>SJYA01000655.1:1151485-1192684 GCA_006410615.1 Neotragus moschatus
AAATAGAAGGAAACCCTTCATACAATGAATTATTTACCAAAGCCCAACAGAAAATAGCCTAAATAGCAAAATACCAAAACTATTTCATTAAAATCAATAAGTAGTCAGGATGCTATATCAGTATTATTAAACACTGTCTTGAACAATCCAGTACATTCAGTGAGACAGGAAAAATGGTACAAATATGAGAAAAGGAGGTAAAACTCAAGAGGTACAGATAAAAGAAACACTGCAAGAATTAATAACAGAATTGAAGACAAGATCAATGTATAGGAAGTACTGATTTTTCTCTACTCACTTTAATAAACATTTAGAAAAAGAAATGAGGTTAAAAATGCTACTCACAATAGGAAAAAACCATATATGTTACTTAGAGATAAATTTGACAAGAAAAGCACAGCAAATAGAGATAATAATAACATCTTATTTCAGAACATGAAGCAAGTGCTGAACAAAATGAAAAGCGTTCATGTTCTTAGATGAGGACATTAACACTAGAAAGTCAATTTTCTCAAAACAATGTGTAAATTTAATAAAATTTCAATTAATACTCTAGAGTATGGATGCAGGTTGGAATTAGATAAAATACCTATAAAGTTTATACACTAAAATAAATGATTATATAGCTAAATAAACAATAAAGGAGGACTTAGCAGATATTAGAACACACTGAAAATTCACTGTTATCAAATCATTACAGAGCTCTAAATTAGACAAACATATCAATGTGAGGGAATAAGAATTTAGAAAGATTTCAGCATACATGTGAAAAGTAACATAGGATAAAGGTGGGTGGAATCACTGTGGGAAAGAAGAATTATATAATAAATGGTGCTAGCTATTGAGCCACATGTTAAAAATATACAGATAGATAAAATCTTTAAAATATTAATCAAACAAAATCTTTGAGGAAATAAAATCTAGGAAAAAATATATTTAATCAACAGGTAGATGGCATTGGAAGGCCAGAAGGTATAAAAGATATCGTAATTTAAGAGACAACAGATTCAGAAAAAATATTTATGTAACAGAAGAGGATATTCAACAACTATGAGAAATAATGAACTCTTACAAACTAAGACACAGAGAATAAGACACTAGTAGAAAAGCAGGCAGAAGACATGAACAGACAGTTCACAGAAGAAAAAAGGTAACAACTGATAAACACATAAAAATACTATGATCAGGGAAATATAAACTATCAGATATCACTTTAAATCTATGTCAAAAAAAAATTTAAGTGATAATGGCCAGTACTAGCAAGAATGTGGGGAGGGGATCCCCGTGTATCGTTGGTGGAAATAGGAAGTATTGGAGACTTTTTGTAAACTAACTGACAGTTATCTATTCAAATGGCAACCCACTCCAGCATTCTTGCCTGGAGAATCCCATGGACGGAGGAGCCTCGTGGGGTACAGTCCAGAGGGTCACAAAGAGTCAGACATGCCTGAAGAGCCTGCGCACACACCTTTTTCAAGCAATGTCATATCTGCTTTTTATTTTGGCTTCATGGCACAACTTGTGGGGATCTCAGTTCCCCAACCAGGGACTGAACCCAGGCCATGGCTGTTGACTTTGAGGGATTATCAGATATTTTTGGTAATATTAAGAAAAGTAAGATGTCTAGTGTGGTCAATTTGTCACCGAGTGACCAACAGTTCTCCTCAACAAATGGTGTAATATATCAAGGACTCAGCATTGGTCTCCCTGGCTAGCAGGTTGGCACCAGTAGCTACAGCCACCTTGGCAAGTAGGAGGCCAGAATGTTGGGTCCATGAGTAACTTCAGTCTCTGCTCCCACAGCCAATTTGCTCATGTGCCTATTGTGCCAGTACTGGGACGTCTTATGACAGGCTAGCTGACATCAACTGGCCTAATCATTTTGTCTCTTTGGTTGTTTAATGCCTTATCCATGTGTGGATGCTCTCCAGTAGATGTTAGCATTTGATATAAAGATGTGCTCACTGGTGTCAACTCTCATAGGTCTACTCGCAAGGCCTTTCTCTAGATCTCCTTGTACAGATCTGTCAGTCTCTTCTTTCTAGGATCTGGATCATTGACCATGGCTGAAGGATCTCCATACATTCTCCTCTTGGCCCACTTCTCCTCCTACAGAATGCATGACCAGTGGTACCATTCATAACTCTGCCTATTGGGAAGATCTTCCCTGCCTACTACTGTTCAAGGTCACCCCTAAAAGTGGATATAATGCTGCCATAACCATATTCAGTTTTCACCCATGTACCAGAGAGATCACTTTGCCGACAAAGGTCCGTATAATCAAAGCTATGGTTTTTCCAGTAGTCATGTAAGGACATGAGAGCTGGACCATAAAGAAGGCTGAGCACTAAAGAATTGATGCTTTCAAGCTGTAGTTCTGGAGAAGACTCCTGAGAGTCCCTTGGACAATAAGGAGATCAAACCAATCAATCCTAAAGGAAATCAACCCTGAATATTTGTTGGAAAGACTGATGCTGAGGCTGAAGCTCCTATACTTTGGCCACCTGATGCACAGAGCTGACTCACTGGAAAAGACCCTGATGCTAGAAAGGATTCAGGGCACAAGGAGAAGGAGATGACAGAAGATAAGATGATTGGATGGCATCACCGACTCAATGGACATGACTTTGAGCAAACTCCAGGAGATAGTAAAGGACAGAGAAGCCTGGTGTGCTGCAGTCCATGAGGTGGCAAAGAGTCAGACACGACCTAGCAACTGAAGGACTGACAACAACCTACACCTCTGTGAACCTTCTCCTTTAGCTGGTTTTATAGGACCTCCCCTGAAAAGACAGAAGTATGAGTGAGGAAGAGGGTGCATGGGGGTCTAGGTTCCCTTTCGGCCCTCTGGTCTTCCTTGATGTCACTCTTTTGATGAATGGCTGCAGGGCCATCTGACATAACTGGGGAGGTCTGAAAAAATCCCTCATGAGCATTTCTGGATCCATGGCTCCTTAGCTCCTCACAGTCTAATAGTCTGTCTCTATTAGGGCCCAGTAATACACCAGGAAATGTTTCTCAAAGGTGTGTAATTCTCTTCTTTAGACGGCATATCCTCACCCCAGAAGGTCAGCACAGTGTGACTCTCCCAGTGGAGCTTGCTCCATACTGAACTCTGTGCTGAACAGATTTATATTTTCAACAAAGTCACCTCAAAACTCCGGTATAAGTGAGAGCTGTAGAAATGGAGAAAAATTTAAATAATTTAAGGAAGCGATGATATACTATTATGAGAATCGCTCTGTTCAACACTGGTTCACAGTCCTTGATCCACCTACAAGTCACTCCAATCCCTCCTGTAAATGGGCTGCTGGAAGGCCTGTCTCATCAGTCCTCCACATATGCTTGAATCTGAAACATTGCTGAGACTCTCGCTGGATCCCTGCTCTATGTGAGAGAACATAACAATATCTGGCAGGAGATCAGCCATGGGATTTCTTTGGAGGGAATGATGCTGAAGCTCCAGTACTTTGGCCACCTCATGCGAAGAGTTGACTCATTGGAAACGACTCTGATGCTGGGAGGGATTGGGGGCAGGAGGAGAAGGGGACAACAGAGGATGAGATGGCTGGATGGCATCACGGACTCAATGGGCATGAGTCTGGGTGAACTCTGGGAGTTGGTGATGGACAGGGAGGCCTGGCGTGCTGCGATTAATGGGGTTGCAAAGAGTAGGACACGACTGAGCAACTGAACTGACTGTACAAAACTAAGCAATCCAAAGTCCCAGATGTTATCAGAATAAATGAATAAAATGAGGATATATTAATTCAAAACTCAAAATCACAATGACTTGGGTTCCTACCTGGTGTTTGATAGTTTGAACCTCAGCAGCCCACTTAAGGCAGCCTGTAATTATTTCTGGGAACCTGTGAAAGTGATGCTTCCCAGGATCAGACAGCCACCTAGCCCAATTCCACGGGGTACAACTGACACTGTGTTCTGGGTGAATGTCACTCCCCGGAGCACAGCTGAGATTCACAGTAAGTAAAATGTGAATGGTGTCCTTGCAATGGCGCAGCACTGACCCTGTGCCTTTAAGGTGTTCACAGACCAGTTCCCACTAAGAATCTACTATGTTCTTCCTCCTCTGCTTCAGGTGCCCCAGCCACTGTTGTCCTTGACATTGTCTAAAGGAGAACCACTGATACTAATGTTGAAGATGCCCATGGCAGCTCCCCATTACTCATGCCAAGGATGCAGTCCCTTAATAGTCCTAGCTCCATTGTTTGCCCATTTCAGATCAGGCTTGGGTTCTGTGCAGATATTCAGAGAAAGGCCTACTCCCTACAGTCATGGCACTTTGCTTCTCAGGCACTTAAGCCCAGACCTCATAGTCTTTCACCAAAGTGACCCATCAGCTTCCTGTCTCCATTCATTCTTCATCTCCTGCAAACAACTCTCAACATCATCCCTTACCAAGAGTCTGCTTTGCATCTGGTTTTGGGTAACCTGCCTCAATGTATATTACAAACATCTCCATATGCCTTCTCCAACCTCCATCCAAAAGGACAAAGAAGCATATATCTAAATCAGAACACCTAGTATTTGTGGTTATTCAGTGGTTGTTGTTGTTGTTCAGTTGCTAAGTTGTGTCTGATCCTTTGTGACCGCATGGACTGCAGCATGCCAGGCTCCACTGTCCTCCACTATTCAATGGTGTTTGTATATATATATATTTTGAGGAAAAAAAGATTGAGTACTTGCTTTATATCTAGACCCATTCAAGAAATGAAACTTCGTAACTTTTAAAAATCTTTAATTTACTGAGCATATTTAACAATTCCAAACTATCTTCCTATGGTTTATTTTCCCACAGGCAATAATTAAATAAACCACATTCAAAGATGTGTAATTAACTGCATGTGGAAAACTTGACAATGAAATAAGTCTTCAGGGACAGAGAAAGGAAAACTGGTTTTATACCTTCCATAACTTCAGGTTTCCAACATGCTGCAAGGTCAAATTAATAAGGACAAGTGTCTTGAGGAAAGCTATGATGGCCTTGAAGAAATAGTTCCTGTTCCATATTATCAAGAAAACTGTAATATTACTTATTGTTTACAAATCCCTTATAACTAGAACGTCAATTCAACACAGAAGGAATAAACAGATACCTTCAGACTTAGTAAAAAATAAGCTAGTTAAGAAGACGGATGACTCTCACCTTGGATACTGCAGTAATTAGCGATGTCAATTGTTTTTAGAAAGAGGCTTTAATATTTCTTCAGTGTGTTAATTTCACCTTTAAATTGTTCATTTTTAGCTTGAGATCTCTCTTACCATTCTTCCATATCGGGCGAGGAGTTTCAAACTTGATCTATATGTTAAAAAACTTCTAAAGGGCAGGAGGACCGAGAGGAGCTATTCCANTTAGAAAGAGGCTTTAATATTTCTTCAGTGTGTTAATTTCACCTTTAAATTGTTCATTTTTAGCTTGAGATCTCTCTTACCATTCTTCCATATCGGGCGAGGAGTTTCAAACTTGATCTATATGTTAAAAAACTTCTAAAGGGCAGGAGGACCGAGAGGAGCTATTCCACATTCAAGGTCAGGAGGGGCGGATCTGAGGAGATACCCCTCATCCAAGGTAAGGAGCAGCGGCTGTGCTTTGCTGGAGCAGCCATGAAGAGAGACCCCACATCCAAGGAAAGAAAAACCCAAGTAAGACGGTAGGTGTTGTGAGAGGGCATCAGAGGGCAGACACACAAATCATAATCACAGAAAACTAGTCAAACTAACCACACAGACCACAGCCTTGTCTAACTCAACGAAACTAAGCCATGCTGTGTGGGGCCACCTAAGACAGATGGGTCATGGTGGAGAGGTCTGAGAGAATGTGGTCCACTGGAAAAGGGAATGGCAAACCACTTCAGTATTCTTGCCTTGAGAACCCCATGAACAGTATGAAAAGGCAAAATGATAGGATACTGAAAGAGGAACTCCCCACATCGGTAGGTGCCCAAATTGCTACTGGAGATNGTGTGCTGCGATTCATGGGGTTGCAAAGAGTCGGACATGACTGAGCGACTGAACTGAACTGAACTGAAAGAGTGAATTAGTGTCCTGTGTAGAATCATGGAAGATACATTTATATTCATATAAGAAAAATTCTTATTTGAAAAGTGCTACCTTTAAACCATCACTAATTCTGAACAGTATGAAAGGGTCAGAAGAATTTAGGATATTTGTTTCCCAAAGCGATAGTGTTAAATTTGACTTATATAGTATTGAGTAATGAAAATGAAAGTAAAACGAAGTGATCATGGCAGATGCTGAAACCAGAAACCAGGAGCAAAAAAGATAGCTGAAAACTTATCAAAGTAATAAATAAAATAATTTTAAAAGAAGAATCCAAATTTTTCAGATGACACCTAAAATGGAAAAGATGTGAAGGTGTAGAGACATACACTTGCCAATTTATTATTAAAAAACTTAAAAAGTAGCTTAATTACTAAAAAAAGATTACAGAAATCAACTTAAAGATTTTTGTTATACCTACAGCAGAGAATGTAGTATATAATTAGTATTTATACTTAAAAAGTCAAAAGGTGGTACCATCAAATTAATTTTTAAAGATATTAAAGATGACCAGGCAATGGCACCCCACTCCAGTACTCTTGCCTGGAAAATCCTATGGACTGAGGAGCCTGGTAGGCTGCAGTCCATGGGGTCACTGAGAGTTGGACACGACTCAGTGACTTCCCTTTCACTTTCACTTTCATGCATTGGAGAAGGAAATGGCAACCCACTCCAGTGTTCTTGCCTGGAGAATCCCAGGGATGGGGGAGCTGGTGGAGTGCCGTCTATGGGGTCGCACAGAGTCAGACATGACTGAAGCAACTTAGCAGCAGCAGCAGCAGTAGCAGCAGTTGTTAAAGCAGAAGGTGTGGATTGTAGACTTCGGTTTGGTACTTGCGGAGCCTGCACTGTTTGTGACATATTTAAGTGAAAGCATCTAGTTGCTAGTTGGATACTGAAGGCTGAGGTCAAGGTGGAGATACTTAGACGGTGATATGGATCTAGAAGTCATCATTGCAAAAAAAACCAATGGAATTGATAAGAGGATAAAAGGAGTTCCATGAGAAAGAAAAAGTTGGCAGAAGATGAAAGCCCAGGTTATTTCTATGGTAAAATCGCAAATGGTGAAATTGACCCTCAAAAGAAGACCAAGAAAGAACTGATCTCTTATGAGGAGTATCAGGAATGTGTAGAGTCATAAAATTTAAGGCAATAGAGATTTTTGAGAACAAGGAGACAGCTAACAGTATCAAATGCACAATGAGTGACACTTCATACTATGCGGTAGGGAAGGAGATAAGAATGAATAAAGATGCATAGAAGTTCCTACCTAGGGGAGCTGGAAACTAGAGTTAATGCCTTAAAGCCTCTATTTCTTCCATGAAATAGGAAGCAAGATTCTACAGACAGGTTTCTACAGATACCTAAGAACCAAAGACAAAAGCAAAACACAGATTTAGAAACCAGCATTAGAGATATTAAACACACACACAAAAAAAACAGCAACAGAAGTTCTGATGTCTCTAATGTTGGGTACTATTAGCGATTTGCTTTTTAACAATCTACTATATGTGTGTATGTCCCTTGAACAGCAAGGAGATCCAACCAGTCTATCCTAAAGGAAATCAGCCCTAAATGTTCATTGGAAGGACTGATGCTGAGGGTGAAACTCCAATACTTTGGTCACCTAATTCAAAGAGCCGTCTCATTGGAAAAGACCCAGATGCTGGGAAGGACTGAAGGCAGGGGGAGAAGGGGATGACAGAGGATAAGATGGCTGGATGGCATCACCGAGTCAATGAACACAAGTTTGAGCAAATTCTGGGAGATGGTGAAGGACAGGGAAGCCTGGTATGCTGCAGTGCAGGGGGTCACAAAGAGTCGGACAGGACTGAGTGATTGAAAAACAACAACTATATATTAACAAGGCTCTTTAAGAGTGACGGTAAGTGTTGAAGCAAACAAACCAAAATCTAATACTCTCATTATTGTTCAGATCACATGAAAACCTAGTACCGTGTCTAGCACACAGTAGGTATGCAGTAAGTATCTGTGGAATGAATGAAGAAACGAAGACATGAACTGAGAGACAGCATAAAAATATCTTAAGAACAGGAAGATACTAGGACAGGTCTTGTTGCAAATATTTGAAATTAAAGCATATGTACTCCAAACCCATACTTATATTAACATAACAACATTTAAGATGTGAGAAAAATCTCACTTGATAGGTAGAGAGATACATTATAGGGTCTTACTAAAACCTGAGCGAGATACAGAAAATTTTTGTTTCATGATTCTTATTGTCTATAAATCATGACACAAAATGGTTTAATTCCCATGTGTCAGAAAATGAAAGGTATTTTCAAACAAGATTTATCAGAAGTAGATCCTAGGCAGGTCACGTAAGAAGAAGGTAAAACTTAATGTATTACTTTTATATAATAAAAACTGTTTCTTCCAACACAGACATACAGAAGAGCTAAAAGAATAATATTACAAACACATTATCTGTCTAGATTCCCCAAATGTTAATATTTGCACCTTTTTAAAATTTCTTTCTCCATTTGTTTTTCAGCCACTTTAAAATATGTTGCAGATATGACATTTCAGCCCTAAACACTTCACCACTCATCTCACAGAAATAAGAATATTAACACTAATTCAAAATTACCACTTAATATAAAGCCCATATTTCGATTTTTCCAACTGTTCCTAACATATCTCTTATAGTTTATTTTCTTGTCCAGGATTCAGTTAAGTTTCATGTATCACATTTGGTTGTCATAGCTCTTCATTCTGTTTTAAACTAGAATAGTCCTCTGCCCTTGACTTCTTTTGTTTTTCACAATAGTGAATTTTTAAAGAGTTAGAGAGCTGGTTCTTATATTTATAATGTCCCATATTCTGGCTCTGATTGTTTCCGCATGATTACGTTCAGGTTGAACACTTTTGGACCCAAACACAGCACAGCCGATGCACTGCATTAGGACTTATATAATAGTGAACTGTCCCCCTATTGGTGATGCTAAGCTTTATTACTTGGTTAATATAGTGGCTCCCAGATCTCTCCATTGTAAATATACACTTCCCCTTTATACTTAATAAGAGGTCTGTGCGGTGGTATTATGAAACCATAAGACTGTCCTGTTCCCCAGCAGTTTTCTACCCAATAATAGTTTCAGCAACTCTTCATGGTCCTGACCTAGACTAACTACCACACTGGTGGTTGCAAAATGGTGATTTTTCTAATTCTATCATATCCTTGCTCTTGCACATACATGGTACATCCTATGCAAACTGTTTATACATTTACTGTCCCAGAGGGATGAACCATTTTTTAAAGAAGTTCATGCTACTTTTGGGGTCGCAAAGAGTCAGACACAACTGGGCGACTGAACTGAATGCTACTTTTAATGGAGAATGGCATTTCAAAATCAAGATCCAGGTACCAGAGATGCTTACTACTATTCCTAGGCACTTCTTTCAGTGGGCAGAGCTAACAAGCTGTGAACTATATCTATACCAATCTATGAATCTACATCTATATCAATACAGAGTACACATATACTTAAGTATCTATATAACTCTATATGCAATATATACACATAAATATTTATATACTTCTATATATTATATATATATATATAAGTGCTTACATATATGCAGGACTTCCCAGGTGGCTCAGTGGTAAAGAATCTGCCTGCCAATGCAGGAGACACAGGAGACTTGGGTTTGATCCTTGGGTTGGGAAGATATCCTGGAGGAGGAAACAGCAACCCACTCCAGTATTCTTGCCTGGGAAATCCAATGGACAGAGGAGCCTGGCAGGCTATAGTCAAGGGAATGGCAAAGAGTCAGACACGACTGAACATGTATATGCATATATATACATACATATACACACACACAAAAGTAGTTATATAGTATGCATATATACTCTATATAGGTATAGACAAATAAAGATATATATTTATCTTATAAATAAGTAAATATATCTTTATTTATAAGATAAATAAAGGTTCATCCTTTATTTATTGGTTCATCCTTTATTTAAATGGTTCATCCCTCTGGGACAGTACATGTATAAACTTTATTTATTTATAAATAAAGATATATAGATTATAAATACTTATAAAGATATATGTTGACCTCTTGAACAATGCAGGGGTTAGGGGCACTGACCCTCCTTGCCCTTGAAAATCCATGTATAAGTTAGAGTTGGCCCTCTGTATACACAATTCCTTTATATTTGCATTTCTGCATCTGTGGATTCAACCAACCTTGGATCATGTAATACTATAGTATTTACTATTAAAAAAGACCTATAGATAGGTGAACCTGTGCAGCTCCAATCTGTGTTATTCAAGGGGCAGCTGTACACAATTATATAGCATTTGGCCTTGGAGTAGAAAATGAATCAGGACAAAGGCTAACAGAGTTTTGCCAAGAGAACGCACTGGTCAAAGCAAACACCCTCTTCCAACAACACAAGAGATGAGTTTACACTTGGACATCACCAGATGGTCAATATCGAAATCAGACTGATTATATTCTTTGCAGCTGAAGATGAAGAAGTTTATATAGTCAGCAAAAACAAGACCAGGAGCTGACTGTAGCTCAGATCACGAACTCCTTATTGATACATTCAGACTTAAATTGAAGAAAGTAGGGAAAACCACTAGATCATTCAGGTATGACCTAAATCAAATCTTTTACAAGTATACAGTGGAAGTGGAAAATAGATTCAAGGGATTAGATCTGATAGAGTGCCTAAAGAACTATGGATGGAGGTTTGAAATATTGTACAGGAGGTGGTGATCAAAACGATCCCCAAGAAAAAGAAATCCAAGAAGGCAAAATGATTGTCTGAGGAGGCCTTACAAATAGCTGAGAAAAGAAGAGACGTGAGAGGCAAAGGAGAAAAGGAAAGATATACCCATCTGAATACAGAGTCCTAAAGAATAGCAAGAAGAGATAAGAAAGCCTTCCTAAGGGAACAATGCAAAGATATAAAGGAAAATAACAGAATGGGAAAGACTAGAGATCTCTTCAAGAAAATTAGAGATACCAAGGGAACATTTCATGCAAAGATGGGCACAATAAAGGATAGAAACTGTATGGACCTCACAGAAGCAGAAGATACTGAGAAAAGGTGGCAAGAATACACAAAAGAGCTATACAAAAAAGATCTTCACGACCCAGATAACCATGACGGTGTGATCACTCACCTAGAGCCAGACATCTTGGAGTGCCAAGTCAAGTAGGCCTTAGGAAGCATCACTATGAACAAAGCTAGGGGAGATGATGGAATTCCAGCTGACCTATTTCAAGTCCTAAAAGATGATGCTGTGAAAGTGTTGCACTCAATATGCCAGCAAATTTGGAAAACTAAGCAGTGGCCACAGGACTGAAAAAGGTCAGTTTTCATTCCAATCCCAAAGAAAGGCAATGCCAAAGAATATTAACACTACTGCACAACTGCACTCATTTCATATACTAGCAAAGTAATTCTCAAAATTCTCCAAGCTTGGCTTCAACAGTATGTGAACCCAGAGCTTCCAGATGTTCAAGTTTGATTTAGAAAAGGCAGAGGAACCAGAGATCAAATTGGCAACATCCATTGGATCATCGAAAAAAGCAAGAGAAGTCCAGAAAAACATCTACTTCTGCTTCATTGACTATGCTAAAGTCTTTGTGTGGATCACAAAAAACTGTGGAAAATTCTGAGAGATGGGAATATCAGACCTCCTCACCTGCCTCCTGAGAAGCCTGTATGCAGTCAAGAAACAACAGTTAGCACCAGACATGGAACAATGGACTGGTTCAAAATTGGGAAAAGAGTATGTCAAGGCTGTATATTGTCATCCTGTTTATTTAACTTCTACACAGAGTACATCATGGGAAATGTCAGGCTGGATGAAATATTAGCTGGAATCAGGACTGCTGGGAGAAATATCAATAACTTCAGATATGCAGATGACATCACCCTTACAGCAGAAAGAGAAGAGGAACTAAAGAGTCTCTTGATGAAGGTGAAAGAAGAGCGTGAAAAAGATGGGTTTAAAACAAAACATTCAAAAAACAAAGATCATGGCATCCAGTCCCATCATTTCATGGCAAACAGATGGGGAAAAAATGGGAACAGTGAAAGACTTTGAGGGGCTCCAAAATCACTGCAGATGGTGAATGCAGCTATGAAATTAAAAGACACTTGTTCCTTGGAAGAAAAGATATGACAAACCTAGACAGCATATTAAAAAGTAGGGACAATCTTTGCCAACGAAGGTCCATACAATCAAAGTTATGGTTTTTCTAGCAGTCATGTATGGATGTTAGAGGTGGACCATAAAGAAAACTGAGCACCAAAGAACTGATGCTTTTGAACTGTCATGTTGGAGAAGACTCTTGAGAGTCTCTTGGACTGCAAGGAGATCAAACCAGTCAATCTTAAAGGAAATGAATCCTGAATATTTATTGGAAGGACTGATGCTAAGCTGAAGCTCCATTACTTTGGCCACCTGATGCAAAGAACTGACTCATTGGAAAAGACCCTGATGCTGAGAAAGATTGAAGGCTGGAGAAGGGGACAACAGAGCATGAGATGACTGGATGGCATCACTGACTCAAAGGACATGAGTTTGAGCAAGCTCTGGGAGATGGTGAAGGACAGGGAAGCCTGGCATGCTGCAGTCCATGAGGTTGCAAAGAGTAGGACACACTGAACCACTGAACAACAACAACAACACTTACATAGTAGCAAGTTTTTACACAACTGATATACTTATTAACATGTTTTTCTAATTGTATCATTTCTTCTCTGTATATTAACTAACATATATTCTTTTAAAAATTATACAATGTCCCTGTGTGTGTGTATATATATATGTGTGTGTGTGTGTGTGTGTGTATGTATTTTCCCCACTAAATCTTATGTTAGTACTACTACATTCCAATTAAATACAACACCACAGCATTCTTCTTCAAATTCCCCTATTCCATGTATGTTTCTACTTTTTCCACAGTATGAACCCAGATTCCCAATAGCAATATATGGACTCATTTGCTCTATGCTGCAATAACTACAAACTGTTTCAGAATTATAAAACCAAGATTACTACCAATGCGATGTGGTGCCATCGCCTTCTCTGAAATAAAGATTTATTTGCAATTAATTTTCTGTTTAGACTCATTTCCAGTAAGTACTTAATCAGAAGCAGAAGCACTAGGAAATGTAAATAATTTATTTACATTAGGGATTTGATATCATGCAACTGAGGATCTGGGTAGACAGTCTATGTGAGACCAGTGTTTCTGGGTCTACTGCAGAAACCACGAGGATAGACTGCAGTATAAGTCAAACTCCCACCACCCAGGGCTCTCATGACAACTCCCATGATGGACATCCTGCAGGAGAAGACGGTGTTCTCCACCACAGGTAAAAGTGCACTCCATACTCCATAGACATGGTAGCGGTCATCGGCACTTCTGGCTTATGAAAGAGAGCCACCAAAGAGCTCTAAAAGTTACCCTCACAAATTCATTTCTTACCTCTTGGTGAAGAGACTTTGGATCCTCTCATGGGAAAGATGTACCCTCTTATGTGAGTCCATGAATCAAAGTAAACTGGATGTGGTCAAGCAGAACATCACCATATTAGGAATCAGTGAACTAAAATGGGTGGGAAAGGGCCAACTTAATTCAGATGATCATTACATCTACTACTGTGGGTAAGAGTCCCATAAAAGAAATGAAGCAGCCCTCATAGTCAACAAAAGAGTCTGAAATGAAGTACTTGGGTGCAGTCTCAAAAATGACAGAATGATCTTGGTTATTTCCAAGGCCAACCATTCAATATCACAGTAATCCAAACATATGCCCTAACCACAGATGCTGAAGAAGCTGAAGTTGACCAGTTCTATGAAGACCTGCAAGACCTTCTAGAATTAAC
This sequence comes from Neotragus moschatus, assembly GCA_006410615.1. Lineage (NCBI taxonomy): Eukaryota > Metazoa > Chordata > Mammalia > Artiodactyla > Bovidae > Neotragus > Neotragus moschatus. The sequence continues at coordinate 1,165,458 of SJYA01000655.1, forward strand.
ATAAAAAAAGAGGTCCTTTCCATAATGGGGGATTGAAATGCAAAAGTAGGGACTCAAGAGATACCTGGAATAACATGGAAGTTTGGCGATGGTGTACAAAATGATGCAGGGTAAAGACTAACAGTGTTTTGCCAAGAGAACACACTGATCACAGGAAACACCTTCTTCCAAAAACCCAAGAGATGACTCTACACATGGACATCACCAGATAGTTAATACTGAAATCCGATTGATTATGTTCTTTGCAGTCAAAGATGGAGAAGCTCTATGCAGTCAGCAAAAACAAGACCTAGAGCTAACTGACTCTGGCTCAGATGATCAGCTCCTTTTTGCAAAATCCAGGCTCCACTGAAGAAAGCAGGGAAAACCAGTAGGCCATTCAGATATGACCTAAATCAAATCTCTAATGATTATACGGTGGAGGTGACAGACAGATTCAAAGGATTAGATCTGGTAGATAAGCGTGCCTGAAGAACTGTGGATGGAAGTTTGTAATGCTGTGCAGGAGGCAGTGACCAAAACCATCCCAAGGAAAAATAAATGCAAGAAGGAAAAGTGGTTATCTGACGAGATTTTACAAATAACTGAGGAAAGAAGAAAAGTGAAAGGAAAGAGAGAAAAAGAAAGATATATCTAACTGAATACAGAGTTCCAGGGAAGAGCAAGGAGAAATCTGCTGCTGCTGCTGCTAAGTCCCTTCAGTCGTGTCGCGACCCCATAGACGGCAGCCCACCAGGCTCCCCCGTCCCTGGGATTCTCCAGGCAAGAACACTGGAGTGGGTTGCCATTTCCTTCTCCAATGCAGGAAAGTGAAAAGTGAAAGTGAAGTCACTCAGTCATGTCTGACCCTCAGCGACCCCATGGACTGCAGCCTACCAGGCTCTTCCATCCATAGGATTTTCCAGGCAAGACTAACAATGCAAAGAAATAGAGGAAAACAATAGAATCAGAAACACTAGAGATCTCTTCAAGAAAACTGGAGACATCAAGTGAACATTTTATGCAAGAATGGGCACTATAAATGGCAGAAGCTATAAGGACCTAACAGAAGCAGAACAGATCAAGAAGCAGTGACAAGAATACAAAGAACTGTACAGAAAAGGTCTTAATGAAATACAGAGAAGAACTTTCCAAAAAAGGTCTTAATGACTCAGATAACCATGATGGTGTAGTCACTCACATAGAGCCAGACATCCTGGAGTGTGAAGTCAACTGGGCTTTAGAAAGCATTACTATGAACAAAGCTAGTAAAGATAACAGAAGTCCAGCTGAGCTATTTCAAATCCTAAAAGATGCTGCTGCTAAAGTGCTGCACTCTGTCACGAAATTTGGACAATTCACCAGTGGCCACAGGATTGAAAAAGTTCAGTTTTCATTCCAATCCCAAAGAAAAGCAATGCCAAAAACTGTTCAAATTACCACACAATTGCGCTCATTTCACATGATAGCAAGGCTATTCTCAAAATCCTTCAAGCTAGACTTCAGTAATATGTGAACTGAGAACTTATAGATGTACAACCTGAATTTTGAAGAGGCAGAGGAATCAGAGATCAAATTGCCAACATCCATTGTATTATGAAGAAAGCAAGGGAATTACAAAAAACATCTACTTCTGCTTCATTGACTAAGCTAAAGTTCTTCCATGACTGTGTGGATTACAACAAACTGTGGAAAATTCTTAAAGAAATGGGAATACCAGACCATCTTACCTGCCTCCTGAGAAACCTGCATGGATGTCAAGAAGCAACAGTTAGAACTGGACATGGAACAACGGATTGGTCCCAAATTGGGAAAGGAACATGATAAGGCTGAATGGTGTCACTCTGCCTATTTAACTTATATGTAGAGCACATCGTGCAAAATATCAGGCTGGATAAATCGAAAGCTGGAATCCAGACTGACAGGAGAGACGTCAACAACCTTAGATGATATCACTCTAATGGCAGAAAGTGAAAAGGAACTAAGGAGCCGCTTGATGAGGGTGAAAGAGGAGAGTGAAAGGCTAGCTTAAAACTCAACATTCAAAAATCTAAGATCATGGCATCCTGTCCCATCACTTCATGGCAAACAGAAGGAGAAAAGTGGAAGCAGTGACAGATTTTATTTTCTTGAGCTCCAAAATCACTGTGGATATTGACTACAGCCATGAAATTAAAAGATGCTCGTTCCTTGGAAGAAAAAGCTATGACAAACCTAGACAGCATATTAAAAAGCAGAGCCATCACTTTGTGAACAAATGTCTGTATAGTCAAAACTATGGTTTCCCAGTTGTCATGTACCAATATGAAAGTTGGGCCATGAAAAAGGCTGGGCATTAGGAAACTGATGCTTCCAAACTGTGGTGCTGGAGAAGACTCTTGAGAGTCCCTTGGACAGTAAGGAGATCAAACTAGTCAATCCTAAAGGAAATCAACCCTGAATATTCATTGGAAGGATTGATGCTGAAGCTCCAATACTTTGGCCACTGACACGAAGAATCATCTCATTGGAAAAGACCCTGATGCTAGGAAAGATTGAAGGCAAAAGGAGAAGGGGCCAGCAGAAGTTGACATGGTTAGATAGCTTCATTGACTCAATGGACATGAATTTGATCAAACTGGAAGACAGTGGAGGACAGAGGAGGCTGGCATGCTGCAGTCCATGGGGGTCACAAAGACTTGGACAGGATTTAGTGACTGACCAACAACAATGGGATATACTTAAGGAGATGGTCAGCAGGTCTTAAAAGATGTAAGAGGATTCTGGGAAACAGGTCCAGTTGAGATAATTTAACACAGTAAATTGACCATAGTCTCCAGTCAGGAAATGAATTAATCATTTTATCTGTATGTGTGTTAGTTGTTCAGTTGTGTTCAACTCCTTGCAGCCTCATGGAGTATAGTCCTCCAGGCTCTTCTGTCCATGGGATTCTCCAGGCAAGCATACTGGAGTGGGTTGCCTTTCCTTTCTCAAGGGGAATCTTCCTGATCCAGGGATCAAACCCAGATCTCCTACATTGCAGGCAGATTCTTTACCATCTGAGCCACTAGGAAAGCTCTTTCTCCATATCGTTATGTTATTAATTTGATGTGAAATTAGATTTAGTTTTTTAGATTGTACTTTTTCATTTATTTACACTCATAAAGTAAAACCACATTAAAAGGTATACTCAGGTAATTCAGGGAAGTCTTGTTCCCACCATACGTCCTCCACCGTGCTATGACCCATCCCTTATCGAGTACTATTTTCAATATATAGATATAGTTTCCCATATTTTATATGGAAAGCTATACCTACACCTTGAAATAAAACCACACTTTAAAAATTCAGCACCCCATATTACCATATTCACAAAAAATGTTCCAAAGAACTCTGTTTAATTAACAAGACAAAGGATAGTATAAGCTAGATGTTATAAGATTGCTGCTGCTACTGCTAAGTCACTTCAGTCGTGTCCAACTCTGTGCAACCCCATAGACGGCAGTTATAAGATTAAATATTTATATAAATTTATATAAATCTGTTAAATGTTAGAAATATAATATTTAACAAATTTCATGAAATAAAAAGCAAGATCTTCCTTCAAGAGTTAAAGTCTGAGAAATAGAATTTCAGTGGAAGAGATGACCAATGCTAAAATGACTGAAAACCTTGACTTGATGTAATAGCACTTAAAAAACAACAAAGGTTTTTTTTGTTGACTGTAACCTTCCTATGTAAGAATAATGGGGTGGGGTTGCTTATATGATTTTTTTAATAATATTAACAAATGCATGGTTCCTAGATTATTGCAATGAGAGAGTCTATTCTTTGTTAGTTGGACCAAATCTGGAACAGTGTTTAATTCACAGGACCACGTTTTAAGAGGAACATTGAAAAGAGTACAGAGAAAGAAGAGAAAAATGCCTTCAGAGAACTTCCTTCAAATATTTGAAAGCAGTTACATGGAATAAGAAATAGATTCACCCTGTGTTCTTCTATAAGCCAAACCTTAGATCAGAATACAGATGTCACAAAGAGGAAGATTTCAAGCTACAGTTGAATAGAGTATTGTATTAGTGAGGTCTCCCTCACTAAAGTATCTGAGTAGATTTCCAGAATTCTACAGATGAGTTTCCAAGTGTCTCTCAGTAGGAAGGCTGTGCTAAATCAATCCTGATTCTATTTTCTATGTGCACCTAAACACTTACGAGAGTAATCTACTAGTAAACACAGGAAATATTAATTGTAACGATGACCTTGATTAATAAAGAAAATATTAAACTGTGATAAGCTATACAGCATTGAACATGATTGGAGTTTCTAAGCTTCCTAGAAGCCTTTTACCAGATTTCAGTAGTTGACAGCATTCATGAGGGATGAGACCTGGGTGGTCAAGTCTGGCTGATGGATGGGACTATTCAGTGTCTACTGAAATGCAGGTTTCAGGATAGAATCACCAGTTGAAAATAAATATATAGTCAGGGAAGAGAGGGTCAGACATCACAGCAAGGCTTTGTAACACTGTCTCAGTCATCCACTGGAGCAATGTTCTCACCTAGACTGTTTTCCAGCATTCTGTGAAAACATGAATGTCGTAGGGGGAAAGGGGATGTGCATGTGTGCCCAGTCATGTTCAACTCTTTGTGACCCCAAGGGGATGGTGAGCAAAACCTAAAAGAACTGTGTTGACTAAAATGTCTGCAAGACTTTAGAATGCAAGATAATACTGCTTTGATGCCCATATGGCATGCTATAACACAAAAGGGAGGTGTTATTTCTGTTTCTGCTCAACACAAACTGGCTTGGCTCATTACAGGCTCCGAGAACACAGTGTCACTGTTTTGTGTAGAGGGTTTCAGCACATCAACACTGTCTATGTCAGCACTGAGATCTAGGGGGAAATGTCCAAGACGAGAGAGTTAGGCTGTGATCAAAGGCCAAGGACCTGCATTTATTTTTGCAAACAGTGGAGGCCTCTGAATCTAAAGAAAGAAGGTAAAGGCTTCTTCATGACCATACTGAGATATGTCTCGGCAATTCTCTATAATTAAAGGGGGAGAGTGTAAGTGTAGAATCCCCTCTGGAGAAGGTGAGGGTAAGTAGCCATTTCTACAGAGTAGCTAGATCATTATTCTAAACATGATCTATCTGAAATGAAATATCTCTGTAAATTCTTTGGCATGTCTTTCGTTGAATTTGGGAAGGATTTTGTGACTTACCATATCCAATAAAATGTAGCAGAAGTGATGCTATGTGACTTTGGAAGCTAGGTCATAAAATGCAATACAGCTTCCACCTTGCTTACAGGAACCCGAGGGTATGGAACCCTCAGCCACCTTGTTAGAAGTATCACTACTCTGAGGCAGCCATGCCAGGAGGAAGCTCAGACCACCTGAAGAAAGGAATTCTGGCTTATGGTCCCAGCTTCAACCATCAGAGACAGGAGGAAATCAGCTTCCCGATGATTCCAGTTCCCCACCAATGAGACACCTCCAAGCAGCCAATCTTCCCAGTCGAGGTCACAAACATCATGGGGCAGAAATAAGCCACATCTGCTATGCCTTGCTTGAATTCTGACCGAGAAGGTGACTATATTTTATAAAGGGCAAACCTATTAAGTTTGATCCTCACAATGATACAGATAGACAGGACTGGCATTATCATTACCCTCATTTTAGAGACTGAAAGAACAGCAAACAGGGATTTGTGCTTACTAGCCTTGAGATTATATAGCCAAGATGTGGCATGCCGACACTGAAATACTAATCTTTGGATTCCAAAGTTTATGCTTTCCACTATATTTTTCCATCTGGATTCTGTGGGTCTTTAAAACAGCTTAGGGAAATCAAAGAAGATATATGCAGAATTTGATGATGAAGTCAGAAAATACTGAATAAACAAAAGCTAACAAGAATAAATATTAAATGGATGCGATCCCCCATTCTGTGGAGAAAAAATAAGAGATGATCTACAGATTGTGGCAGATAAAGAAGGTTATACTTTAAAATGCAACTAATGGAAGAAAATCTTGGAGTTTTAATGCTATGAAGAAATGAAATAATGATGTAATATTTCTAGAGGTTGATTTTTTAAAAAATGAAATAGGACAGGACTACTAGAGAATAAAAACTCTGCCAATTGTATTTTTGATGGTATTGAGGGGGAAGGGTGCTATGATTGGCTGCTGGTTCCATGTTCCTCTGCTTAGAATTCCTTATAGTAAAGAAGGGCACTTTAGACTTGTATAGCTCAATGACATTATCCTTTACCATCATCCTGTATCATTATCCTCATTTATGCTACTTTTGTCAAGCCATCTTTTGATTTAAATTTAGTGTCTCCAAGAGACTTCTCTACTTAGAAGAAAAGCACACAGAAAACTAAGCTCATCCAATAGGTGGTATTCTAATTTCCCCCTATTGTCCCCTATTTTTCAATGTAGGAGAATATTAGCATTCTCATTAAACAAGAAGCCTCACACAGAACTCCTTACCTTGGGAGTAATGATCAGCTCCTGGACTCATATTGACTCTATCCATACACAGACATCCTGCTTCAGATGTCAGTAGAACAGTCTTCTATCTCTTAAATCATGGTGAATACAAGAAGGTCACTGGTGACTTCCCCCCATGGGTAGTCCACTTAGAGCATACCATGACTTGATGCTTAGGTTATTTTGTGATTATCTGTACCCCATCAGGAGTTCACAGTAATTCTCACTGCTTCTCACTCTGATTTTTCCCTTTCTTAAGTTTTTTCCCCAGCATATTTCCCCTTCTTGTCACATAAATGTATTTTTAAAAAATAATCCAGATTTCACGAATTCCATTCTGTAATTGGACCTCTCAAAGGTAATTTACCTCTCCTCTCGTTTTCACGCATATTTTGCATAGAGAATGCCTTGGGCTATTCTGTTTATGAACTGCACAAAAGTATTTAAAATATTTTGAATGATTTTCTTGAAATTTAAATGACTCAAGTTTGGATGCTTCCGATGTCTAGAATGCTCCATGCCTTGTGCAGGCCTTAGTGCATGGAAAGTGATCCACTTCCATTTGTTAAATGAATGAATCTGGAAAACGAATGACTAAAACATTTCATTCCTAAATGATGGTAAAGAAGAAAAAAAAAAGCTTTTAGATTTCCATTTAGACTCGCTTTGACAGACCAAATCCTTTAATGAAAAGGATCCAAGCATCATTCTGGTAACCTGGCTTTTCCTAAATATATTTCTATCAAATTCTGCTTGGCTGTTGCTACCTCGGGGTTTCAATCTTATTTTTACGACTCGGAGACGTTCGTTGTAATGATAATGGAAATAACACAGTAGTATGGGCTTTCCGCCTTCCTCCCTCTAGGATTTCAACTTCTCCAATCTCCTCTTCGAGTAAATCCGACAACACAGAACAGGTTTAGGACTGAGGAGAAGAGAATTAATCGGAGCCATGGAAACGGCCGAGCGGAGGAAACGTGGGAGAGAAGGGTGGGCAGGAGGGGTAGGCACCCTCCCCTGACGACGGCGCGAGGGCGCTCCAAGGATCACGTCACGCACCTCAGGTGACGTCACGACCGTGACTCGCGGGTGACGCCGTTGCCGCGGCGACTTCCAGTCGTCTCCGCCCCCTGCCCCCGCCCCTCCCCCCCGGCCTAGCGTCCTTCCCCCAATCCCCTCAGGCTCAGCTGCGCCGGGGGCCGCAGGCCGGTTCCCGAGGTGGCCCAGGCGCCGTCCCACCGCCGACGCCGCCCGGGCCGTCCCTCCCTGCCGCCCCCGGTCCTCCGCCTCCGCCTCCCCCCGCCCGCCGCCTCCCTTCCCCCTCCCCGCCCAGCAGCGGTCGCTCGGGCCCGGCTCTCGGTTATAAGATGGCGGCGCTGAGCGGCGGCGGCGGCGGCGGCGGCGCGGAGCAGGGCCAGGCTCTGTTCAACGGGGACATGGAGCCCGAGGCCGGCGCCGCGGCCTCTTCGGCTGCGGACCCCGCCATTCCCGAGGAGGTGAGTGCCGGCGCACCTGCGCCCCTCCGGTCTCGGGGCTCCGCTGACTGGTGTTTATTTTGGGGGAGAGAGGTGGCGGTGGGGGCTCCGGTTGCCCTCAGCCACCTTCTCCTCCGGGCTCTGCGGGCTGAGAGACTGGCTTTTCCCACCTGTCCCTCCCCGCTAGGCAGGAGCTCGCTACGTAAACTCACACAATGGCCCAGAGGGGTTTCCCTGCTCCGCGCTCTGGGCTTGGGGGATTCGGGCAGCCGTGGTGGAGCAGGAGGCTATCAATAGGGGGCGAGACTCGGGGTTGGTCCGAGAAGGTCACGGCTGGCTGAAGGTAGCCAGCCTCGCATCTCCTGGATATTTTCTTTATTTTTGGTGGTGGTGATGGAGGGTAGCTGGGGCCGGCATCCTAGTGAAATACGTGTGGGTTAGTAGCCGGGGCCGGGACCCCAGCCCGAGTTAAAGTTGTGTGTAATTATTACATGGTCACGGTGAAGATGGGCGCATCATTCTCTCTTTAACTCTCCCCGACTCTGCCCCTTTTCAGGCCGCTGCCCTCCCTCCGCTTCTCTACTTGTTAGGGCGGAGGGGAGGATTTCTCGTCACCTGTTTTAACCAGCTAATGGTTTTGATCTAGCCTCTCCTTTTTCAATCCTAAGTGCCAGTGTTTCCGTTCTTTCTTCCATCCCGACCTCAGACCCCCGGTTCCTAATGTTTGCAGTGTCGCCAGCTGGTAACCCCCATCCCAATTCCACTTGCCTCCCCGCTCCTTTGCTGGTGGTCGGACCTGCCTGCTCCTAACCTCAGCTTCTACTTAAGGCGAATTTTTGCACCTCTCTTGTCTTAGTATTGTTGAGGTCCTCTACTTTATCCCCCCGCTCCGTAACATGTTACGGTCACAAATCCTTCTGGACACTTTGGAACTACTTACTTTCTGAATCCGAAGCTGTCAAGATTCCGTCAGATTTCACTTGCTTGCTTGGCACGTTTTAGTCCGTCATCCATTGTGCATCCACACCTCTTTGTTTATTCCTACCTGTGGTTTTTAAATAGGTGTGATTGATTTCTTTCTGTCCTATTTTTTTTCTTTTACTTTTTCTTTTTTAGCTCTTCCGTCTCTCAGCCACTGTTTATTTTAGTCTTTTATCACCTTGTCAGATTACTTTCTTTACATTTTGAGTTTTATTATGTAAAATGTGTTACTTAAAATAATACACTTTATTATGCTTTCCAAATAATGAGATCATGTGTGATATGATAACTGTGCTTTATAATTACTGATTAGATAATGTGATTTAACGCCATTGACTTTGCTCAGAGTTCTTTCCTTCGTACTACAGCACTTACATTTTATTTCCCAGTTCTCATAACGTCTCATTCTTTCTTCTGTCTGTGTAGTTCTCTTTTTCCTGCTTCATCATCTTTCTTTGGAGATTCATCCCATATGCTTACTCTGTTCAGTATCAGTTTGTTCATAATACTGTTTTTCATTCTCTTACACCACTTGCATCTGTGCCTAAGATGCGTTCTGTACTACCATTCGATCTCATCTTAAATTCTCATTTGTATATAACTATAAATACATATTTAAAAAAATGGGCATGGGTTATGAATTGTAATTTTCCGATTGTAACATTGTTTTTGTTGAGAACTTTGTTTCCAAATTATATAAATATCTCTGTATAGATATATGTGATGTGTATATGTATATATGTGTGTGTGTGTGTGTGTGTGTGTGTGTACCCTTTACACCACTTCCCACTTACTTTTCTGTTTGCATTTCTGCTCAGATCAATTTCCTCTAATATCTGTTCATTTCCTCTGGTTTCTTGGATTTTAAGGATAGTGGTCACTCTTCTTCCATTTCCTAGTTCATTCTGTTTTCCTTGTCCCCAGTTGCCATTCATTCTGCTTTGTTTCCTGGCTATTGGTACTTAACTTGCTGAGGCTTCCTCTTGTCTTCCCCACACCTTCACATTCCTTCTTATTTATAAACAACTTTGTTCCGTTGACATGGAAATTTATTTTTAGAATACATTGTTTTTAATGGATAAATACTTGGGGTCACATCTGCTATTTTTTCCATGAATCGGATATGCCTTTGTCTTACTCCTCACAGGTGCCTCTAGGCTTGCTTTACATTGTAGCGCTTGTGTGGTTTTGTTGAATTGCATCCTGAAGAATGGTAAGATTCATGGGGCTTCCCTGGTGGCTCAGATGTTAAAGAATCTGCATGCACCTGGGTTGATTCTTGGGTTGGGAAGGTCCCCTGGAGAAGGGAATGGCCAACCACTCTGGTGTTCTTGCCTGGAGAATCCCATGGACAGAATCTGGCAGGCTACAATCCATGAGGTCACAGAGTCAGACCAGCCTGAGCGACTGACACTTTCTCTTTCTATGAAATTGTATTTCTGATTGTAACATTATTTTCATTGAGAACTTTGTTTCAAAATTATTAGAACAGTTTGCAGTGATACAGAGAAATTTTTTGTTAAGTACAATGTCTGCTATTTTATTTGAAAGGGCCAGATTGTTTGAGCTCTACTCTGAAGATTCTGACTCAGTAGGTGAGAGCTAGGGCCATGAGCTTCTGTATTTGGCACATTTCCTAGGCAGTTCTCATGTGCCAGTACTTGAGAACTTCTAGGCTAGATGAATTCAAGTTTAAATTGGTAATAATTGGAAAAGATATTAGTATCTCTTGACACCATAAGTATACTCTTAACTAATTTTCAGTAGAAGTGTTTCCCCCTGCCTCCTCCACCCAACTTTTTATGGCTAGTGATGAATAGTAGTTTTTCCTCCATATTTTCTTATCAGAGCTTATAATAAATGTATTTGACTGGGGGAGGGGAGAGTAAAGGGTTGAAAACGAATCTCTTTTCAATATAAATATCAGTGTTATGGATGATAAAATAAATTCCTCCAAAAAATAATTTTAAATTTGAAGTTGGCTTACTGTCATCTTTTAGACTGTCTTCCTTATATGCACTTAAGGAGTTAATGTTATGATTGTCAAGTACATAGAACGAAATGAAAAAAAGTATCTATTAAAGAATTACCTTACTTGACAGTAAAATACAGATTTTTAAAAGTTTCTCAGAGAAAAAACACATTTATTATTGAAAAATTAGAAAAATATAAGTGCAAAAAATTTTGGAAAATTATCTGTAATCTTGCCACTAAGATATAATTACTATAAAACATTTTAGTATATGTATATACATACACTCTTCTTTATGCTTGCATAATATAATGTATGTGGTTTTGTAATATTTTTAAACAGCATCATAAAAGATTTAACATACAGTATGATTTCAACAATTTTTATATTGTTTTTAATTTAAAAAATTTTGCTGTCAGACATCTTGAACATAGAATGTAGATTTAGTTTTTTAAATTATGTTGGTAAGTGAACAAATTTCATGTCCTGTATTTGTGTTACTTTGTAGAAGCCCAAAATAGAATATTCTGATAAATGACAGGAGCTTATTAAATATTTATCAAATAAATATGCTTTTACGTTTGGCATTTAAACATTTACTTCTGACCATTTATATTTCCCTGATGTTACTTACTTTCTATGACCATATGATATAGTATGGGACATTATGACAATATGGTATAAAAAATTTTTTTTAATGTATTATGCCAGGGTATGATATTTATTAACCATTCCTCTTACAGTGTATTTTTGTAGAAAGGAGCCTCTTACAATCACATTACAAGTAAAATCGTATTGTTTTCAAGATCTGTTATCACTAACCTTGGTTAAGCTGTGTAATTATAATAATGCATTGACTAAGTAGTATTCTGGGATAGTATGTCCTTTATAATGAGGTTCAGTATGTTAAAATACATTTTTATGAATCATGCCAAACCAGGTTGAATTGCATCATACTTTTAAAAAGTGGTAGGCCCGCTAAACTGTGTTTCTACAGTTCTGACTATTGCTGTATGAACTTGCTAAGATACATTTCAAAGTAGACAAAACATGCTTGTTTGTTAAAACCATAAAATAACTGTGTGTCTTTGGTGTTTTTAGCATTCCCTTTCTGTAGTCTTATCATTTAATGAATGCCCTCCTTTAGGTGCCACTCACTTCTTCTTTTATTTAGAAATTTTCTGACATCTGTCACTTATGTATCCTGACTATTAAAGGAATTGATGGGTGAGTAAACGGACAAGAAAGAAACTTTGGAACTGAGTACTCAAATCCTTGAATGTAGTAAAACCTGAAAGCAACTTGATTTAATTGTGTTTAGATAATAGGCTAGACAAATTATATAAAGACTATAGGCTAGAGAAGTCTTGATTTATTTTGATTCCCTGTTTCTGGCTTTACTGTAGAGGGAGCCAATCAGGTCATAACAAATGGAAACCTACGCTCTATGAGTGCTAGGGAAGAAAGGGAGGGAGCTTTGTTAGCATTTGTATACTGCTTTGTTAGTGTTTTCTAAGACCTGATGCTTACCTTGTTGAAGAATGAGGCATTTATTTAGTGTTCTTTTTTTTCTCCAACCATAAAGCGCTTTTTTTCTTTAGAAACGCGAAAGTGCATTTTTCCCCTTGACATCTTGATATTAATTTAGCTGGTACTTAGTGAACATTTTGTGTCATCTTCCTCTTTTATGAAATTCAGTTTGTTCCTGTGCTTTCTAAATTTCTGCCTCAAATTGTCATTCAGATAAACCTTTAGAGTCAGTGGCTTTTACTGAATTTTTCTTCCTCAGATGTTGAATTGTTTTGAGTCCTTTTACTCATTCTCTTTGTCTAGTTCATCTGAATTGGTTATTCTGTAAAGTCAGGATCAGCAATAGCTATACAGCTTCTGAATTCAAAATGGATGAGCCTGTTGAGGAGCTTTTCTGTTTTGTAAACAATGCTTGCATGGTCATAACGTTGTAGATAAGAACCAAAAATCTAGCCTTATTTCTTCCATTCCTTCCTTAAATATTTGGTGGAGGCATTGACATATTCTGGGAAGTGGTTTTTTTCAGTTTTCTTTTGTCTACCATAATTTACTGTCGCATAATTAGCACGGTAGTCAGAAGAAACTCTTTAATACAGCCTCTACTCTAACATTAAGCAATTATTTTTTTCTCCCCTCTATCCTCTGAGATTATTTTGGTTTCCATGATTTCTCTTGGGTTTAAAAAACTGTTATTCTTGTTTCTTCCCATATCAGGACTGCGCTTATAGAGGCAAAGTGGTGCTCAGTAACATTACATTTCTTTCTGGGTTCTGGGAATGCCTTGATAAAGAATATAAAAATTGCTCTGAACTCAGTTAACTTTATATCTTCTGGAAGCTCTGTAACATGAAATGAAACATCATTTTTATTCTTGTAATACAGCTGCAATTATTGACAGCACTTTGGGGACAAATGTGCCATAAGATTGTGGTTTTCCAATTACTATAGAGCCCTAGTACTGTTTTTAAAAACACATTAGCGCTGTAAGAAATATAGATTTTTGAGTTACTCTAATATCCATATACATGAAGCAGTTTTTGCCTGTTTTGTATATTTTTTATCCTCATCTGGCACATAGGTACTCAGATATTTAGTGAAAGAATTGGTTAATGTATATAAAACAGGGATATAGCCAGTATCTTATAGTAACTTTAAATGGAGTACAATCTATAAAATTTTTGTTACTGTATTGTATACCTGAAACTAATATAATAGTGTAAATCAACTATACCTCAGTTAAAAAAAGATTTTTTTAAAAAATTGGTGAATGAAACCCTATCAGATATGGTGCACTTGGATTTTCTGTACCATTCAGTTCTCTTTTTTTAATGCTACCCATAAAATCAGTTTATTAGATTGACAACCACCTGGTTGGAACAGTTTGTTTTGAGGGTATCAAGGACCTTCTACAGAGCTTACCTCAAGGCTCTGTTTAGTTCCACTATACCTTAACTGTTGAAATTCTTCATTTATCTGCATTAGGCATTGATCTCCTTGAAAGAAAAGGAGTTGATGGCTGTAAAAATTTTAGAGCTACTGTTCTTGGAAGAGAGATTTGTACTGACATGAATCTTCCTAAGTATAATCTGTGTAGAAGATTTTCAGCAACTTGTGTTTAAGGCAGCAATCAGCTGACTTCTGTGTAAAGGGTCAAGTGATAAATATTTTAGGCACTGTGTTTCTAACTGCTCTGTCTCTGTTACAAGGACTGAACACTCAGTGATTGGTATTGTAGCATAAAATCAGCTAATAGACTATGTAAATGAATAAGTGTGACTGTGTTCCAATGAAACTTATTTATGGACACTGAAATTTGAATGTGTCATGAAATTTTTTTTTTTTTCATTGAGAAATGTAAAAACATTCTTGGCTTGTGAGCTGTACGAAAAACAGCTGGGGTGGGGGGCAGATTTAGTTCATGGGCCAAAGTTTTCTACTTAGTCTAATGGAGACTAAGTAGATGAGGTTCTGAAGTTAAGATGTGATTTAGAGTTCAGTAAGTTTTTAAAAGTCAGNTTTTTTTTTTTTCATTGAGAAATGTAAAAACATTCTTGGCTTGTGAGCTGTACGAAAAACAGCTGGGGTTGGGGGGCAGATTTAGTTCATGGGCCAAAGTTTTCTACTTAGTCTAATGGAGACTAAGTAGATGAGGTTCTGAAGTTAAGATGTGATTTAGAGTTCAGTAAGTTTTTAAAAGTCAGGTTTATTGGGTTATAATTCACACAATGTACCATTTTAAATGTATATAACTTGATAAGTTTTGACAAATGTGTATAGTCATGTAATGACTGCCACAATCAAGATAAATAACATTTCCATCAAAAGTTCCCTAATTCCTCTTTTCATTCATTTTCCTCACTACACTACTGCCAGTCCTGACAAACACTGAGCTGACTTCTAGCTTTGCCTTTTCCAAAATCATAAATGGGGAATCATACAGTATGTGTTACCATGTTACCATGTATTTGGTGTCTTTCATTTGGTTTGATTTTTTTTTAAGTTGAATTTTTTTTCCTCTAACTTAAGCCACTTAGAAGTTTTAAGTGTTTTATTTTTATATTTTATTTTATGTATTTATTTATGTTTTTGACTGCTTCAGGTCTTAGATGCAGCATGCAGGATCTTCATTACAGTGTGGGACTCTAGTTCTGGTGTGTGAGCTCTAGAGTGCTGCACGCTGAGTAGTTGCAGCGCATGGCTAAGTTGCTGTGGACCAGGGATTGAACCTATGTTCCCTGCATTACAAGGTGAATTCTTAACCTTTGGACCACCAGGGAAGTCCCTAGTTGGGTATTTTTGAGATTCACTCATGTTGTTGCCATGTATCAGTGATTGGTTTCTGTTTATTGCTTAGTGGTAGCGTATGGGTGTTGCACATTTACCAGTTGATGGGTAGCAGGGTTCTTTCTAGTTTTTAGCAGTTATAAATAAGGTTGCCAAAAATGTTGGGTTCAGGTTTTTATGTGGATGCTGGTTTTTTTATTTCTCTAGTAAGGAGCTAGAACTTGGATTAATGGGTCATATGGTAGGTGTATATTTAATTTTATAGGAAACTGTCAAACTTTTCTAAAGCAATAGTACCATTTTGCATTGCCACTCACAATGAATGAGAGTTCCAAACTTTATCCTTGTCAACACTTGGATTATTAGTCTTGTTAGTTTTAACAATTCTAATATGTATGCAGTAGTAGCTTGCTGTGGTTTTAGTTTGTATTTTCCTGATGATTAATGATATTTGACGTCTGTTTATATGCTTAGTTCCTTTCAGTTCAATAGCTTAGTCGTGTCCCACTCTTTGTGACCCCATGGACTGCATTATGCCAGGCCTCCCTGTCCATCACCAACTCCTGGAGGTTATGCAAACTCATGTCCATTGAGTCAGTGATGCCATCCAACCATCTCATCCTCTGCCGTCTCCTTCTCCTCTTGCCCTCAATCTTTTCCCAGCATTAGGGTCTTTTCAGATGAGTCAACTCTTCGTATCAGGTGGCTGAAGTATTAGACTTTCAGCTTCAACATCAGTCCTTCCAAAGAACACCCAGGACTGATCGATCCCCTTTAGGGTGGACTGGTTGGATCTCCTTGCAGTCCAAGGGACTCTCAAGAGTCTTCTCCAACACCACAGTTCAAAAGCATCAATTCTTCGGCACTCAGCTTTCTTTATAGTTCAAGTTTCACACCCATACATAACTACTGGAAAAACCATAGCCTTGACTGGANTGCAAGATGGGATAAAGAGTAAAGAGAGTGACAAATAGGTGTACATGTTGAATTAAACATTGACTGTATGAAATATTAGTAAGACCTTAATTAAAGGTGTGTTCCAAGATAGTATTTTCTGGGGGAAGGTAAAGTGTGTTAATTGATGTGACTTTGATAATTCCATATTTTAATTTCTAGGCTAAAACTAGACTTATAACTTCTAGGAGAGGAGAAGCATGGAATAAAAAAGAAAAATTATCCCAAAGACAACCAGAAAGGATGCAAAAGAACAAAGATCAGGAAGGACAAACAACCCGAATTAGGGTGATTACATTAAGTACTAAATGAATTAAATGGTTCACTTAAAAGGCAAAGATTGTTAGACCAGATTTTTTAAAACATGGTGTTATGGAGTTTATCTGGGACTTATGTAAAAGTTGTAAGATAAATTATGCAGATTTACAACGTGAACGTGGTACAATTATTTTAATATCAAAGTAGACATTAATTTAGAAAGATTATCAGGGGTCTCCCTTCAAAATACAGAATGAATGATTCACTAGGAAGACTTAATAACTTTAATCATACAGGATAGCCTGAAATGTAGCTTCAAAATACGTATAACAAAAATTTACAAGACTACAAGAAGTAGAATAATTTACAGTCTTAATGGGATATTTTAAATATTTCACTCAGTAATTGATAGAAGCAACAGGCACGTTACGCAGGATTTAAAATATTTGAACAGCATAATGAGCAAACTTAACCCAGATGATTTATAGAACCTGTTGCGCCCAGTGGAAGCAGACTACACATCATTTTCAGGCACATAAGAATATTGGGAAAATTGACTGTATAAAGCAAGTTTCAACAGATTTCAGAAGATTTAAATAAAAGCATCTTTTCTTTCCATAACACATTTTTATTAAAATTTGTCAGTAAGGTAATTTTTAAAGCTTCATATGTTTATAAAGTGTGTAACTACTTTGAATTAATCCATGTATTAAGAAAGAAATCACAATGGAAATTAGAAAGTACCTTGAGCTGGATGAGTACATAATTTTGATGTCAAGTTGTGAAATTTGATCAATCTCAGGTTGTTAAGAGTGGGATAAGGAGATGTTATGTCCCTCACATGTAAAGGATCTTGACAGAAAAATAGCAATTACCCAGCACCAGGCTATGAAAGATTGTTTATTGGAGGGGAAAAAAAATTGAATCTTATCAAATCTCTCAGTCAGATCTCTAGATCTAGCTGGCTTATGGGAAATATGGGAACAAGGTAAGTGATCCCGAGAGAAAACAAATCAACCAAATCAAACCAGAAAGTGGGACTTTTCTACAGCATACCTGACTTTTTCCCTGACAAATCAGTGTCACTGTAAAGGAAAGAAGAATAGGGAAAGGAAAAGGAAAGGATAGGTGTACTATTAGAATAAAAGTTTTGATTAATGTAACAGTCACTCCCCCCAGTGGAAACAAAATTAAAAAGTTACAGAATGCAACTAAAATAGTATATGGAGAAAAATTCAGTCTTAAATGTGTTTGCTGCAATACATGAAGTCTCATTAATTGTTAAATTTGATATCCATTTATAAGAGCATCTTAATTTTGATGAAACCTGGAAAATGAAGGAAGCAAATAATAAGAGAGTCATACAGTGGAGATCAAAGGCAAAATTTATTTTTTAGAGAAACGGATAAATCTTGAATGATGGTGATCAAGAAAAAATGTCATAAAATAACCAAGAGCAAGGAACAAAAAAAAAGTAGGGGAGAGTGGGGAAGAAGATGGCATTACATACCCTGAAGACATTTTAAAAGATCAAAGACAAAATTATGAATGGTTTTAAGCCAGTTAATTAGAAAACTTCACAGAAATGGACAAATTCCTAGAAAAATAACACCGAAGGTGACTCTAGAATATTCAGAAAACTTGAAAGGAGTATTACAGCTTAAAACCAATAGTCAGAGCTTCCCTATGAAGAAAACTAATAGTTCATTCAAGGAACAGAACTTCTATCTTGCATATTTTCTTCCAGAGAACAGTGAGAGAGAAAATGTTCTCAATGTCTTTTAAAGTTAGCATAACTTTGATTCCAAAATGAGACAAGAAGACATTGTAAAAGAAAATTAACAGATTACTTTTATGAACAAAAATGTAAAATTTCTAAATAAGATATTAAGATATTTATCTAAATAAGATGAGAGTGCATTATAATCAAGTTAGATTTATCCTAGAAATGTAAGATTTAATACCAGAAAAATAAATTTATTTGTAATACCATCTTAACAGCTTAGAGACGAAACATATGATCGGCTGAATAGTTGCAGACAGTGCTCGATAAAATTGAGCATTCATTTGTCATAAAACCTGAAACAAAACTCATGTGCTAAGGTAATCTACTATAAAAAAAATCAAGTTTCATAATGTTGGAATATTGAAAAGTTTCCCTCTGAGATTGGGAGAGATACAATGTCCATTATAATTACTTTTTGTCAGCATTATACTAAAAGTTGTGACCTTCACTAAAGCAAGAAAAAGAAATTTTAAAAACTTGAATTGGAAGGGAAGAAATAAAACTATCACTATTCACAGACTAGACATAAGTGTGTATTTAGAAAAATCTAAAGGTATCTACATTGTTAAAAAACAGTAAGGGTTTAACAAGATTGCTGATTAGGAAAATGAAATATCACATTACAATATTCTAGCAAATAAGGAAAATCTAAAACTGTAATATCACAACAGAACAAAAAATATGTACCCAGAAATAAGTCTAAAAAACAGTCTAAGACTTCTAGGATCCTTGTTGAAATAAATTTTAGAAGACCTAGTAATTGAAGCAAAATACCATATTCATGGATTGATAAAATGTTTTATCACCATTATTGTTATACCCCCGATTTTTCATCATGCCCAACAAAACTCATTAAAAAATAATTCATTCTTTCTCTCTTCCCCACCTTGGTAACCTCTATTCTACTTTGTCTTTATGGGTTTGCCTATTTTAGGTACCTCATATAAGTGAAATCATACATTATTTGTTCTTCAGCAGATGAAATATAGTGTCTGTCTTATTTCACTAAGCTTAACGTTTTCAGAGTCCATCTTAGTGATGACATATACTAACCACCAAACTGTTTTCCCACTGGCGTTCCATTTACGTTCTCACCAGCAGTGCATGAGGATTCCAGTTTTTTCACATCCTGTAGCACAAGCTGGAATCAAGATTACTGGGAGAAATATCAATAACCTCTTATTGCAGAGAGTCGAGAAGAACTAAAGAGCCTCTTGATGAAAGTGAAAGAGGAGAGTGAAAAAGCTGGCTTCAAGCTCAACATTCAGAAAACTAAGATCATGGCATCTGGTTCCTTCACTTCGTGGGAAACAGATGGGGAAACAGTGGGAACAATGGCTGACTTTATTTTTCTGGGCTCCAAAATAACTGTAGATGGTGATTGCAGCCATGAAATTAAAAGACGCTTACTCCTTGGAAGGAAAGTTATGATCAACCTAGACAGCCTATTAAGCAGAGATATTACTTTCTCAACAAAGGTCCATCTAGTCAAGGCTATGGTTTTTCCTGTGGTCATGTATGGATGTGAGAGTTGGACTGTGAAGAAAGCTGAGTGCCAAAGAATTGATGCTTTTGAACAGTCGTGTTGGAGAAGACTCATGAGAGTCCCTTGGACTGCGAGGAGATCCAACCAGTCCATCCTAAAGGAAATCAGTCCTGAATATTCATTGGAAGGACTGATGTTGAAGGTGAAACTCTAATACTTTTGCAACCTGGTGTGAAGAAATGGCTCGTTGGAAAAGACCCTGATGCTGGAAAAGATTGAGGGCAGGAGGAGAAGGGGATGACAGAAGATGAGATGGTTGGATGGCATCACCGACTCAGTGGGCAGGGGTTTTGGTGGTCTCTGAGAGTTGGTGGTAGACAGGGAGGCCTGGTGTGCTGCGGTTCATGGAGTCACAAAGAGTCAGACACAACTGAGTGACTTAACTGAACTGAAGCATTAATGGTTCAGTGATAAATTCTTGCCTGCCAATTTCTCCACATCCTTACCAACATTTGCAATTAAAAAAAATGTTTTTAGCTGTCTTAGTGGACATGAATTGGTATCTCATTGTGAGGTTTTTTTGTTTTTTGAAAACTGCATTTGTGGCATGTGGGGTCTTAATTCCCCAAAAAGGGATCAAACCCATGCCCCTTGCTGTGGAAGTGTGGATTCCTAACCCTTGGTCCACCAGGAAAGTCCATTATTGTGAGTTTTGTATTGGGCGATTTATTCTTAATGGCAGTTCCTCAAAAATCTAAGCAAAATTAAAACACTACCCAGGATTTGAAAACAGAGACTTGAACAGATAGACTATATATCTGTACTGTGTGTGTGTATATGTGTATGTATGTTTATATATAGAAGTATGCACATGTGCTCAGTCAGTCACGTCTGACTCTGTGATCCCGTGGACTGTGGCCTTCCAGGCTCCTCTGTCCATGGTATTCTCCTGGCAAGAACACTGCAGCAAGGTGTTGTTTCTCCCTCCAGGGCCTCTTCCCAACTCAGGGTCAAACCCATGTCTCCTGCACTGCAGGGGGATGCTTTGCCGCTAAGCCACCACGGAAGCCCATATACTAGATATCTGCTAATGTCTACTAATATTGATCGCAGGGTTATTTACAATAAGCAACAAGTGGAAACAACCCACATGTCTGTCAACAGATAAATGAAATGTAGTACATACAATGAAATACTACTCCGTCATAAAAAGGAATGAGGTTGCGATACATGATATAACATGAGTAAACCTTGAAAGTGTTTTGGTAAGTGAATTTAGCCAGACATAGAAGACAAATACTGTAATTCTATTTATATGAAATATTTGGAATAGGCAAATTCATAGAGACAGAAAGTATAATAGAGGTTTCCAGGGGCTGGAAGATGAGGGAATGGGAGTTACTGATTAATATGACTATTTGTTTAATGTCAGGTGGAACCTAGTCTTACTTCTCACCATAGTGCAGACTTTTTTTTTCTGTAACATTCCTGACAGATGTTCAGTTGAATACCCTTAATAGTCAGTTTGCTCCTTTCTCAAGTATCTTTACTACTAATAAAGATAAAATTATAGAGCTCAAATTTACCTTCTCTAGGTTCAAACTTCAGTCTTAGTTTAGTTCTCTGAGACAGCACAGAACAGTCTATTTCATACCCTGGCTCTCTGATTGTTTGACGTGAACACACACACACACACACACACACACCCCATTTAGACCTTTCTTTGACACTGTTTACTTATTGTTTGCCTTCAAGCATATTCAGGTCATCCCATCCCATCCAAAACCAAAAATACTTTCCCTGACTCTGTTACCCCTTGAGCTTTTTTATTCTGATCACTAAATGCCTTTTCTTAGTAACTCACTCAAACCTTACTTCTTGAAAGTCAGTCTTCCATTTCTATTACACAGCTGAATCTGGTCTCTTGAAGGTGGTTTAGTTGCTAAGTCGTGTCCAACTCTTGCGACACTATTGACTGTAGCCTGCCAGGCTCCTCTATCCATGGGATTCTCTAGGCAAGAATATTGGAATGGGTTGCCATTTCCTTCTTCAGGGGATCTTCCCAACCCAGGGATCAAACCCTGGTCTCCTGCACTGCAGGCACATTCTTCACCAACTGAGCTACAAGGGAAGCCCTTGATGGCCACTGAAAGTGAAAGTGAAAGTGAAGTTGCTCAGTCGTGTCTGACTCTTTGCAACCCCATGGACTGTAGCCTACCAGGTCTCCCTCCATGGGATTCTCCAGGCAAGAGTACTGGAGTGGGGTGCCATTTCCTTCTTCAGGGGATCTTCCCAACCCAGGGATCAAACCCTGGTCTCCTGCACTGCAGGCACATTCTTCACCAACTGAGCTACAAGGGAAGCCCTTGATGGCCACTGAAAGTGAAAGTGAAAGTGAAGTTGCTCAGTCGTGTCTGACTCTTTGCAACCCCATGGACTGTAGCCTACCAGGTCTCCCTCCATGGGATTCTCCAGGCAAGAGTACTGGAGTGGGGTGCCATTTCCTTCTCCAGGGGATCTTCCCAACCTAGGGATCGAAACTGGGTCTCCCGCATTCCAGGCAGATGCTTTAACCTCTGAGGCACCAGGGAAGCCCCCACTATGTACCCTTGATAATCAAGCTCCCCTGTGAACTAGTGTCAGTTCTCATTTCCAGTTATCTCTGGAGTATTTTACCTTAATGTCTCACTGACATCACAGAGTGAGCAGGTCCAAAACTGCGGTAGATCTTTCCCTTTCAATCTTCTTCCCTTCTGGTAATATTTTCCACTTAGCATACCTTATGCTTGAAACTTCAGAGCATCTCTGATTTCACCTGTCTTCTTATTTTTCCTATGTAGTCAGTGGAACTGTCATGATTGGGATTATTAGTGCTTTTATAAGTGACCTCAGAGAGCTAGCTTGTCCCTTCTTCTATGTGAGATTACAGCTAGAAAGCACCATCTGCAACCACAGAGTGGGTCTTCACCCTGAATCTGTTCACCCTGAATCTGTTGACACCTTGATTGTGGACTTCTCAGCCTTTAGATCTGTGACATGTCTATTTACAGGCCACTCAGTTCATGGTGTTATTTAATAAACAGTCCAAACAGACTAAGACAACTGCTGTTCCTATTAAGGCTTATGAGACTATGACCTCCAGGTCAGTAAGGACTATCATTACAGAATTCCTGATGCCCTGTATATCATGTGACACTAGTATTAGGCCTTTATAAAGTATGTGTCCAAAGTATGAGTTACTTTTAGGATTAGATAATACATCTAAGAACCCCACGTATTATTATGTCCAGTACATAGAAGGTACTCGACAAATGGTGGTTCTTTTCCTTATAAGATAGTTTATGCTTTACATTCATTGATGATATTTATTCATTGTTTTGTTTAAAGTTTAAAAACATTAAGCTCTCTTATGCTTGTTGCTGTGTGCTGTGATAGAAAAATGAATGTCAGTCTCTATCTTTAAGGGTCTTATAGTCTAGTGGTAGAAGCAGACAAATCAAGAATTAAGGATAGTATACTATGTTTAAAATGTGGCCCAGGTGCCAGAGGAATCATAGACCAGGAGCACATAATTCAAAATGGTTGTAGGGGATAGAGGATGGAAAGATTTTTTAGAAGAGGGGTACTTAAATTGAATTTTAGCTATTTAAGATGTGCAAGACTTTTATAAAGAAAAGTAATTAAACTTTATTTAGAGACAGAAAGCAGCACCCAAATACATGGAGTTTTATACCATATCCTGAGGATGGATTGAAAGACTGAATGGTGAAGATGTCAGTTTTTCTCAAATTGATCAGTAATTTATTAAAATCTACACCTCTGTCGGTTTTTCTGTGGAACTTGACAGTTTGATTAATGATTTCTTTTGAAGTAAAAAGAGGCAACAATTGCCAAGATATTCTTAAAGAACAGTAAGATGAGACGACTTCTGTAATACATTTTTTTTCAATCAACAAATTTGAATGCTTGCTATATGTGAAGCACTGCTGAGCCCTGGTTACTCACTTGGTGATTAAGACAACATGGCTCCCACCAAAGGGCCCATTCAAATTCACTTCTGTTGATATCTGGAGGTTTTAACAAACCACTCCTAAAATGTCAGATGAGTGCCAAGAATACAAATAGACTTATCACTCTAATTTTTATTATGATTTTTTTATGTTTAAAATTTTTCCTCATATATGTTTTTTGTTTATATTTTCCTTTGTGAAATTTTTTAAATGGTAGGAACCCTAGAAGTAGACTGGTTTTTCTTTAAATAGATCTTTAAGAATGTCAGTTGTATTACAAGCCTTGTTAGAAATGCAGGAGAGGGTTGAGATCTGCTGCTGAGTGATGTCCAGAGCAGTTAACCTGACCTTAAGGAGCCAGGGAGAGTGACTTTGAGAGTTCCACAGGCTAGAAGTGTAGCCCGTGGGGTGTCGTGAGTGAGTGAGTGAGTGAAGTCGCTCAGTCGTGTCCAACTCTTTGCCACCCCGTGGACTGTAGCCTACCAGGCTCCTCTGTCCATGGAATTCTCCAGGCAAGAATACTGGAGTGGATTGCCATTTCCTTCTCCAGGGAATCTTCCCGACCCAGCGATCGAACCTGGGTCTCCCACATTGGAGGCAGACACTTTAACCTCTGAGCCACCAGGTGCCTATAATAAGAAAAGGGAAGATGAATAACAAAATAACAGATGATACTATGTAAACAGAGGTTGCTAAATGAGCTTTATATGCTTTTATGGGGGTAGGTGGGTGGGATCATGCTTAATGGCAAATTAGTTGCTTATTGCACTAAATAAATGAAGTTCTACCCCACCTCTTTCTTACTATGAATAAAAATTAATTACTACTGAGGATTAAATACAAAAGACAAACTCAGAAAGCTTTTCAAAAGAAGGGGCATACTTTTATGAGCTCAAAGCAGGGAAGGATTTCTTGAGACTGAAAAACACCATAAAAATTGATGAATCTTTGACTGGGTTAAAAGTAGAAACTTAATTATTGACACTCCCTTAAGAGACTTAAAGTATAGGATCAAAGATGTTTTTAACACATGCAGTAGCTACCTGTTGCTGGTAACAAGTGTTTGTCTCTCTGTTTCTGTGGATCAGGGATCTGAGAGCAACTTAGCTTAGTGGTTCTAGCTCAGGGTCTCTTGTGAGGCTGCAGTCAAGGTGTCGGCTGGGCTTGCGGTTATCTCAGTGCTGGACTGAAGAAGGACCTCATTCCATGCTGCCTCTTGCACATGTGGCAGCCTTAGAAGATCCAGTTTCAGATTCACTCACATGGGCCCCCTCCTAAGGCCCTCTCACAGCATGGCAGCTGGCTTTTCCTGGGATGCGAGAGTCAGAGACTCCCTAAGGTGACAGCCACAGTCTTTTTCTGGGGGGTGGGGGGGAGTGGTGAGTCAAAGTCAGTCAGTTGTGTCCAACTCTTTGTGACCCCATGGACTGTAGCCTGCCACGCTCCTCTTCCCATGGAATTCTCCAGACAAGAATACTGGTGTGGGTTGCCATTCTCTCCTCCAGGGGATCTTCCCGACCCAGGGATCAAAGCCAGGTCTCCTGCGTTGCAGGGAGACTCTACCATCTGAGCTGCTGGCGTCTTTTTTTCTAAAGCTGTGTTCCCTGTGCTCTGCTATATGTCCTTGTAACTTATTTATTTTATACATAGTCATTTGTACACCTTAATCCCCTACCTCTATTTTACCCTTTCCTCGTTCCCTTTTCCTACTGGTTCTCTAACTTCTGTGACTCTGTTTCTGCTTGGTTATATTTATCACTTGTTTTATTTCTTAGATTCCATATGTAAGTATATTTGTGTTTTTCTGTCTAACTTACTTCACTAAGCATTATACCCTCCCAAGTACATCCATGTTGTTGAAAATGGCAAAATTTCATTCTTTTTTTGGCTAAGTAGTATTCCATTGTGTATCTATAGATATACCACATATTCTTTATCCATTCATCTGTTGATGGACTCTTAGGTTGATTGTCTTCTTAAAACTTAATCTTAAAAGTGACATTCTATCACTTAGGCCAGTCTATTCAATAGCAAGTCAGTAAGCCCAGCCCATACTCCAGGAGGTGAGGTTGTACAAGGACATGAATATCAAGAGGTAACAATCATCAGGGCCATTATAATTGTTACATCCACCATGTAATGAATGGACAACTGTTAATGAAAAATATACCTAAGAAACTGTTCACTAAGACAACACCAAGTAGAAAAAGGACAAAAAAGTCTGAGAAGGCATTTGATGATAAAATAAATTTAAATAACTAATTAACATAGTTAAAAGATCATTATCCTCATTAACAATTGAATAGAAACTCAAACCACTAGAACCTTTTATACAGACTACATCGACAGAAATAAATATCTGACAGCATCAAGCATTAGCAAGGATTTGGAGCAATGGGAGTTCTTCCACTGCTGGTAGGAGTGTGAACTGATGAACCACTTTGCAAAATAATAGTTTTCTACAACCCACAATACTACTCTAAGCAGTTACCCTAGACCAGTGGTGGTGAGATTTGAGTGTGTATCAGAATCACTTGTGGGGGTGCAGTGCAGACAGATATCTGGGCCCAGCCCCAGGGTTTCTGATTCAGTTGAAGTGGAATGGAGCCTGGTAATTTGTGTTATTGGCAAGTTGCCAGGTGATGGGAACTTGGCCGAGGAATCATACTTTGAGAAACAACCATTGTCCTAGAGAAATGTGTCAATTATGGACTAGGAAGCTTACTTATAGAAAAATGTTCATAGCAGCATTATTCCTATTAACCCCAAAGTATACAGACACAAAATTCAGGTGTCCATCAATAGTGGATTAGAGAGATAAATCATTGTATATTCATTTATGGAATAAAAATACTGTTCAGATAGAAAATCTGTCTCCTGCATCAATCTGTACAAATCTCCCAAACATATTTAATCAAACATTAGAAAATCACAAAAGACTCTATACATGATTCTATTCATAAAAAGTTCAGAAACAAATGTAATTAACTATATTGTTCAGGAATGCAAATCAAGTTATCAAGCTCTATAAAAAGTCCTGGGATTTTGATAGTGATGGTGTTAAATTTATATATTAATATAAGGACATCAGTTCAGTCACTCAGTCGTGTCCGACTCTTTGCGACCCCATGAATCGCAGCACACCAGGCCTCCCTGTCTATCACCAACTCCCAGAGTTCACCCAGACTCACGCCCACCGAGTCAGTGATGCCATCCAGCCATCTCATTCTCTGTCGTCCCCTTTTCCTCCTGCCCCCAATCCCTCCCAGCATCAGAGTCTTTTCCAATGAGTCAGCTCTTCTCATTAGGTGGCCACAGTACTGGAGTTTCAGCTTCAGCATCATTCCTTCCAAAGAAATCCCAGGATTGATCTCCTTCAGAATGGACTGGTTGGATCTCCTTGCAGTCCAAGGGACACTCAAGAGTCTTCTCTAACACCACGGTTCAAAAGCATCAATTCTTTGGCACTCAGCCTTCTTTACAGTCCAACTCTCACATCCATACATGACTACTGGAAAAACCATAGCCTTGACTAGA
>SJYA01000655.1:1197231-1368222 GCA_006410615.1 Neotragus moschatus
CACAGTCAAAGGCATTGGCATAGTCAATAAAGCAGAAATAGGTGTTTTTCTGGAACTCTCTTGCTTTTTCCATGATCCACTGGATGTTGGCAATTTGATCTCTGGTTCCTCTGACTTTTCTAAAACCAGTTTGAACATCTGGAAGTTCACGGTTCACGTATTGCTGAAGCCTGGCTTGGAGAATTTTGAACATTATTACTAGCATGTGAGATGAGTGCAATTGTGCGGTAGTTTGAGCACTCTTTGGCATTGCCTTTCTTTGGGATTGGAATAAAAACTGACCTTTTCCAGTCCTGTGGCCACTGCTGAGTTTTCCACATTTGCTGACATATTGAGTGAAGCACTTTCACAGCGTCATTTTTCAGGATTTTATAGATATTTACTAATTGAATTTTCTAGTTCATGAACATAGTCTTGAACCTCATTTATTTTAGGCCTTTATTTCCTTAAATAAATGTCTATAGTTTTCAGTGTAAGGTTCTTATACTTTGAGGAGTGGAGGATTAGTTTTATTCCCAAGAGTCTTTTGTGCTATTGCAAATGGGATTAGAAAAAAAAAAAAACTTATTGTAGGGAACCGATTTTTTCTTTTGTACATTGATATAAAAAAAATCTGATTCCTAGAGAAATCTTGTTCTCAAATTCATCAGTGGATTGCCTTGGATTTTTAAGTAGCACTCATATGTGCAAATGATTGTTTTATTTTTTCCTTTCTCATGTGTGTCTCTGTTTTCACACACTGCTTAGGGTCTTGGATACAATATTTGATAGTTGTAGTGATCTATATCACTGCATTTTTATTTTTCCTGTCTTTAATGGGAATGCTTCTATATGCTTGGTGATGCAGTTTCTGGTTTGAGAGATTTGTGTGTATGTGTGTGTTTAATCATAAATGGGTATTGAATTTTGTCAGATTTTTTTAACCTACATCTATTGAGGTGATTGTATGATTTTCTTCTTCTGCTGTGGTTTTCTTCTTTCTGACTTCTCTGGTGGCTCAGATGGTAAAGCGTCTGCCTACAATGAGGGAGACCCGGGTTCAATCCCTGCATGGGAAGATGTCCTGGAGAAGGAAGTGGTATTCTTGCCTGGAAAATCCCACGGACGCAGGAGCCTGGTAGGCTACAGTCCATGGGGTCGCAAAGAGTCAGACACGACTGAGCGACTTCACTTTCCTATTGAGGTGATTGTATGGTTTTCTTCTGCTAATGTAATTTGATTCATTACATTTGCCATACAACTTTTTATTTAGTGCTGTTACATCTGTGCTTATAAATGAGATTAGTCTATAACTTTCTTGTGCTGTTCTACCTAGTTTTGGTATCAGAATTTGTGTTGTTAGAAACAGCTGATTAATTTTCTAAGTTTTTTTATGGTCTTGAAGAGTTTTTATAACAGAGAAAATGTTTCTTGAAATAACTTAAAATGATTATGGTTTTATCATTGCTTAGGATTCCCTGATTTAACTAACCTTTTCAATTAACCAACCATCAGACTTCAGGATTACAATTGTGATGATTTACTTTGTAGAGCTGGGATTACAGTTTCTCTTAGCACCCTACTTTTCTGGTCATCTAAACTCATAGCTGAATTATTAGGTAAAAAGTTTTCAATCTTTCTCTTTTGGAATAGCTGTTTACTCTCTCAGNGGATTCCCTGATTTAACTAACCTTTTCAATTAACCAACCATCAGACTTCAGGATTACAATTGTGATGATTTACTTTGTAGAGCTGGGATTACAGTTTCTCTTAGCACCCTACTTTTCTGGTCATCTAAACTCATAGCTGAATTATTAGGTAAAAAGTTTTCAATCTTTCTCTTTTGGAATAGCTGTTTACTCTCTCAGAACCGTAAATTCTTCCTTGCTACAAAGCAGGGTTTTCTTAGGATACTAAATTTATCAACAGTAGTTCAGATTCTCATTACTTCTTGCTAATAGTTGTAGCAAGTTTTTAATGAGTTGGCCTCTAGTAACTCTCTGACTTATTAGTTAACTTAAACATTGTTGCCAGAGTAAACAACCTAAAATATATGTCTAATGAGATCAAAAGACATTTGTAACAAAAACTGCATTTAAAAAAGTTACTATATGATGGCTTAGATAAGTCTCTGCAATCAGCTATCCATTAAAAAATTATTTAAAAAATACATACATGCACACAAAATTCTGAATTGTGATTATCTGCTGTGAGAGTTTAATGAATATGCAGTATAGATTGGGAGCAGGTTAGTGAGGAAAGGCCTCTTGGAGGAAGTAAAATCTAAAAATCTCTTCTATCTAAATAAGTTATGCTACCTTGGAAAAGTTCTGAGCCAAATTTTCTTGGAAGAAGGAATAGTGGTAAAGGTTTGCTGCTGGAACACCATTGTGGTTGAGTTTATTGAGTAAGGGATGGAGAGAATAGTGCCAAATGAGACAGGAGATGGACAGGGGCAAAATCCTTTAAGATCTTGTATGCTTTGCTAAGAACTTCAGGTTTTATTCTGAGTCATTGAGGAGCCAGTAAAAGGTTTTAAGTAAGAATGATTGTAATCAGATTTGTGTTTTAGAGATTTCACTCTGACTGTGGAGAAAGGATATGAGAGGAATGGAAGTAGGCCAAAAGAAGTGGAGGAGCCAGTTAGGATGCCTTTGTAAGTAGTAGCTCAGGGAGAAAAGATAGTAATTTAAACTAGAGTAATGATAGTAAACAAGGTAACACATGGAATGATTATCTCATAAAGCCATTAAAATAACCTATGAAGTATGAGTGGAAAAAGATTTGGAATAAACTTATCAAAGTTCATCTAGTAAATGGTGATACAGAATTGAAACCTGGGGTGTTAACCATTTGATCATGTTTTTAAAATAAAAGCCAAACTCCATTGAAGATTTTTCAGCCTACCTTTATTACCTTTATCACCAATGCTATAGCCAGACCAAACTATGGCAATAGTTAACTTGAACATACTGCTGGTTTTAGAAAAGGCAGAGGAACCAGAGATCAAATTGCCAACATCCGCTGGAAAGAGCAAACATCATGGAAAAAGCAAGAGAGTTCCAGAAAAATGTCTATTTCTGCTTTATTGACTATGCCAAAACCTTCGACTGTGTGGGTCACAATAAAGTGTGGAAAATTTTGAAAGAGATGGGAATACCAGACCACCTGACCTGCCTCTTGAGAAACTTATATGCAGGTCAGGAAGCAACAGTTAGAACTGGACATGGAACAACAGACTGGTTCCAAATAGGAAAAGGAGTGTGTCAAGGCTGTATATTGTCACCCTGCTTATTTAANACTGAACTGATCTGTACCTTGATCCCACTGATGATTGTTTACTATGACTGGAGTACACTAATCCCATATACTTAATAAAATTCAGACTATCCTTTGGGATCCAGGTCAAATATGAAGCCTTCCAAATTTGCCTCCTGACACGCATTGTCCTTTTACCTTCTTTTAACCAGAGTAGTTTCTTTGTATTGTAATATGTTAATCCAGCAGATATTTATGTGATGACTATGTGCTGGGCACTTTGTGTACACATTGTGAAGATATTTATATATAGAAATAGATATAGTCACTGTCACTATAGAACCTATAGCCCAGAGATAACACAGATTTTGAACAAAATATGCGCACACGTATTGTTGTTTAGTCATGCAGTCATATCCAACTCTTTGCAACCTCACGGACTGCAGCATGCCAGGCGTCCCTGTCCTTCATTGTCTCCCAGAGTTTGCTCCAGCTCATGTCCATGGAGTTGCCATCCAATCATCCAACCATCACATCCTCTGCCATCCCCTTCTCTTTCTGCCCTCTTTGCCAGCATCAGAGGCAGTTAGCTCTTCACATCAGGTGGCCAAGATTTTGGAGATTCAGCTTTTGCATCAGTCCTTCCAATGAATATTCAGAGCTGATTTCCTTTAGAATTGACTGGTTTGATCTCCTTGCTGTCTAGGGTATTCTCAAGAGTCTTCTGCAGTACCACAGTTTGAAAGCATCAGTTCTTTGGTGCTCAGCCTTCTTTGTGGTCCAACTGTCACATCTGTACATGACTACTGGAAAAACCATAGCTTTGACTACACAGACCTTTGTTGGCAAAATGATGTCTTTGCTTTTTAATACACTGTCTAGGTTTTTCATAGCTTTTCTTCCAAGGAGCAAGTGTCTTTTAATTTCATGGCTCCAGTCACCATGTGCAGTGATTTTGGAGCCCCCCAAAATAGTCTTTCACTGTTTTCATTGTTTCCCCATCTGTTTGCCGTCAAGTGATGGAACCAGATGCCGTGATCTTGATTTTTTTGAATGTTGAGGTTTAAGCCAGCCTTTTCACTCTCCTCTTTCACCTTCGTCTAGAGGCTCTTTAGTTCCTCTTTACTTTCTGCCATTTCTGCACATATATATTTGAATTAATAATTATAAATTTTGAAAAGTGATTATTAAGGAATAGTAAAGAGTGCCTATGGGTTCTTGAGACCCTTAGAGGGTCCTTGAGTCAAAACTGTTTTTATAATACTAAGACATTATTTGCATTTTCACTCTCATTCTCTTGTGAATATACAGTGATGTGGTGTGTCATAGAGCAGCAGATTGAATGCAGAAAATATGAAAATTCAGATGTCTTCTGTTAAGGTAGATATCAATTAGTTTTATAGAAGAATGCCACTTTCCATCTCCACTGTTTTTTATTGCTTTAGAAAGTGTAGTTATGTTTTTTCATAAAAACTAGATAATTTGTGTTAATGAATGTGTTGTAATTTTTAAGTGAATTAAGTATAAAAATTTCTTGGATATAATTTTAATATAGATGAATATTGATTACTATAACCTACACGAATAAAGTCTCTGTGGGCTCCTCAATAATTTTTAAGACTCTAAAGGGATCCTGAAACTGGGAAGACTAAGAGTCTTCTGTAGTGAGAACCTGACTTATGTTGGTAGCTTCTGGATAAGTAAAAGATACCTTATGTTTCCTTTTAAATTCTTATGTTTTTTCTAAAAAGTAAAGTCTGGTTATCTCCGTATCTCTAAAGCCTGTAATTATTTGCACATAATGGGTATGTTTGTTAAATTCCTTTGTTAAGGTCTGTTGTAGATGGTACATTGTTTGACGCCTTTGTTCAGATACTGTCATTTCTAATTACTAAAGATGTATCTGGATTCAGATCCCTCTTCTTACGATTTTGAGCAAGTTACTTAACCTTGCTGAGCCTTACGACTCATCTGTAAGATGGAATACATATTATCTTACTCTGTTGTAGTGATATGAGTTAATACATGTAACCTGATTAGTAAATGATAGTTCCTATTTTATTGTGTGTTATTTACAAACACGCCTATTTCTGTGCCTGTTGTTATTTTACATACAGAGCATGTACCTACTGGGCTTAGTTGTGTTAGTAGGCAGAGAGGTCTGTGAATAAATAAATAAATATATAATTTTTAAAAATCACCATTTGAGTACATATAACAGTTTATCAGGAAGGTTGAAAACCAAAATAATGTATTTTGTGGTTATTCATCTTCATAGACAAGGGAACTGAAACAAAACATGGGCTTGGAATAGTTAAGTAACTCCATTATACTATAAGGATAGGGACGGTGCCTCACATTTACTGAATCTTTGAACAGTATTAAATAGCTCCTGCTGCTGCTAAGTCGCTTCAGTTGTGTACGACTCTGCGACCCCATAGACGGCAGCCCACCAGGCTCCTCTGTCCATGGGATTTTCCAGGCAAGAGTACTAGAGTGGGGTGCCATTGCCTTCTCCATTAAATAGCTGGAGATACTTAAAAACATACTTTAGAAATCTTGAAAAATAAGTGCTGTAGATTAAAGGTTAAGCCCCAAAATATTGCACATGGCTAATTGGAAAAGTAACTAAAGGCACCATGGAAGAAAAACAGAATTGCCCTGAGAGAATAATATGAGATGTTATAGTGTGTGACTAAATATGATCTAGTAAAATAAGAGAACATAGGACATCCTACCTGTGGTGGATTCTAAATTCAGTGGTTTAAATCCTAACTGTATTAAAGGTAGACTCCTTAAGATGACAGTGCAGAATGTTTGCCAAGGGGTGACCAGGAAATAGGAAGATCAAGTGACTGCTTTGCTTTTCATAGCAGAAAGCTGTAGGAAAATTATCCTTTATATTCTCTTTTGAAGCAGATAATTCAATTGTGCTTAAAAATTAAAAAAGAAACAATGTTTTTTGTTAAATAAGATAAAAACTGTAAGTTGGCTAAATGTCTAGGTTTGGACCTAGAACTTGATTACGTTTTGAATAGAAAGGGTTGTAGACATTCTGTTCTTTGTACAGTGTGAAGTTTTCTGGGATGTGTGTGTGTGTGTATGTATCCTATATATACACATACATATATTCATAGTATTTCTTATTGAAGATTTTGTCAGTTTAAGGTTTACTTGATTTTTCATTGATTATTACTGTGTATTATCTCCATAGCTGTAGTCACTGAACTTGCAGTCCATTAGGTTGTGATTTCATTTGTATTTAAAGCAAAAGAAAACCTATCCTGCTAGTTACGTTTGCTATTTAAGTTGATCATACTGGTCAGTGCCAGTTGATTGGAAAAGTTGTTAATTGAAAATGGTTAAAATGGAAAATTAGTTAAGGAAAGAAGGAGATACATATTTTAACTTAAAGCATACAAATATATTCATATGCCTATATTTTGATATAGAGTTTTAAGTTTTTTGTTTGATTAATGGTGTTCTGAGTGGAGTTATATGTTTTTAATTCCACAACCATATGGTAATGCATTATCCACAGTTGCCTGTTTTCTTTTTATTTTAATCATCTGTGACTTCAGTGAACAAATTAGTGGAGATTCTGGGGGAGAGATGATGGTAGCTTGGACTAGCAGGGGAAGTAGTGAGAAGTAATCTGATCCAGGATGTATTTCAAACATGGAACCAAGATAATTTTCTCTTGTACTAATTTCCAAATGTATAACTTTTGGACCTGAAACTGAAAAAGAAAGACCACTGCTCAGAACTGAGTATGTGTTCTGGAAGATCAAGTAAGATCTTTTTTCTTCACATTTGAAATCCACCTTTTCCAATGAGCTCCATTGGCTCTACCTCTGAAATACAGTAAGTCTTCAACATAGTAACCTTCTAGTAGCGGACTTTAAAATAAATATGTGAATGTGCAATGTGTCAAAGTCCTATTGTTGACATCTTTACCATCTCCCAACCCCAGCTTCCTCCTCCAGGCAGTAATTCTTACCTGTTCACTCACTGCCAGCCTCTGTATGCCAGCTATTGTACTGTACTCTGAGATTAAAAATGTTTAATTTTTTGTTTATGTATCATTTCTGTGAAAAATATTATAAACCCATTACAGTACAGTTCTATATAGCTGATTGTGTTGCTTGGTTACATTGGCTAATTTTGTTGGAGTTATGAACACACTCTTGGAACGGAACTCATTCATATGTAGGGGTTTTGTGTGCCTTGTAAATCAAGTAACTTCCCACTGTTTTCTTTGCCAACATCTTAGTCCTCACTGCTGTCATCCCCCCAGTTATTGCAATAATCTTCTAACTGTGATGTTGCCCCCTTATATTTTGTTCTGTACATACCAGTAGGAGTAATTATTTAAAATGTAATTTATATAGTGTTACTCATTTGCCTAAAAAACTACACTTAAAACCCAAACTTTAAACTGTGGTTTTAAGATTTATATAATCTGGCCCCTACCAGCTTCTATAGCTTCATCTTCTAGACTGTGATTCTCAAAATATGGTCCAAGGGAAGCTGGAGGTCCCTATTCTCCTTTTAGGAGATCTGTAAGGCCAAAACTATCCGTATACTAGGGTGATATTTACCTTTTTCTCTCTAATTCTTCTGACTGTAGAATCAAGTTTCCATATGCTACATGATCTGTGTTATTGTTACAAGTTAATGTAGAAACCAGTATGACAATCCAGCTACCTTCTATTAAACTAGTCATTAAAGAGAATTGCAAAAATGTAAAACTGTCATTCTTCTCAGTAAATTTTTTGTTTGTTTTGGACAGTGGACTTGTTTTTTATTTTTAAAAAAGTTGTTTAACACATGAAAGTTTTATTCAAATAATTTAAAAAATAATTTCCCAGTCTGATTTCTTAATAGGGCAAATATCATTAGATACAACTCACAGAAACACAGTTTGGAGGATCCTCAATAATTTAAGAGTGTAAAGGGATTATGAGAGCATAAAGTTTGAGAGCTATTGTCTTGCACTGTATGCATTTTCTTATGTCACATCAGCCTCACTGGCTTTCTTGTTGTTTGTAGAATACTCCAAGCATACTTGTAATCTAGGACTTTTTTCATTAATTGCTATTTTTCTCTACCTGAAGAATATTTTCACCAGCTTTCTCACCTTATTCTCATATCTGTTCAAATGTTACTACCTCTTTGACAAGACCTTTCCTAGCCACAAGCCTACGGTTTCTGAAAGAGCCTTCTCTGGACTTCCCTGGTTGTCCCATGGTTAAGACTCTACACTTCCACAGCAGGGGCCACTAATTCTATCCATGGTCAGGGGATTAAGATTCCTCATGTCACATGGTCGTGGTGTGGCCAAAATAAGTAAATAAATAAAATTTTAGAAATAAAGCAGAAGAGCCTCTCCCTGCTCTCTGTCTTTCACCTTGATTGAATTTTTTTCAAAGCATTGATTCACTGCTGGAAATTATACATTTATTCCCTTAATAGAATGTATACTTCATGAGGGCAGGAGCTTTGTTACATGCCTGAAGCCTAGAATAGTGTTTGGTACATAAACTGTTAATCAGTAAAAAGAAAATAAACAGAATTTGAACTCATTAGTAAAAATTTAAGTGATTCAGAAGATAGACTAAGGAAATCTAACATGAATTAATAGATTTCTAGAAGGAAAAAAAGAAGCAAGGAAGTAATAGTTAATTGAATAATAGAAAACTATATCCTGACCTGAAGAAAGACTTGAATCTGTATACTGAAAGGCAGAATAATAAGCAGAAGTTATACTTCATAGTGAAATTACTGAATATTAGGGATAAAGATGATCAGAAGCTTAGAAAGCTCAGATAGAACAAAAAGGAAAGATTATCAGGTCAACAATGGCAACACTGAGAGGTAAACAACAGCTGTGATTAAGAATCCCATACCTCAAGATACTTTCAGACACAGAAGGAACCAAAGTATGTCCATCACCCGTGTACACTATTTGTACATTTGAGAGCGATGATTAGTAAAACTGGAAATCAACATCTATAGAAAACTGATCTCATTTCTTTTAACATAACTCTTTTAGAATTTTGAAACATCCTTTTAAATAACTGATTCTCAAAGTGTGATGCCCGTACCAGCAGCAGCAACATTACATGGTAATCTTAAAAATGATTACTGTCCTGTAGACATACTGAATCAGAAACTCAGCTTGATTCTCTGAAGTCTGTATTTTAAGAAGCCCTTTGAGTGATTCTAATGCATATTTAAAGTGAATTGCTTGTAGAAACTGTGTATTTAGATTTTTTCATCCCTTCTGATGGTCTTTATCTTTTAATTTGTATCTGTACACTATTTACATGTAATATAATGATATATTTTTAAAAGTTTACTTGTGTACTTATTTTTGGCTCTGCTGGGTCTTTGTTGCTGCACAGACTGCTCTAGTTGTGACGAGTGAGCAGGGGACTACTCTGTAGATGTGGTGCACCAGCTTTTCATTACAGTGGCTTCTCTTTCTATGGAGCACAGGCTCTAGGGAACATGGGCTTCAGTAGTTGTGGCTTATAGCCTCAGTGGTTGCAGCTTCTAGCTCTGGAGCACAGGCTCAATAGTTGTGGTGCACAGGCTTAGTTGCTCTGTGGCATGTGGGATCTTCATAGATCAGGGATCGAACCCATGTCTCCTGCATTGGCAGGTGGATTCTCTACCATTGAGTTACCAGGGAAGCTCAGTATGTTTTGATTTAGGTTAACCAGTTTAGTAATTCATTTTCTGTTAGTTTCCTCTGTTTTTCATTACTCTGTTCTCCTTTCCTGCCTTCTCTTAGGTTATTTGAACATTCTTTTAGTATTCCATTTTAAATTTACCTAGTGCATTTATTTTTAGTTATATCTCTCAATAGTTTCTGTAGTGGTTAGTCTGGCAATTACAGTATATGTACTAAAGTTTTCATTGTCTGCTTAGAATAAACTCTCTACTCCCCTAAGTGGATTATGGAAATTTTACTACTATATAGATCTCTTTATGCCCCCCTCCCACCACCACCAACTCCTTTCTGTTATCTTTGTCTTGCATGCTTCATTTCCTTTATGGAAAGTCTCAGTAGGAAATGCTATAAATTTTTCTCTCAACTATTAAACATATTTAAAGAGTATAAGAGGAGGAGATTAATGTATTGTGTTTACCCAGATATTTACCTTTTTTTTTTTTTGCTCTTCATTCCTGCTCTTTAAGGTTTCCTTTTGATACAGTTTCTCTTCTGTTTGAAGAATTTCTTTTAGTAATTCTTTTGGTAGCAGAATTTTTTCATTTTTATTTATCTGAATATATCTTTATTTTACTTCATTGCTGAGAGCTATTTTCACTGGGTGTAAAATACTAGGTTGACAGTTCTTTTAACAGTTTAAAATGTTGTGCTACTACTTTCTGCCTTCATGGTTTCTTTTGAGACACCGGTAGTCATCTGAAATGTTATTCCCTTGTAGTTTTTGGATCATTTGTCTCTGCTTTCAAGATAATGCTTTGTTTTTAGTTTTCAACACTTGATGTGTGTAGTATGCGTTTCTGTGTACTTACCCATTTGGGGGCTCATCTTTCGGAATCTGTAGTTTTATGTGTTTTGTCAAATTTGAGATTTCAACCAGTATTTCTTCACATATTTTTTTATTCATTCTCCTTTTCTTCTGGAAGTCAGTGACACAAATGTTAGACCTTACTGTTATTGTCCTGTAGAGCCCCAAGTTTTAAAAAAATTTTGATCTCTTTTTTTTTTTCTTCTGTTAAGACTGGATAATTTCAGTTGATCTGCTTTCATGCTCCCTGACTCCTCTATCTTCATTCTGCTGTTGAGCCCATCCATCGAGTTTTAAAATTTTTGTTATTGTAATTCTTACTGTCTTCTGTTGTTTCCTGCGAGTCTAGTTTTCCATTGACTTCATTATTGATTGCTTGTTGAAGCATTTTTATTAAAGTTGCTTTAAAGTTTTTGTCAGCTAACTCTAACATCTGAGTCATCTTGGGGTTTGTAATTTTTGCTTGTCTTTTTCATGTGACTGGGGGTTTTTCCTAGTTCTTTGTATGCTGAGTAATTTTGAATTGTTTGCTGGACGTTTTGAATATTATGCTAAGAGAATTAATATGATTAGGGAATGATGGTCATATAAGTTCACAGTGAGGCAAAGAAGTGTTCTCTGTGATTCTCTCCTCTCCCTCACTCCTTTTATTTATTTATTTATTTTTTGCTGTGACTGTGTTCAGAGCAAAAACTTACAACATCCTAGTTGGAAGATAGACTGAAGCCCTTTTTTGTAGTTACCTGAGTCAGAAAGGTGATCTCACTAAAGATTTGGGGAGTAAAGGGAGCTACCTGAAAGCACTTTTGATGCTAAGATTACCTAGAACCTGGGAGATATGTATACTTTCAAGTAGGGCCTTTTGCTATTAGTTAAGAAAAGTTGAGAACTATCATAAATAGACTGAACTAATAATAATTCAAAAGAGTTCAGTTGCTTTTTTCCCCCTTTAAAGTTTTAACATATCCTTTTAAAATGTATTTTTGAATATGTTTGAGATTTGTTTTTATTTTAAACTTTCTTAAAAGTTAATATAAAACAAACATGTACATCTTCATATTGTAACTCATAGAAAAGAGTTTATTGTTACTTTATTATCACAATAGATTCCTTAGGTATATAAAGGAAAGAATTATTAACTTCATTTCTTTGATCAAAGAAAATTATCTTAAAAGTTTAAGCAGAATAAGGTTTCAACAGATGTCAGAATATTCTTAAATTCTCTGTCACTATCATAGCTTTATTTTGTGGTAGGTTTATAATCCCTGATAGGAAATGTTTTCTAAATGCTCTGTAACTGATATTTTATCCTGTACACTGATGACAAAAAAAGGCCTTTGGTTATCTGTCTTTTAATCTTTGCTCAGATATTCATCACTGCCCTGCCACGCTCAGAGGTGCAGGTTCATATGCAATTATGATTTCTCTTCCCTTTACCCTTCACCTCTCTCTTCCTTTCCTTCTTCTTCTTCTTTGTTTTTTTTTGTTGAATCTATGTAATTAATTAACATCTATTGACTATATCAAGTTTCAGTGAAAGTTACCTCCTTGTGTTAAAAGTTTTTATCTTTTTCAGTTTATACTTGGTAACTTGACTTGGCTACTTGAATTTATAAGGATTATTGCTTATCAGATTTTTAAAAATCATTAGCACTGGTAACTTCTGTTCATGATACATTGAATAGAACTATTTATATAACCTTTTACATGAGCAGAATACTGGATACCTCTAGCTTATGAATATTTCTTTCATGTGTCTGTTTTTCTGTGTTAATTAAATTGAACCTTTTATCTGGGCTTTCCAGCCAATCACAGAATTCATTATGAAGCTTGAATTAGATGGGCATGTTTGCAGCCAGATGCATTTCTTCCTAGTTTTCCTGTCATCTACAGGGAATCTGGTCTTCTGGTGTCTTCAGCCAATGGAGACTAAACCAAACTCTTCTTTTAAATACATTATTTGGCAAAAACAGTGTTGGTCAAAACAGAAACTTAACTCATTCAGCTTAGTCAAAAAGAGGGAAATTTATGGGAAATATACTAATTAGTTGAGCTATAGGAATCAATCAAGGTGGACCTTAGGTTGTCCAGGACCAGTGAGTTCTAAATATTTCCCACCTTTTCCTACTTGTTTCTAAATATTTGCTCCTTATCTTCTATTGGAGATAGACTTTCCCATGTGCTGGAAAGCATGGCTATAAGTAGCCCTGGGTTCATTTGCTTCTATTTAAATAACTATAGTCATATGTGTATAGTGAAGAACAGATACATAGCCACACATATAGTAGTCAGGAAAGCTACATTTCAGGAAAATTGCTGGGAAAGAATTCAGTTGTTCCTAGCTAGAATCATATGCCCACAGTACTCAATTACCTGGTCTAGTGGGATGAAGTACATGATTAGCCCATCTTGTATAATGTGTCCTTCCTGTGGCCAGGTGGCAGTGTGTGTCATCAGAAGTCAGGTGTTAATATAATTACTATGGATCAAGGAATACCTTAATTTTTGTTTATTATTTCTTCTTTATAGATAGCTATTTTGCTACCTAATTTTTTCTCTTTTATGATTGGGAGAAAAGAACAACATTAAATTTCAAGTTTTTCAGTTTCCTGGATAAATGTTACTTAAAATTGTATCTCAGATTTCTTATGACTATATTGTTTATTTCTATATGAATCAGCTTAAGTATGTGCTAATCAGTGTGTTTGGGGCTTATGGTTTTGTTCACATTAAAGACTTCAGAGGAAAAAACCTAGTTACCCATTTGGTTATGTTGTGAGATGGTGTGGCTAATGGAAGAAAAGAATGTTCTAGCAGAAGAAGGAGCAGTGTATTCAAAGACCATTAAAATGTAGATAGTTTAATGTAATACATTTCTTCATTTCTCCCATGACATTTAGTAATCATTCTTCCTAAGCCCAAGTTTCAGACTGTTTTTCTATAGTTCTCTTGTACCTATAGATTTCTAGATAGATTAGCCTTCCCTAGTAGTAATTTGTGCTCTTTATGCATATCCAGTTTTTCTACCTGGTCACAAAGAAGGCATGTGACTAGTTCTATTCTTTTTGTTATAAATATGACCTGTATCACCTCAGGTGACATACCCTATGTCTAGTTGCCAGTGTCAGGTCCTCCAGAGTTTTTTTTTTTTCTATCCAGCCTGGTGATTAGCATTATTAAAAACAGTGACTACTGCTTGAGGAAATGGCAATCCACTCCAGGACTATTGCCTGGAAAATCCAATGGACAGAGGAGCCTGGTAGGCTATAGCCCACAGGGTTGCAAGGAGTCGGACACGACTGAGCGACTTCACTTTACTTCACTGCTCTGTTAACCTGCATCGGTGTATGACTGCAATAAACAGGGCTTCCCTTCCTACCTGAAATAGACATATAGCATGAATGAAAACTAAACTTATTTTGTTTCAAGGCACAGAGATGGGAAAGACTTTTTTTTCCTGATTGTAACTACAGAGATGGGAGATCCTTAACAGAGTATAATGTAGCCTATTGTGATTGCACACCTTCCCTGGAAAATGGCTCCTTGATGGAGCTTCTGATATTTAAACATTTGATGATAACAGTAACTAATAATTATATTTTCAATTATTTCTTAAGCAATCTGCCCAATGTTTTATAAAATATCTCACTAAATTCTTAATGTTTTCTTATGAGGTAAGAACTATGATGACGTGGCAACTTGCCTATTTTAGTGCTTATTTTCACTTAACATTTTTATTTTACTTACTGACATAGTCTGTTGATTGAGTAAAGTATAGTTAATTTACCAATACAATGTTGTGTTAGTTTTAGATGTATAGCAAAGTGATATTCCTTTCCAGGTTTCATTTCTATTATAGCTTATTACAAGATATTGAATAGAGTTCCCAGTGCTATGTAGTAGGTCCTTGTTGTTTATCTATTTTATATATAGTAGTGTGTATCTATTAATCTAAATTCCTGATTTATCCCTCACCTCAGGTAACTCTAAATTTGCTTTCTATGTCTGTGAGTCTGTTTCTGTTTTGTGAATAAGTTCATTTGTATCATTTCTTTAGATTTCACATATAAGGGATATCATATGGTATCATATGTTTACTGAAGACCCTTTTGAATAGTAGTGGTGAGTAGTTTTTGTCTGACTTACTCCATTAAGTATGATAATCCCTAGGTTCATCTGTGTTGTGGCAAATGGTATTATTTCACTCCTTTTTATAGCTAAGTAATATTCCACTGTGTATTTATACCACATCTTCCTTATCCATTCGTCTGTTGATGGACACTTAGGTTGCTTCCATGTTTTAGCTATTGTAAACAGTTCTGCGATGAACATTAGGGTGCATGTATCTTTTCAAATTAGAGTTTTCATATTTTCCTGATATATACCCAGGTGTGGATTGCTGGATCATATGGTAACTCTATTTTTAGTTTTTTAAGGAACTCTGATTTTGTTCTCCATAGTGGCTGCACCAGTGTACACTCCCATCACAATGTAGGTGGGTTACCTTTTCTCCACACCCTCTCCAGCATTTATTAT
Source organism: Neotragus moschatus (assembly GCA_006410615.1). Classification (NCBI taxonomy): domain Eukaryota; kingdom Metazoa; phylum Chordata; class Mammalia; order Artiodactyla; family Bovidae; genus Neotragus; species Neotragus moschatus. The sequence goes on from SJYA01000655.1 coordinate 1,212,549, forward strand.
TTGTAGACTTTTTGATGATGGCCATTCTCACTGGTGTGAGGTGATAGCTCATTGTAGTTTTGATTTGCATCTCACTACTAACTACCAGTGTTGAGTATCTTTTATGTTCCTGTTTACCATCTGTATGTCTTCTTTGGAGAAATGTCTGTTAGATCTTCTGCCCGTTTTTTGATTGAGTTATTTGTTTTTCTGATATTGAGGTGTATGAATGAGCTCATTATGTATTTTGGAAAGTAAATCATCTTCAGTCATATCACTTACAAGTATTTTACTCCAGACACAGCGTTTTTAAACTTACTTGCTTCATCAATATCAAATTTATGCTTGGCATCTCTATGTCTGTCTGCATACATAACTTGTTTCAGTATGGAATCATGTTATAATCTTGAATTGTGATTTCATCAATCTGCTCTGAGCTTACTCAGAATATAGAATTTTTTATATTTTCAGGTAGCCAGCACGTGTAAAAACCTGCTTCTTGCTGGAACACTTGAGTGCTAGGAGTAAAACAGTGATTGATGTGTAACTGATCTCAACTTTACTGAACTTATGGCCCTTACAGGGCGATTATGCCCCAGTTATTTATTTGTGACAGTGTTTTCCCACACATCTTTGATTTTGGGATGTGGCACATAGAAGTGTTTCCCGTGGAAACAGAAAGTGCTTTGAGATAGGAGATTTACAGTGGAAAAAATTTATGACTGAGTTGTATCAGAATTAGTAGCAGAAGACATGGTTTGTTTTTTTAAGAGACGCGAAAGTATTTGCAGTTGAAAGTCTTGAATCTCTACTGCATCTGTTTCACATGATACGAATCTGCATTTTCATTCAATTTTATTCCTATTCCAAATATAATTTGATTTAATTCATTTATATGTATGTGGCAAAAATTTGATCTGTTTCCTAAAGACTTTTTTGAATAGTAATGGTTAGTAGCTGTTGAACTTTCAGTTTAAAAACTAATTAAATTAGTGGACAATTTTATGGACAGTTTAGAATAATTCATTTATGTGCTGTTTTCTTTTGTGCTTTGTCAGGATCCTGGAAATGTTAGGTTTTACTTACTTTTAATCAGTCATAAGAAATGGTTTGATTCACTTATTCTGTTTTAGATAATTTTAATTTCTAAGCTTAAAGTCAGGACATTTTCTATTTGTTGATTTCATGAGTACCACTTTCCTATTTTTATTTCTCACTGTCTACTGGCCAAAGTAATTGTGAAACTGTGTTCAACTAACTTTTAAATCCTCAACCTCTTTCTTAAGCTCAGAAAAGTTCCAGATATCTGTCTTGCCCTTCATTATAACCCTTCTTCAGCCTTCTTAAGTAAAACTTTCTTCACAACTAACAGACTTCAGGATGAAGATTTTAGTAAGGAATGCCTTTAAGAATTAATAATATCCTTGACTGTCTAGTCCCTTCTAGTCCCTCTCCCCATTTATGGGCAGAGCAAAATACCAACTGGTCACTGCCTTTCTGCTTGCTCTCAGGCAGTTGAATGTACTGCTCTGAATTTATGCCACGAACCTCAACCTGGTTTCAACAATGTCTGGCAGTGCTGCTGCTCCTTCTTCACTTTCCCTTTTAATACTGTGTTTCCACTCATTGCAAACCTCTCACAGCCCCCACTCTCATCTATGGACCTCACCTCAAACTTTATTGAGAAATCGGATGCAGCTGTCATCATCTTTGCATCACTATCTGCAAACCTCCCTGCATTGGTCTTCAGATTCTCAGTCTTCCTTTCTCTTGTTACTAAGAGACCTTCCATGCCAGTCTAATTCCACTTCTTGTGACTCAGGTTCCATTTCTTCTTAGTGTCCCTAGGGCTGCTTTCCTGCAGCTGGCATCTCTTTACACATCATCAGTTTCTGTCTTTCGGTTGGATTTTCCTTCCAGCCTACAAACATTCTCTATTATCTGCCAGCCTTGATACATATGCAAATACATATAAACATGATGACCAACTATATACAGATACTTATATTTCATTCTTCTGTCTTCTACTGTTTCTTTTTCCTGTTCTTATCTAATAAATTATCTTCATTGAATCAAGTTTTTCTCCTACCTCAGTGTCTGTTTCTTCTCAAGCATTTTTGTGGACTCTATTCTTTATCAATCTTCTAAATTTTGGTGGGCGCTAGGGTTGAGTCTTCTTTGCCTATACTCTGTTGGAGATTTCCTTATTAGCATTCTGTGACACCTAAATATTACTGCCTCATAGTTCTTCCTGAGTGCTGAAATCCATAGCCAGCTGCCTACTTGATCATTTAATTAACCTCTCTTTTAGGTGATATAATACTTGATTTCTTCCCCTAGAGAGTCCCCACTTCAGTAAATGGCATCACTGTCCATCCTGTTACCTACTCAAAATTTTGAGGTCAGCTTTGATTCTTATTTCTCTCATATCTAATTTAACAAACACTTCTGTGACACAGTGTTCTCATGTATAAAATGAGATGATAATTGTCAGTAATAAAATATCAGATTATGTCACACACACATCTGCTTTTGAAAATTCAAATTCTCATATCTTAGAATAAAATTAAAGCAACTTACCATGACTTTCAGGACTCTTCATAACCACACTTTATGTCTAATTGTTCTGACTGCTTTTTGTTATCATTTTTGCTATCTTTAGTTCTCTACTTTAAAACATAACTTTTTATGCGATGTCTTTTTGGTAGGGGGTGGGAAAGCAGCTTCAGTTTTTGCTTTGTGGTTGTTTTGTGGTATTAAAATGTAAAGATAGTGCCAAATTTTAAATCAGTTGATGTTTTTTCACCTAGTGAATCACTTATCTTTATAAATAGACCTACTATGTTTTTCTAGTTTTGTGGGAGATTGGTAAAAATTCCTAGAAGTGAAATTGCTAAGTTAAGAGATAGGAGCGTTTTCAGACCTGTGAATCCTATTGAGGTAAATTTTTGAGACGTTACATGACCAAAAAGGTTTCATTTACCCTCATGCTTGATCGGTAGTTTCCCTGAGGGTAGAATTCTAGGTTCAGATCATTTTTATATAGGACAGTGAAAACATTACTCCATTGTTTTTTCTGTTTAACAGCTTTATTGAGATGTAATTCACATATCACGGTATGCATCCATTTAAGGGGTATATTTCAGCAGTTTTTAATATGTTCCCAGAGTTGTGCAATTATCACCCCAGTCACTGTAGAACATGTTCATCACCCCAAAGAGAATCCCCCAGACAGCAGTCATTCCCCATTCCAACTAATCCACCAGTCTTAGGCAACAAGTAATCTACTTTCTCTTTTCATGTTGCTGATCAAAAGTCTGATATTAATTCTAGTTATTTTATAGGAACCATTTAGCATTTTCTTTTCAACTCTGAATTTCTGAAATTTATTCATGGAAACTAGGATTTATTCAGATAAGAATCTTATTTTACTTACTTTACTCAAAACTTTATAACCTTTTTATTTTGTACTGATGTATAGTCAGTTAACAATGTTATGATAGTTTCAGGTGAACAGCAAAGGGACTCAGCCATACATACACATGTATTCATTCTCCATCAAACCCCCCTCCCATCCAGGCTGGCACATAACATTAAACAGAGTTCCCTGTGCTATACAATAAGTCCTTGTTGGTTATCCATTTTAAATGCAGCAATGTGTACATGAGCTTCCCAGAGTCCTTAACTATCATTCCAGGATGTCTGACTCTAGGTGAGTGATCACACCATAGTGGTTATCTGGGTCATGAAGATCTTTTTTGTATAGTTCTGTGTATTCTTGCCATTTCTTCTTAGTATCTTCTGCTTCTGTTAGGTCCATACCATTTCTGTCCTTTATTGTGCTCATCTTTGCATGAAATGTTCCCTTGGTATCTCAAATTTTCTTGAATTTTCTTGAAGACAGCTCTAGTCCTACATTAAAAGAGATCTCTAGTCCTACATTTAAAAATGCTTATAGAGTACTGAGTTATATTTGAGTTAGATTATTTTGTGGCTTTATTTTTTGGTTTTTGTCAAGTTTTGACACCTAGATTTTGCTAGCTTCATAAAATGAATTTGAAACATTTTCTTTTTTATATGTACTATCATCTATTAATTGATAGTTTGTTTCCTTAAAGATTTGATAGAAACCATTGATTTGAACCTGATACCTTCTTGTTGGGAGGAGGGGCATCAGTGCCTATAGTTTTTTTTCTGCCATTGTCACCCTTCATTTCTTTACATAGCAGTTATTATGCATTATATTTTACCATAGATTTTTTTTTTTAATCAGGTTTTTTGGAGAGTGAATTTTGCTATTTGTAAAGTTGTGAGATATGATTGGTTGTTTACTAATATTTAGTTCAGTTTAATCGCTCAGTCGATTCCAACTCTTTGCGACCCCATGGTCTGCAGTACGCCAGGCCTCCTGTCCATCACCAACTCCCAGAGTTTACTCAAACTCATGTCCATTGATTCGGTGATACCATCCAACCATCTCATCCTCTGTCATCCTCTTCTGCTCCTGCCTTCAATCTTTCCCCACATCAGGGTCTTTTCCAGTGAGTCAGCTTTTTGCATCAAATGGCCAAAGTATTGGAGTTTCAGCTTCAGCATCAGTCCTTCCAATGAATATTCAGGACTGATCTCCTTTAGGTTGGACTGGTTGGATCTCCTCGCATTCCAAGGAACTCTCAAGAGTCTTCTCCAACACCACACAGTTCAAAAGCATCAATTCTTCAGTGCTCAGTTTTGTTTTATAGTCCAACTCTCACATCCATACATGACCACTGGAAAAACCATAGCCTTGACTAGATGGACCATTGTTGGCAAAGTAATGTCTCTGCTTTTTAAGATGCTGTCTAGGTTGGTCATAACTTTTCTTTCAAGGAGTAAGCGTCTTTTAATTTCATGGCTGCAATCACCATCTGCAGTGATTTTGGAGCCCCCAAAAATAAAGCCTGCCACTGTGTCCACTGTTTCTCTATCTGTTTTCCATGAAGTGACGGGACCGGATGTCATGATATTTGTTTTCTGAATATTGAGATTTAAGCCAACTTTTTCACTCTTGTCTTTCACTTTCATCAAGAGACTCTTTAGATTTTCTCCATTTTCTGCCATAAGGGTGGTGTCATCTGCATATATGAGGTTATTGAATATTTCTCCCAGCAATCTTGATTCCAGCTTGTGCTGGAATCCAGCCTTTTCCTACTTGGAACCAGTCTGTTGTTCCATGTCCAGTTCTAATTGTTGCTTCCTGACCTGCATACAGATTTCTCAAGAGGCAGGTCAGGTGGTCTGGTATTCCCATCTCTTTTAGAATTTTCCACAGTCTATTGTGATCCACACAGTCAAAGGCTTTGGCATAGTCCATAAAGCAGAAGTAGATGTTTTTCTGGAACTCTCTTGCTTTTTCCATGATCCAGCGGAAGTTGGCAATTTGATCTCTGGTTCCTCTGCTTTTTTTAAAAGCAGCTTGAACATCTGGCAGTTCACGGTTCACTTATAGTTGAAGCCTGGCTTGGAGAAATTTGAGCATTACTTTACTAGCATGTGAGATGAGTGCAATTGTGTGGTAGTTTGAGCATTCTTTGGCATTGCCTTTCTTTGGGATTGGAATGAAAACTGACCTTTTCCAGTCCTGTGGCCACTGCTGAGTTTTCCAAATTTGCTGGCATATTGAGTGCAGCACTTTCACAGCATCATCTTTCAGGATTTGAAATAGCTCAACTGGAATTCCATTGCCTCCACTAGCTTTGTTCATAGTGATGCTTTCTAAGGCCCACTTGACTTCACATTCCAGGATGTCTGGCTCTAGTGAGTGATCACTCCATCATGATTATCTGGGTCATGAAGATGTGTTTTCTACAGTTCTTCTGTGTATTCTTGCCACCTCTTCTTAATATCTTCTGCTTCTGTTAGGTCCATACCATTTCTGTCCTTTATCGAACCCATCTTTGCATGAAATGTTCCCTTGGTATCTCTCATTTTCTTGAAGAGATCTCTAGTCTTTCCCATTCTGTTATTTTCCTCTATTTCTTTGCATTGATCGCTGAGGAAGGCTTTCTTATCTCTCCTTGCTATTCTTTGGAACTCTGCATTCATATGGGTATATCTTTCCTTTTCTCCTTTGCTTTTTGCTTCTCTTCTTTTCACAGCTATTTGTAAGGCCTCCTCAGACAGCCATTTTGCCTGTTTGCATTTCTTTTTCTTGAGGATGTCTTGCTCCCTGTCTCCTGTACAATGTCATGAACCTCCATCCATACTTCATCAGGCACTCTGTCTATCAAATCTGGTCCCTTAAATCTATTTCTCACTTCTGCTGTATAATCGTAAGGGATTTGATTTAGGTCATACCTGGATGGTCTAGTGGTTTTCGGTACTTTTTTCAATTTAAGTCTGAATATGGCAATAAAGAGTTCATGATCTGAGCCACAGTCAGCTCCTGGTCTTGTTTTTGTTGACTGTATAGAGCTTCTTCATTTTTGGCTGAGTATCAGTTCAGTTCAGTCACTCAGTCGTGTCTGACTCTTTGCGACACCATGAATTGCAGCATGCCAGACCTCCCTGTCCATCACCAACTCCCAGAGTTCACCTAACTCATGCCCATCGAGTCAGTGATGCCATCCAGCCATCTCATCCTCTGTTGTCCCCTTCTCCTCCTGCCCCCAATCCCTCCCAGCATCAGAGTCTTTTCCAATGAATCAACTCTTCGCATGAGGTGGCCAAAGTACTGGAGCTTCAGCTTCAGCATCATTCCTTCCAAAGAAATCCCAGGGTTGATCTCCTTCAGAATGGACTGGTTAGCCAAAGAATATAATCAGTCTTATTTCGGTGTTGACCATCTGTTGATGTCCATCTGTAGAGTCTTCTCTGGTGTTGTTGGAAAGAGGGTCTTTTCTATGACCAGTGCAGTCTCGGTACAACTCTATTAGCCTTTGTGTTTTACTAATATTACTTGGTTTTATTTGCTGTGTTCTGCTGAAGAGATAAAAANGGACTGGTTAGCCAAAGAATATAATCAGTCTTATTTCGGTGTTGACCATCTGTTGATGTCCATCTGTAGAGTCTTCTCTGGTGTTGTTGGAAAGAGGGTCTTTTCTATGACCAGTGCAGTCTCGGTACAACTCTATTAGCCTTTGTGTTTTACTAATATTACTTGGTTTTATTTGCTGTGTTCTGCTGAAGAGATAAAAAAGGATAGGAAGTCTAGTACCTTTCTTGAAATTTTTTGTTTTTAATTCTTTCATTTCCCTTTTAGGATTGTTGTAACAATTTTTCTTGTTTTTTCAAGAAGACATTTAAAACCAAAACTCTGTATCTACTGTTAACTTTACAATATCTTATTCTACTTTTTAATGTATCATCAAAGTATTATCATCATCACAGTTTCTTTTTTCTTATTCTTTAGGAAAATCTGAAAGAGTTTGCTTGCTCAGACTCATTTTTTCTAATTATAACTGAGTGATCATAGTGATTTTTCTTCATTCTTTGGATATAAAATTACTTTTGTTTGGAAGTTAAGAAACCTGCCTTTCAGGCAGTTGTGGTTTGGCCCTGCATTATGTAAATCTTAGCATTTTCTATTCCAGGAAGAAAAGGAATCAGTTCTAATCAGCTCAGTCTCCTCATTTCTCACCTGCTCTTTTCCCTCTCTCTCTCTTTTTTTTTCTTCTTTTCCCTTTCTCCCATTCTTTGGGTGAATGGTTCTTTACCCTAACTCCACGAGTTTTATCTGTGGAACTTTTAAGGGAGAAAAGAAAAAAGAGAGACTGTAGGTAATAGAATACTTAATTTTTTGGACTGTAAAGAATTGCTGAACTAGGATTACTTTTTCTCTCTTATCCTATTCTGAAGAAAGCTTAAATCTTAGCTCCAGCACTACTTTGAATACTTGTAATGACTAAGACACCAAGATAAGTGATGAGGGAATAAAAGATGAATAAAACATATTTCTGATTTCCAAATAGCTAATAGACATGAAAAACATAATCAATTTTAGAATATCAAATTCTGATGATAAAGCAGTTCTGCCCTGGGTGGTCAATGAACTCATCATAGAGGGAGTTTGTCATTTTCTGAGATGAAGAGACTGTAAGAAAAACAAATTTTGAAACAGGACTTGATGGATAGATATCAAGTTAACTTTTGAACATGTTAAGTTTGAAATACTACTTATCTTCATAAGTATGTAGGAATGTACAGTAGGCACTTGAAGAAAAATACCATGGAGTTGAGAGAACAGAGCTGGTGGATTAAAAAATTTGGACTTTATCAGTACATATATAAAGCCACAAGATTAGATAAGATTACTTGGGAAGTAAGTGTAGCTAGAGGAAAGACATGCTAATGCTTCCTGGGGATATGAGAAATTAGCCAAGGATTTATAAAGGAAAAATATTGTAATATCTGTTTATAGAAAAAAACTAGAAACTTCTGTCATTTCTTCTCAAACTTTAATAAGGATCATTTTGTTAAAGTTCAGTAAGTTTGAAATGGGGCCTGAGATTCTGCTGCGCCTACAAACTTCCAGAAGATTATGCTGCTGGTAGTCTATGAACCATGCTTTGAGTAGCAGGACTGTCTGTGACTAAAGAGACAAAGTAAAAAGAAGGAAAGACTGCAGCGTTTGTAGGAGAATAAGGGTTAATATCCAGAATAAAAGGCATCTATAAACTGAAAAGAAAAAAATAGAAGGGAGAAAGAATACGGGTAGAAAATTTTTCATAAAGAAATTTAAACGGTCAATCTGCGTGAAGAATGCTCAACTTCCTGGGAAATACAAATTGAAACAAGAAGATCACGTTTCCCCCATTAAGATCAGGAAAAATTTTAAAGTCTTATAATATACACTGTTGGTGGGATTGTGGGGAAAGGGTGGACTGATACCCTAATAGGAGGTATCTTGGGACTTTTGTCCTTTTGGAAGACCATTTGCCATACTGTTTGCACGTTTTTAAATGTGCATATCCTTCAATCCAGAATCCTGTGCCTCACTATCTAAAAGGAAAACTTCTTACCTTCCGAGAAAGGCATTTCAGAGCCATTTTGAAACGTTTAAAGCTGGGAGAGGTGAAATCTAATGTCCTCCAGGAAGGAATTATTAAATAAACCACGTACCCTTGTACATTAAAAAAATTATCTCACGTTTTTCATTATAACTTTAAATAATTTAAGTGGCCATGATTTCTAGAGTATATTTATGTTAAATACATTTTTAGTCACACCATAAAATTACAGATTTAAATCATTCAGTTTATAGAGAGTATCTGTAAACAGTATATACTGTAGTGTAATTTGCAAAAAGCATGTTCTCACACCACTCAGATAAATTGAACTCATTTTTCATGAAGAAAAAAAAATAATCTGATTGCTTATTTATCTTAAACATGTAATATGTGCCTATACTATGAGCACTAGACTTCTGAATTCTCAGTTGGGTGGTTAGATAAATGTTAAGGCTTGAAACCTTCCCAAGAATTTGTTTCACTGATAAAATAAAGTCTTGCTCTTAAGATCCCCCCCTTTTTTTGTCAAGGGATTTCCCTTCTTTTCTTGTTTGTTAGGTATTTTGAGGTTTATATAGGTAAGAAGAGTACACATTAGTAGATGCATTTGAGATGGATAAGAATTTTGCCTTTCTTTTACAAAGTGGAGGATTACAAAGTAGTGATTTTTAAAGGAGAGGAAGAAAGAACTAGTTTTTAAGCAGATCAGTTAGGAAGAATACAAATAGACACTGGAAATCTGGAAATGATTCTCCTAAAATCATTCGTATCCACCTAACCTTAAGTTACCTTTGAAGTTTGAAGACCATTGAAATAAGCAGCGTCCTAACATTGTGAAATGAATGTTGTCTTGTCTGAACTTATGATGTTGTAATACAGCCATTTAAAAGGTATAAAATAGGACTACCTTGGTGGTACAGTGGATTAGAATCCACCTGCCAGTGAAGGGGGCATGGGTTTGATCCCTGGTCCAGGAAGATTCCACATGCCATGGAGCAGCTAAGCCCTTGCAGCGCAACTACTGAGCCTGTGTGCCTAGAGCCTGTGTTCTGTAACGAAAAGCCACCGGAAGGAGAAGCCCGCCTGCCACAGTGAGAAGTAGCCCTCCGCTCACCACAACTAGAGAAAGTCTGTGCATAGCAACAGAGTAAAAGAAATTAATTAATTAATTAAAACTGAAACTGTATTAAAAGAACAAATACTTAAAAACTCTAAAAAAAAAAAAAAGCAAAATACATACATATTGACATGGAAAGAATTCTGAGGCATGTTGTTTGGTGAAGAAAGCAAATGTTGAGAATATTTTAATATGTAATATATGTATTTGTCTATTTTATATATGTATGTATTTTTGGTTTTTATTTGACTAAAAAGAAGTTATGAAAGATTGTATACCAAACCATAAACAGGACTTGCCTTGTTGGCAGGACACCCCGAAATATGGGGAATGTGAAAAAGAGATTTTTATTGCTTGTTCCTGAATACTCGTGTATTACTTAAATGTTTTATAATTGAGAAAATATTGTATTACTAGTGTAAGAAGAAGTTTAAAATAAATCATCTCAAGATCTCTAAGCTCTAAATTTCAAGGAACACTGACAGTTACAATAATATTTCAGTAGGAATATTAAGATATTTCTAATTCATATTCTAAATGATTTGTATTTAAATTCTTTTAAAATATTTTTTAGGTGTGGAATATCAAACAAATGATTAAGTTGACACAGGAGCATATAGAGGCCCTATTGGACAAATTTGGTGGGGAGCATAATCCACCATCAATATATCTGGAGGTAAGCTTTTGAGTGTCATATTTGTAGTAATTTTGAGGAAAAGAGAATGAACTTGTAAGACACATTTGTATTGGTAATATGGGTTATTTTAGGGAGTGGGATTAAAAATAGATATGTGAAGAGAGAATTAGCTTTGTCTTTATTGTACTCTTTAAGGTTGTTTCACTTGTTACAATAAATATGTAGTATTTGGTAATTTGGAAAATAGCAAAACTAAAGAAGTTGTATATAAACTTTAAAATATTACCCTGGTTTAAAAAAAGAAAAAATTATTGAAAAAAGAGAAAACATTCTTTTCTGGAGGCCAGCAAACTAGTTGCTATATTAGAAAGTGGGTAGAATTTTGCAAAATATCTTGTTTCCAGAACAAATCCCCCCAAATAGATTTTTGCTTCCTCATGGGTAAAATTTACAAAATTTGAGTATCTCAAGATTGCTTAACATTACAGTTTAATAGTGCCTTGAAGCTTTTGTATCCAGTCTTGAACATCATTGTAAGTTTATAGGTTAGTTATTGTTTTTAATCCTATTAGGTAGCAGTTACTGTAATAATCACAGGTACGCTTTCTTGGCATTAGTTTCCTTACGTAAGTCACTCAAGTTCCACAGCAAGGAAGCTGTTATAGAATCTAGGCAGTCAGGCTCCACAGCCCACTACTTACCACTGCACTATACTGCCGGTCTCCATAAAAGTTAACTCCAACTATAAGCACCAGCCATACTGGGAGATAACTCTAAATTATAGATGATCAGGTTACCATTTGCCTTCAAATGCCAGAGATTTTTTAGGCATGGATTGACAGACTCCTAAACCAAAATTCTAATGTAGTAATCTAATTACTTTTAAAGGGTAAGTTAAATCTTCAGTATTTCAAGAGAAAGTAAGTTTGTATATTTCTAAAATAACCTTGAAAGTTTGGAAATAACTGCTAATAAACTATTCTCTCTTTATATGCTCTCTCTTATCACAGAGCACACTGCCAGTTAGTATCAGTACTAGGATTGGAACTCATACCTCTGAATACTAGTTAGTATATTTTCTAATATTACATGCTCTCTATTTTACTTTTGTGTGTGAGGTGAACAAGCAAAGGAGTCATAAGGAGGCAAATAGCCCTGGTGAAAATGGTAATTGCTAGTCAGAATTAGACAACTTAACCAGCAGTTTTTCTGCCAACCATTTTTGTGTCAGGAAACTTTCCCCACCCTCAGATGTAATACAGTTTGCATCAATAACATGGTTTCACTATAGCAGGGATTCATTCTCCCCTCCACACACATACTCTTCAGGCTTTTCACTATTTGAATTATATCTAACTAGGACAGTATAGGGCTACCCAGGTGGCTCAGTGGTAAAGAATCTGCCTGCAGTGCAGGAGACGCGGGTTCCATCCCTGGGTTGGGAAGATCTCCTAGAGAAAGAAATGGCAACTCACTCCAGTATTCTTGCCTACAAAATCTCATGGATAGAAGAGTGGTGAGCAGTCCATGGGGTCACAAAAAGTCAGACACAACCTAGCAGCTGAACGACAGCAACAGAACAGTTTACAGCAGACTATACCTCATAGGTTGTATCATTAGCACATAGATTGTTACTGACAGGTACTAACATTACACAGTTTCTCTCTAGAAAGCATAGTGGTTGGGATGAACCATGGCGTTACACAGACCCTGAGTTTGAATTGTAGCTCTCCCTTAATTTCTGCAGACAAGTTACCTAACCTCCCTATACCTCACCTAATTGCTAAAACGGAAGTATATCATACATGGTAATTTAAAGACTAAATTTTAAGTTTATGATTATGAAATAAGTGCTCTGTAAATCTTTTATTCGTTTATTCACAAGCAATTATTGAGTGCCTGTAACGTTTGTACTTGTCTAGGCTCTGGGGATATGTACATTAAAAAAAAAAAATCCCCTTCTCCCAATCTCTGCCTTCAGATAGCTTATACTTTAATCAAGGGAGTGGTTTACAGAAACTAAATACATAAATAAGTTAAAACATTGAACTTAACCACCATTTGATTTACTTGAAGAGAAGCCTGGCTGGAATTGAGAGTTTTCTTCCCTGAGGAAAGTTGACCAGGCCAAGAGAAAAGACTTGTGGGTTCTGATATTTGAAGGCCCTTAAGTGAGTAATCTACTGATTACCCACTGAGACCCATCATTCTCCTTTCTGTCTCGATGAATTTTGCTACTCTAGGAATGTCGTATAAGTGGAAATCTAACATATTTATCCTGTAACTGACTGATTTCACTGAGCATAATGTCTACAAGCTTCATCTATGTTGAAGAATGTGTCAAAAATTTCTTCCTATTTAAGGCTGAAAAATACTTCATTGTGTGCATGTGTGTGTGTGTGTATATATATATATACACACCTGTATATAATATAATGTATATTATCCATTTATCTGTTGATGGCTACCATCAGTGGTTGGTTGTTTCCACCTTTTAGTTATTGTGAGTAATACTGACTTTACTTTTGGGGGGTTTATATCCCCAGAAGTGGAATTACTGAATTGTAAGATAATTCTATATTAAATTTTTAAAGGAACTGCCATTCTGTTTTCCATAAGCAGCTATGTTTTGCATTCCTATTAATCCTTTATATCTTTGCTAAGACTTATTTTCTGTATGTGTGTGTGTAAGAATAGCTGTCCTAATGAGTGTGAAGGGATATCTGATTGTGGAAATGCAGATCTCCAGCTTTATTCTTTTTCAAGATTGTTTTGACTATTTGCAATCCCTTGGATTTTCTCATGAATTTCAGGATGGTGTTTTTCTACTTCTGCAAACACATTGGGATTTGGGTAGGGGTTGCATTGAATCTGTAGATTGCTTTGCGTAGTATTGACATCTTCAGGGTTCATAACTCTTAAATACAAATGAACAGTTAAGAATAACCAGACATTCGAAGAAAGCTTTTAACAGGAAAGATAATGGCAGAAGTGGTCAAACGGGACTTGGAGACAGTGCAGAGAGCAGAAGAAAATGTGAAAGTCGCTGTCACATCAAAGAGAAGAGAGGGCCCAGAACCTCTCCTTGCCTCACGGTTGCGTGAAGACGCAAAAGTACCAAAGAGTAAGAAAGAGCTCTTGGAAATTAAATAGTAAGAGTTAAAATAGTATAGTAGGGGGAAAAAAAAATAGTATAGTAGGGAATTTATATGTGTGTGTGTACCTGCATGTGCATATAAACAGACAAATAAACACATGCTGTATAGGTAAGGACATCTTCCAGAAAGCAGAGTAAAACAAAAATAGAAAATATTAAAGGAAAGGTGGGAAAAATTAGAGAATAAATCTAGGAGGTCTGCAAAAACTAAACAACAGGCTGTCCAAAGTTGTTTTTAATTTCTCCTCCCATAATGAGAAACATGGAGGTACATTATTCAAAGATGGGTTCTACAGCTCAAGGTTGTTACACACTGGCATAGATTGCTACCATCCTTTTGGTTTCCATCTGCAGCAGGGATCACAGATACTCTGGTGTACTGAGTTATTTCATGGAGGAAAACCTTCCCCTCAAATCCCCTACGAGTCTTTACATCTCACCAACCAGAATGGGGTTACATAACTCCTAGACTAGTGACTCTGCTTACATTTTCTGAAATAAGAGGCTAAAAACTAAAAATTTTACAGTGTTCACAGTCTGGCTTCAGATTAGTTTGTGCACTGGCAGATAGAAGTTGTGCTCTAGTTATTTCATTACATAGCATTTCCAAAGAAACCATTTTGATGTTTCCTTAGAAAGTTAAATCTTTACCTATCTCTACATTTCTTTCTCATAGCAAAACAGAATGAAATCAGTTATATCACCATCAGAAATCCTCGTGACTTTCTCTTTTCTGTGTACTAATTTATGTAAAAGCAAGCCTTTAAGTTGTAGATTTTCTCCTACTGGCATACGAATAATAATTAACACTCTTGATTCCCTTGACGCTAACTGCACTGAAACGAGCTATCTATCGTACTCTAAAAGAATTTCAGTTTTGTCCTTTCAGTCTTTGGTTCCAATCTTTTCTTTTTACCATCACACAAAGAAAAGATATTTCCCCTAAAAGTCATTTCCCAGAATTTCTTATTTTTGTCCGAATTGTTTTATTTTTACTCATCTGACAAATTATTTGAATGCCTTCTGTATGTAAGATATAATGCTGGATGCTTTTCTAGAAGTAGATTTCGGTTTCTGAACCTGATTTATTGGATTCCAGAAGTGGAAGGGTGGAGAAGGCAGTGGCACCCCACTCCAGTACTCTTGCCTGGAAAATACCATGGACGGAGGAGCCTAGTGGGCTGTAGTCCATGAGGTCGCTAAGAGTTGGACGCGACTGAGCAACTTCACTTTCACACATTGGAGAAGGAAATGGCAACCCACTCCAATTCTTGCCTGGAGAATCCAAGGGACGGGGGAGCCTGGTGGGCTGCCATCTATGGGGTCGCACAGAGTCGAACACGACTGAAGCGACTTAGCAGCAACAGCAGAAATGAAGGGAATAAAGTATCTGGGATAACCCTCCAAGCTACCACCGAGTTTATGTGTATGCTCAGATCCCCTGCAGACAGACAGTAAAGCTCCTAACATTTATTGAGTGCTTGCTATGCCAGGAACTGTTCCAAGCATATAGTAGATCATTTAATCCTCAACCTGCCCTATGAGTTATATTTAATACTTATTTCCATTTTATCGAAGAAGAGACTCAGACAAAAAGGATTTTAATAATAACATGACCAGCATTACACAACTAGTAAATGGGGTAGCCAAAGTTTGAAGCCAGGCATTCTGAAATTAGAATCTGTGTTTTTTTAATGAGTCTTCTGTAACTGCTTACATTTCCCCCATGTGTATGTCTTCTTTTTTTTTTTTCTTTTTTATCAGAACCTATGCTCTTAATTGCTTTATCATTATTATTATGCTTATAGCCTTTCTGATCTTTAGCCTGTGTAGAACCCAGGATAATGCAAAGACATTTATCAAAACAGATACTGTAGTGAAAATAATACTGGAAGCTAGGTGCTTCCTGTGGAACGCAGAACAGTTCATTAATTATCAGTTGTGGACAGTTTGAAAGATGTTATTGTATCTTGTGAGATTAAGTTAAATAAGAATAAATATAATGAACTCTAATGATAAAAATTTTTTATTCCATTGTTTTTTCCTATTATGTTTTAAGTAGGGCCTTAATTGTCTTCCCATTTTTAATTGAGAAATAATTCATGAACTGTGATTCACTTTTTTAAAGTATACAGTTGAGTAATTTATAGTATATGCACAAAATTGAACAGTCATCACCATCATATAATTCCAAAACATTTTTATCATCCCCAAAAGAAACCTTTAACCCATTGGCAGTCATTCTCTCCAATCCCTATCAACCACTTAACCTAAATTTCTTAATCTGTGGATTTGCCTTTTTGAACATTTTGTGTGAATGAATTCAACCAAGTTGTATCATGTAGCGTTCATTCCTTTTTTGGCTAGTATTCTATCATGTGGATATATCACATTTTGTTTATCCATTAATCAACTGATGGACATTTGGCTTGTTACGACTTTGGGGCTATCATGAGTAAAGCTGCTATGAACATTCATGTACAAGTTTTTGTGGTAGACATGTTTTCAGTTCTTTTGGTTATGTACCTTGGGATGGAATTGCTGTGTCCTTTGGTTACTCTGTTTTAACTTTTCGAGGAACTACCAAACTGCTTTCTGAAGTGGCTGCACCATTTTACATTCCCACAAGCAATGTGTGAGGGTTCTAGTTTCTATACATCATTGCCAACTTGCTCGTTTCCATTTATTATTATTATCGCCATCCTAGTAAGTGTGAATTGGCATCTCCTTATGGTTCTGATTTGTAATTCATTGGAGAAGGCAATGGCAACCCACTCCAGTACTCTTGCCTGGAAAATCCCATGGACAGAGGAGCCTGGTAGGCTGCAGTCCGTGAGGTCGCTAAGAGTCAGACAGGACTGAGCAACTTCCCTTTCATTTCTCACTTTCATGCATTGGAGAAGGAAATGGCAACCCACTCCAGTGTTCTTGCCTGGGGAATCCCAGGGATGGGGGAGCCTGGTGGGCTGCCGTCTCTGGGGTCGCACAGAGTCGGACACGACTGAAGTGACTTAGCAGCAGCGGCGGCAGCAGCAGTAACTAATGATGTTAAGCATATTTTTCATGTGCTTATTAGCCATTTTTATATTTTCTAGGGGAAAATGTCTATTCAGATCCTTTGCCTATTAAAAAAAACTGGATTGTCTTTTTATTGCTGAGTTGTAAGAGTTCTTTGTATACTCTGGATGGGAAATCCTTGTCAGATTTGATTTGCAAATATTTTCTCCCATTCTGTGAGGTGTCTTTTTTTTTTTTCCCACTCTTTCGATAGTGTCATTTGAAGCACAAAAGCTTGAATTTAGATGAAGTCGAGTTCATCTATGTTTTCTTTGGTTACTGTGTTTTGTTGTGTCATCTAGGAAACTGTTGCCTAATCCGGGGTCATGATGATTTACTTCTATTAGTGTTTTCTTGTAAGAGTTTTTTAGTTTTAACTCTTTTTTTTTTTTTTTTTTTTAAATATGTCTTTAAATGGAGGATAATTGCTTTAGAATGTTGTGTTGGTTTATACCATACAGCAACGTGAATCAGCTGTAAGAATACATGTATCCCCTCCCTCATCCCTCACACCTTTGCCCATCCTGCCCCTCTAGGCCTTGCTCTTCCTAAGTGTATGATCCACTTTGAGTTAATCTTTGAACATGATGTTAGGTAATAGTTCAGCTTCATTCTTCTGCATGCAGATATTCAGTTGTAACATTGTCAATGGAGAAGGCAATGGCACCCCACTCCAGCACTCTTGCCTGGGAAATCCCGTGGACGGAGGAGCCTGGTGGGCTGCAGTTCATGGGGTCGCTAAGAGTCGGACACGACTGAGCGACTTCACTTTCACTTTTCACTTTCACGCATTGGAGAAGGAAATGGCAGCCCACTCCAGTGTTCTTGCCTTGAGAATCCCAGGGACGGGGAAGCCTGATGGGCTGCCGTCTATGGGGTCGCACAGAGTCGGACACGACTAAAGCGACTTAGCAGCAGCAGCAGCAGCAGCAGTAACATTGTCAAAACTCAATTAACCATAAATGTAAGGCTTTTTTCCCCCTGGACTCTTAATTTGTTGTGTTATATATATATCAGTACCACATGTCTTGATTATTGTAGCTATGTAGTAACTTTTGAAATCAGGAAATGTAAATCTTCCAACTTGGTTCTTTTTCATGATTGTTTTAGTTATTCCAAGTCCTTTGTACTTCTTTGTGATTTTAAGATCAGCTTGTCCATTTCTGCAGAAAAGCCAGCTGGGATTTTGATAAGAACTGAATTGAATCTGTATATCAGTTTGAGTATTTTCATCTAAATAATATTGTGTTCTTTTCTCTACATTCTTTTGTTTTTTTAGTTCAAAAACTATACTTCAGTTTAAAAAAGAAGCCATTGAATGAACAAATGGATAAAAAAAAAAAATAACATGAGTTGTGCCCTCAAGTACCTTACAGTTTGGTAGAGTCATGTTGAGAACCTAATCAAGTAGTACATTGGGTTAGAGAAAAAGTTCAAGTTTTTCTGTAATGTCTTGTGGAAAAATTTGAATGAACTAATTGACCAACCCAATAGTAGTAACAGTAATAATGATAAGAACTATTACTACTTATTACTACTAATAAAAGTATTGGGTTTTTGCTGTGTGGTAGTCTCTGTAATAACTTTCTTTTTTACTATTATTTATCTCACTTAATGCTCACAAAATTTTTTCACAAGTGATTTTTTTAAACCATATAAAGAAAAGTGTGCTAATACTGTAAAGAAAGTACTGATTTTGGAGTTTATCAAGCAGAGCTTTGAATGACTTTGAAAAATGGGTAAGATTTTGATGAGAAAGAATAGGATTTTGGAAAAGCTGCCTCTTGAAGAAATACCTGGTTTCAATTTTGTTGATGGTAGTATTGATGCTTGAGGTATATGTTTATGCAAGATGACCCATTCACATTTTCAGGGTAAGAAAACAAGGGAAAAGGGAAAGTTGGAAGATAAAAGAAAAAATGGAGATAGTGATGAACCAAGGCCTCCATAGTGGGAGACCTTAACCACCCAATGCTAGAATTAAGAACCAAAAAAAGGATAGGGAAAAATGGGGGGAATTGCTCAGTCAAAGAAAGAAAAGGAAGCTTTTATTTGATGGCTTTGATCTTCAGAGTAAATTTGAATGTAATGGTATTTTCTGAGTGAGTTAAATGTTGGGGAATGAAATTAGGAGCCAGAGAATCATAGAAAAGGTTGGAGTAAATGTTGTGAGAAATGTAATATGAATTAGAAATAACTACAAATTTTCATGCAATAATGTGGAGGACTAATTTCCATGAATTGATAATGGAACTCAATGGCCTTGTTTTATTATTTTCTCCAGTAATATGTGGTAACCTGAAAGAGTGGAATAATTGAATGATGGAATTTACCCAGAGTTGGTATTTAACAAGCAAGTTGGTAAAAGAATTAAGAATTAACCAGATAGTCTAAGACGTTACCAGTGGCATTGTTGAAACAGTGAGTCATAAAGCATGGGAAGGAAATAGCAAAGAAATCTGAAAATTTTTAAGAGATTAATATTGACCATTAACCAGAGTAGTGTGGTAGTGAGATTTAAGACATTTAAGAAATTTAAGACAGTGGGATAAGTGTGTGTGCACAGGAGTGTGGGAGGTTCCCAACTGAGATCTTGTCATCATTTAAAATGCTTTTGTCAAAGAATTATTTGTATCTCTGAATCTTGTAGGTAGAGTAGAAATAAATGCCTTTGTAGATAAGAGGTTTAGAGAACTTTAAGACAGGAGTGTTATAAGAGTAATCACTATCCACACTGAATGCAGCAAGGATAATGGGGTGAAATGAGCCAAACCAGATACAAAACAAGGTGGGGAAGTAAGTACCTTGGTAGATTGCATCTATGAGAATGGAGAGAGGTGAAATAAGTAAATGTTTCATATTTAAGAAAGAGTTATTGATAAATGCAGTAAAATAGTATATTGTAATCCACAGTGGAGGGAATAATATATTTTAAAAAATTAAGGCTAACATTTTGATACAGAATTAACATTCTGAAATTTTGTCTACATTTATTACTTTTCCTAAGCTTAACTCTGTGTAGTAAATGCGCCTGCTCAGATGATAATAAGATTATATGGTCTATGCAAGGAGGAATTTTTGTCTCCTTAGGCTGTATGTATATAATCTTCAAAGGGTAGGAATTGTGTTGGTCTTTATTTTTACGGTTTGAACCCCAAATAGTACCAGGCACATGCATGCTCAGTATATATTTATTGAATGATAAAGTATCAATAAGTGGATCATATTGAAAAAAGATGTCCTTAAGTAATTAGCCCATGGAACTGAAAGCTAAATAGAAACATAGCTCAGTAGATTTTGGACTGATTTGGCTATAACGCCCTGAAATGCTTTGAAACATTTTGGGGTCAGCATTGGGCAACTATTGGATTGTAAAGGAGAGTGCTTTTTTATGTAGTTTAATTAAGCTCTTCAGTAGCTCATTTTAGTATTTTCCCTGCTGCTGCTACTGCTAAGTAGCTTCAGTCGTGTCCAACTCTTTGTGACCCCATAGATGGCAGCCCATCAGGCTCCCCTGTCCCTGGGATTCTCCAGGCAAGAATACTGGAATGCGTTGCCATTTCCTTCTCCAGTGCATGAAAGTGAAAAGTGAAGTCGCTTAGTCGTGTCTGACTCTTAGCAACCCCATGGACTGCAGCCCACCAGGCTCCTCCATCCATGGGATTTTCCAGGCAAAAATGCTGAAGTGGGGTGCCATTGCCTTCTCCAGTATTTTCCCTTCCCACCTAAAAAAGTTATATGGTGAGATCAGACATCAGGTATGGTGGCCTATATTGAATTGAAACTTCTCCTTTATTCTCCTCTGAAAGTATTAGTCACTCAGTCATGTCTGACTCTTTGTGACCCCATGGACTATAGGCCACCAGATTATCCTGTCCATGGAATTCTCCAGACAAGAATACTGGCATGGGTTGCCATTTCCTTCTCCATTATTCTCCTCTACCTGTGATAATTCTTCCTTGCTTATAGAGTGAAGTTTAGGCTTCAAAGCATAGTATATACAGTCTCTCCACGCTGTCCTTTACCCACTTTTCTAGTCTTATGATTTATGTTCATACTCTTCACTTAAATTACACGAACATCTATTGATTCCTTTGATATGTCCCAGGTATTGTATGACAGTCAGCTATACTAGTCCGTAGTTCTTCTCTGTCTTAAAATTTCTAACCTCCTTACTGTGTTAAAAATGTCTCCTGTACTACACAGTACTCTCTTCTCCCCACTCAACTCTATGTATAAAAATACTAACATTTTAAGCATCCCCCCTTCCTTACTCTTACCTTGTCTCAAAAACATTCTTTCTCATATACAACACAAATAAAAATGCAGCTGTTTGCTTCTCTGCAGCCCAGTAATAAACTCTCTAGGTAATGGGAAATGGCACTTTTAAAATTTTGTAGCATTTTATAAATGTGTGTAGTGTCACATCTGTTTTGGGTGGTAGGGAGACATGGTGGTGGATTATGGTGTGGAGGGGAGAAGGTGATTACCACTGCAGTAAAGAACCATGGGCATATACATTCTAATTCATTCTCTCTCTTAATTTTCAATTATTCTATTTTCAAGATTTGTCCTGCTTTTAGAAAATGATATCTTATGTGATCATTTGACCTTTCAGCTTTAGTAAAATGATACTTCTAGAAACATACCTTGATGGGTAATGGTCTCAAAATTTCTTGACTACAGGATGTAAACCACCTTTTCAAATAAAATTCTATTCTGTAAGCAGTGTTTGATGGGAAAGGGGAGGTCATAAGTTATCCTAGTGCGAAAAAGAAGATATTTTTAACTAATAACTGTTTCAGAAAAAAGGTCACAGTTATGCCTCCTCTAATAAGGAGACTTTGGTGGTTATGGTGAGATTTGGCACTGTGTACCTTTTGCCTGCCTTCCAAATTGCTTTAGTCGTGTCTGACTCTTTGCAAACCCGTGGACTGTAGCCCATCCGGTTCCTTTGTCCATGGGATTCTCCAGGCAAGAATATTGGAATTGGTTTCCATGCCCTCCTCCAGGGGATCTTCCTGACCCAGGGATTGAACCCACATTTCATGTCTCCTGCATTGGCAGGTAGGTTCTTTACCACTAGCGCCACCTGGACTGTGTCCCTTAGGCTTGTCTTTTTGACAGATCTCTCTTAACACCTCATCTCCTTTTCAGCCTCTCTCAGTTGGTTAGAGAGAGACCAAGAGAGATGTGAAACCTTATATACCTATAACTTATCTAGGGAACAATGCTTTGATGTAGTAGTTTATCTTATGTTAGATGTGTAGTTTGGAAGATAAATTGTGATATGGCCAGAAAATAGCTAACGCTAGTTTTTTTAAATTAATATTCATGGCTGTTATGGACATCATACATGTATGTGTGTGTCAGTTTCTAGATGAGTGTCTTATAACAAAAAATTTATCAATTTAAAGATAAAAGTACTAATTTATAATACTTCCAGTACTTATTTTGTAATTTGTAACACAAAATCCTGTTAACTAGATTATAAAGAGATTATAATCAAAAACTAAAATTTCATATTTCCTTTTGTTACTGTCAGGAAAAAGTCCAGATTCAATGTAAGTCTACTTTATTTTATAGGCCTATGAAGAATACACCAGCAAGCTAGATGCCCTCCAACAAAGAGAACAACAATTATTGGAATCCCTGGGGAATGGAACTGATTTTTCTGTTTCTAGCTCTGCATCAACGGACACCGTTACATCTTCTTCCTCTTCTAGCCTTTCAGTGCTGCCTTCATCTCTTTCAGTTTTTCAAAATCCCACAGATGTGTCACGGAGCAACCCCAAGTCACCACAAAAACCTATCGTTAGAGTCTTCCTGCCCAATAAACAGAGGACAGTGGTGAGTTAGCTTTTACTTCATCATGGCTTTTTCTTCGTATTTTTCAGAAAGACTAGTTGTGGAAAATGAATATGTGATACCCAGTGGTCATGCGAACGGAAGCATCCCTTTAAACAAGAATGGAAAAGACATAGTCATTTGGTGCCAAAGTCTGTGTTCCTTAAGTGGAACAAATTGCATTGTCTTTAGTGTCACTTGTATACCTGTCTACCAAACTTGAACCACACTCACGTCTGAGTATTAGTCTAGAATCAGTCAGAATTTTGAGACTTAAGCTTGTTTGTTGTCTAACATATGTCAGGTAAGATTTGTTCTTTGCCATAGAGAAATCCCTATTCAGATTTATTATCAAATGTTGGATTCTTAGTGTGCTTGACATTTTTCCTCTTGTTTATACAAGTTTTGATTGTTGATCATTATATCATCATTGGAATACAGTACTCTGTAAATAACCTTTAAAGCAGGGAAATCTGCAGGATAATTATAGATGGTCTGTAATCTCAATTGCAGCAAGTACTGCCAGTGGACATAACTGAATGGAAAAATGAACCTACCTGCATCACTCATTTTTTTATAATGTATATGGTTATTTTGATATTAATAAAAAAAATTCATTACCGAATACAATTGAAGCCAAAGTAGTCTTTTAATTTTTCCCCTCAGATAGCATTGGTAACGCTTCACAGAAAATGTCTGCTGACTTACTTATGCTATAGTGGCCTCCAGTGGGGTCAATTTGTTACCCGGTGAAACAAAGGCATGTGAATGTCATTATGTGGAGACACAAGACTAGGCCTTTGGCCTGTGCCACAAAGGTAGTTGAAACATATCCTCACATAATCTGAACCTTTGAAAAGCTTTACCTTCAATAAAAGGGTGAATTAGAAGAAAATCTGTTCACCAGCATATATAAATAACAGTGAAACTTTTCTGTCTTTGCCAGGGCCCCAGATAAAGGTTAAAGTTTCCCTTGTGAATTCTTAACTATAGATCTGTTCTTACCATAGTGTGGGGTTCATCATTATGTTACCTGCATTATTCAGGAATTCTCAACCCAAGAAATGAAATTTTAAAAAAGGTTCTGAAATAGTAATAGCACTCAGGCACTGGGCAGAAACAAATGTAAATCTCTCCCTTAGCCCATATAGATCTTATGGAATTCATACACACAATACCTCAATGACAAGGTCAAAATCCCAAGTTATAGTATGCAAGGAGAAATAGTCTGTCATCAGTGAGTTAGAAGACTTAATAGCAGCAAGATTAGATTCCTAAGAAGGAACCAAATAGAATTTCTAGGTGGCCTTAAAATTTAAAGTGGATGACACTTATCATCTCTGAAGTATTATTGCTAAAAATAATTGTATTGAATGTTAAGCTTCTGGTCCTTCCACTTTATAAGAAGGACAAGAAGTAAAGGGAAAAGTTAAGCACCATGAGAAACAGACACATTCAAAAGATGGACATTCCGTAAGACAGCCTGGACTCTCAAAGGAGAATAAAACGTTGGAGATTATTCTACACTAAATAGGCCAAACAAACCAAATAGACCAAACAGTAGACAAAACAACCAAATGCACTGTAATCCTGGTTCGGGACTAGGATGAGAAAGAGCTGTAGAAGTCCTTCTTGAGATGGGATATGTCAAATATTGGTTGAATCTAGTATGTTTTTATGGAATTATTAGTTTCCTTAAGTGTGATAATAGAGATAATATTATGTAGGAGGATATCTTTATTCTTAGGAAATATATGCTTAAATGTTTAGGGGTAAATTGTTATGATGCCTGCAACCTCTCTCACCTCTTTATTAAAAATAAAACTTACATATAGTAAAGTGTACACATCTCAAGTGTACAGCTCACTGACCTTCTACATGTGTAACTGCCATACAGATAAAGATTATAGAACATTTCTAATGTTGAGAGTGTACTCTTGTGCTCCCTCAATTGAGTACCCACCTTTAAGAGTAGCCACTATACTGAATTCTGGCTCAATCAATAAATTTAGAACTTACTTTCAAATGGTATGATGGAAAACAAAATGTTAAAGAGAGAAAACAAATATGGAGAAGTAATTATCAAGCTGGTTACAGCATATTATAGACCAAGTGTTAATATGCTGTATAGAAATCAAAATATTTATTTTTGAAAACTCAATGGGTTAATTTAAAAGTAGATTGAATTCACCTGAAAGAAGAGAATTGGTGACCTCTGGAAAACAGAAAAAGAGAGTTATAGAAAATATGAGAGGTTAATAGGTATGAAGGATGGATTGAATAGTTTCATCATATGCCTCAAAGCAGAAAATGAGAACAGAATAAAGGAATGGGCTTCCTGATGGCTTGGTGGTAAAGAATCCATCTGCCAGTGTGGGAGACATGAGTTTGATCCTTGTTTCAGGAAGATTGCAAATGCTGTGGAACAACTAACCCTGTGTACCACAACTGTTGCACCTGTGCTCCAGAGCCCAGGAACCCCAACTGCTGAAGCCCTAGAGCCCTAGAGCCCATGCTCCACAGCAAGAGAAGCCACCACAATGAGAAGCCTGCCCACTGCAAGTAAAGAGCACCCCAGCTCACCACTAGAGAAGAGCCTGTGCAGCAACAGCCATAAATAAATAGATATTTTTTTTAAACAGAAAACGAATAGAGCAAAATTGAAAAAAAATGATGGCTAACCTTCATTAAAGACACAAATTAAGGATTTGAGACGCATAAGCTTTAAGTTGTTTAAGTAAATTTGAATTCATTCTTATTAGATGTAACAAAATGAAAGAATATTGTTCTAAAGGCACTTAGGAAAAATTACCTATAAAGAATCCAATTAGATTGTCAAGAAAATTTTTTATAGCAGCTATAGAAGCCAGAAGACAGTAGAATAATATACTCAAAGTGCTGAGTGATGCTGTAAGTTGCTTAGCTAAAGTATGAGTTTAACTTATTGGTACACTATGAGTCAGGGTACAGTAAAGCCTTTCCAGATGAGGAGTTTACTTTTCCCAAGCTCTACCCAAAGGGACTACTTGGAAGTGACTTAGAAAACTGAACACAGAGGAAGGAATGAAAAGTAAGAATTAAATGTAAAAATGTAAACATTTTAAAGTAAGAATTACATGTAAAAAATTGAACACAGAGGAAGGAATAAAAAGTAAGAGTTAAATGTAAAGCTAGTTTGTACAAGAAAACACAGAGGAAAATATTTTGTGACCTGGAATTTGTTAACAGTTTCTAAAATAGGACACCAGAACACAATCCCTAATGAACATATTGATAAGTTGTACTTTATCAAAATTAAAAACTTCTCCTCTCCTAAAGACTATATTAAGAGAATAAAGAGACAAACCACAGACTAGTAGATAATCTTTGCGAAATACATATCTGATCAAGACAATTCAGAATACATAATGAACTCTTAGAACTCAACAGTAAGGAAACAATTAAGTGGACAGAAGATTTGAATAGATACTTCAAAGAAGATATGTGGTTGGCAAATAAACACATAAGAAGATGCTCAACGTCATGGGTCATTAGGAAAAAGCTAGTTAAAGGCACAAGATACCACCATACACCTATTAGAATGACTAAAATGAAAGGGTGGCCTTACCAACTATTGGTGAGGATGTGGAATGGAATAACTGAATTTTCATACACTGATGATAGGAATGTATAATGGTATAACCACTTTTGAAAGTAATTTGAAGATTAACTTAATGTTTTAAAGCCTTTTAGCTTTAAAGTCTCAATAGTTGTTGTTTTGTTTTGTTTTGTTTTGGCAAAAATAGAAAAACCCACCCTGAAATTCATATGGAATCTCAAGGAATCCTGAATACTCAAACAACTTTGAATACTAACAAAATTGGAGGTCTCACACTTCCTATACTAAAACTTATTATAAATTAATAAGTAAATTATTTTGGTACTGATATAAACAGACCAGTGAAATAAGTGGAGTACTTTTAAATTATTTCTTTTTGATTATAGCCTTCCTATTGAGTATGACGGAGAAGGCAATGGCAGCNGTACAAGAAAACACAGAGGAAAATATTTTGTGACCTGGAATTTGTTAACAGTTTCTAAAATAGGACACCAGAACACAATCCCTAATGAACATATTGATAAGTTGTACTTTATCAAAATTAAAAACTTCTCCTCTCCTAAAGACTATATTAAGAGAATAAAGAGACAAACCACAGACTAGTAGATAATCTTTGCGAAATACATATCTGATCAAGACAATTCAGAATACATAAGGAACTCTTAGAACTCAACAGTAAGGAAACAATTAAGTGGACAGAAGATTTGAATAGATACTTCAAAGAAGATATGTGGTTGGCAAATAAACACATAAGAAGATGCTCAACGTCATGGGTCATTAGGAAAAAGCTAGTTAAAGGCACAAGATACCACCATACACCTATTAGAATGACTAAAATGAAAGGGTGGCCTTACCAACTATTGGTGAGGATGTGGAATGGAATAACTGAATTTTCATACACTGATGATAGGAATGTATAATGGTATAACCACTTTTGAAAGTAATTTGAAGATTAACTTAATGTTTTAAAGCCTTTTAGCTTTAAAGTCTCAATAGTTGTTGTTTTGTTTTGTTTTGTTTTGGCAAAAATAGAAAAACCCACCCTGAAATTCATATGGAATCTCAAGGAATCCTGAATACTCAAACAACTTTGAATACTAACAAAATTGGAGGTCTCACACTTCCTATACTAAAACTTATTATAAATTAATAAGTAAATTATTTTGGTACTGATATAAACAGACCAGTGAAATAAGTGGAGTACTTTTAAATTATTTCTTTTTGATTATAGCCTTCCTATTGAGTATGACGGAGAAGGCAATGGCAGCCCACTCCAGTACTCTTGCCTGGAAAATCCCATGGACTGAGGAGCATGGTAGGCTGCAGTCCATGGGGTCGCTGAGAGTCGGACATGACTGAGTGACTTCACTTTCACTCTTCATTTTCATGCATTGGATAAGGAAATGGCAACCCACTCCAGTGTTCTTGTCTTGAGAATCCCAGGGATGGGGGAGCCTGGTGGGATGCCGTCTCTGGGGTCGCACAGAGTCAGACACGACTGAAGCGACTTAGCAGCAGCAGCAGCAGCATTGAGTATGAAGTGGGTCTTTGTTGTGATTTTGATATACTTTTCTCTGTCGGCTGATGATATCAACTGGCTTTTCTATATCTTTCGTGGAGAAAGTACTTTTATAAATGGTTTTGCATGATGTGTGCAAAACTGGGCATTACCCAAATGGTTAAATAAGTTTGGTATATCTGTCAAATGAAATACTACTTAGTAGAAAGAATTTATTACTAGTACACACAATAACATAGATGACTCTGAAAGTGATTATGTCAAGTGAAAGTAGCCAGACAAAAATGACTATATACTTTATAATTCCATTATAAAAGTCTAGAGGAAATTCCCTGATGGTTCAGTGGTTATGACTTGACACTTTCACTGTCATGGCCCTGGGGTTCAGTCCCTGGTCAGGGAACTAAGATACCACAAGGTATGTGGTGTGGCCAGAAATAGATAGTAGCTAGATAAAGCAATTACAGAAGATTTGAACAACATAGTTATCAATTTTATCTAATAGACATGTAAACCTTGTACTAATCAATGAAAGAACACATGTTCTTTTCAAGAATGTATGGGACAATGAAATTTTTTTACTGCATTTTTGGCAAAAAAGGGAATCTTCACAAACACAAGGTATGTTTTTTGAGCATAATGTAATTAAAGTAGAAATTAGTAACAGTAATGGGAAACCACATTTTTAAAAATTTGAAGACACTTCTGAATGTCATATGTCAGAGAAAAAATATGAAAAAAATCCTAGTCCTATGTAAATTTTATTCTTCTGTAAAAAAGTTAAAGAAAACATTTCCTAATTCATTTATAGAATTTGTGTATCTTGGTTCTGAAACCAAAGATCATTTGATAAAGAAAAACTAAAGGTTAATCTAAGAACATATTTGCAAAAATCTTTAATGAAATACTAGTCAACTGAATCTAACAATGTATATATTTTTTAAAAATAATTCTTCTAGGAGTGCAACAATTATTTTTAAAAATTAGTGCAGCTCTGGGATTTCCCTGATGATCTAATAGTTAGGACTCGATGCTTCTACTGCACAGGGCATGAGTTCAGTCTCTAGTTGGGGAACTAACATCCCACATGTGTGTGGTATGCCCTGCTCCGAAACAATCAGTGCAGTTCTTATTATAGCAGATTAAAGGAATAACAGTGTATGGATATCTCTAAATACAGTAAACAAGACATTTGATGTATTGAAAACTTTTTGTAACAAGAAACAAAGAAAAAAACTCTAAACTTGGAATAAAAGACAACTTTCTTGATAAAAGGTATCTATCAAGTATGTCTAAAGGACTCTGCGTTCTCATTAAAATTGGAAACAAGCAAGACAAATCTATTACTTATGGAGTTGAATATTCTAGCCAATCTTGATCAAGAGAAATAAAAAACATAAATATTAAAAAGAAAGAAACGAAACTGTTATTTTTAGCAAATAATTTGTCTACATAGAAAGTCTAAATTATAATAAATAACTGCAGTTAATAATTAGAACATGCAATTTTATTTAAAAAAGAATATCATTGACAAAATAATTTTTAAATGTTTAAGGCTTTTATAAAGAAGTTTGTACAACTTTATTGAAAGACATTTGTAGAGAGTAAAGAAATCAAAAGTTACTTTGTTCTTGATAATCTTCCTAAATATACTTCTCACCCAAATTAATCAAAATTATGTGCAGTTTCTGCAGAATTCTATGGGGATCTCATCCCATCCTTACTACCTTATCTGAAAAGTTGATTCTAAAATTTATATGGAAAAGCAAAGAGCTACCCTGGAGGCCTCTTCTAGGGACTGACCTCTTTTAGTGTACTGCTGCTGCTGCTGCTGCTGCTGCTACTGAGTCGCTTCAGTCGTGTCTGACTCTGTGCGACCCCATAGACGGCAGCCCACCAGACTCCCCCATCCCTGGGATTCTCCAGGCAAGAACACTGGAGTGGGTTGCCATTTCCTTCTCCAATGCATGAAAGTGAACAGTGAAAGGGAAGTCATGTCCTACTCTTAGCGACCCCATGGACTGCAGCCCACCAGGGATTTTCCAGGCAAGAGTACTGGAGTGGGTTGCCATTGTCTTCTCCGCTTTTAGTGCAAAGAAGTGTTTATTAAGTGTTTATTTGAAGTTTGGTTCTTTATTCTTACTTGTGTTTTATTGTATTAAAATTCACATGAAATGCATGTAAAACTTCTTTTCTAAATGTTACAGTGATGTTTCATGATGGTATTAGAGGTATTTATTCTTTCTTTTCAGAATTTCTAACAAATATGTTTACTGTAAAATTTCAAAACTGTAATTTCTTTAAAAGTAATTTAGAGATTTTATAAGATACTCTGTATCAAAATGAATGTGTACTCATTATTTCTAAAAATGAAAAAAGTATAAACAAGGTAAGTGTACCTTGGTACAGGGTACCAACTACTTAAGACTATCCAGGTCATGGATTAGATTCAGTGACTAAAAAGAATAAATGTGTGTGTCCTTTGAGATAGTTTTGAATCATATATAAAAACCTGTTAATTGCAATTATCTGGAGGATGGGGACATTGCTGGGGACAGGAGAAAGGGACTAATCTTTTTGCCTTATACTTACCCCCTTCTTTCACATAATGCCAAGCTACTTGTTTATTACGGTTAAAATTATTGTTTAGAATGATCATATCTGATTTGTTAACTATTTATTTCATTATGGATAATTAAATGTTGCAAAATACATTTAAATACACATATCCTGAAATGTTGTGGGACTATTTTAATGTTAGGGACTTAAGTATTGGGTCATGGGGTATGCACACTTAAAACTTCGTAAAATGTACATTCTATGCAGAAAAATTGTACTGATTTATATTCTCTCTAGTGTATAAGAAAGACTTCCTTTTCCCACAGGACCCTGGTCAACATTGAGTGTTAATGAAATTTAGATGTTACCACCTTCCAGTGCAGGAAATGCAGGTTCTGTCCCTGGGTTGGGAAGATCTCCTGGAGAAGGAAGTGGCAAACCACCCTGGTATTCTTTTCTGGGAAATCCCATGGATAAAGGAGCCTGGTGGGCTACAAAAGAGTTGGATATGACTTAGCAGCTAAACAACCAATCTAATAGAATTTCAAGTATATTAGACATGAGATACCCTCATTCATATATATTTTTCAATGTGTTGTGTTAACAACAATAAGGTAATCAAAAAAAAAACACCCAATTTTCCTGAAATGTGGCTGCTTCTAAGGTGACTTTCTTGAACATGTAATTTAAAAGACAAAATTTGCTTATTTTATTTTTTATAGGTTTACTAAAATATCATTTATAGACATACAGTTTACAATTTTAGCCTATTCACAGAGTTATGCAACTGTCAGCACTGTTAATTTTATTTATTTTTTTTCCTTTTAAATATTTATTTTTTATTTATTTTTTTAATTAATTAATTGAATTTTTTTTTTTTTCATCTCAAGTGTACATGAGTTCCCAANAGTGGGGTGGCATTGCCTTCTCTGAACCTCAGCTGGGAAGGGTCAAATTTTTCAGTCTTCTGTGCATGCCTGCAAAAACATTGCATTATTGATTTGGGGGTTACAAATAAATTTTAACAAATAGGCAAATTTGCAAATAAAGAATCCGTGAATTTAGAGGATCAACTGTACAAATCTGGTCTCTTGAATACTTCCAGTGATGAACCTACTCCCTCAGACTTTTTCCTTGCTGGATAGTTTTAACAATTACATTGAGCTAAAATCTGTCTCTTGCTTTTCTAATCTTAGGTCCTAATTTGGCTTTATGGATTGTTGCCCATTGACATACTGTTTAAATTCATCTGTCTTATATTCACTTTCACTCATTTCACCTCTGGCATAAGAGTCCCAATTTCTTTAGAAACTTCTAGTTTGCTAAATANTAACAATTACATTGAGCTAAAATCTGTCTCTTGCTTTTCTAATCTTAGGTCCTAATTTGGCTTTATGGATTGTTGCCCATTGACATACTGTTTAAATTCATCTGTCTTATATTCACTTTCACTCATTTCACCTCTGGCATAAGAGTCCCAATTTCTTTAGAAACTTCTAGTTTGCTAAATACCTTAGTGATTTAAAAGAATGAAACTTTTAATTTTGTTATTAACTAACACATCTTGTCTGTCACCCTCTGCTCCCCTCTCCGCCTAAAAACCGACCAACCTAAACTCCCATTGCTTCACCTGAGTCTATCTACACTGTGTTTGTCAGTTCTTTTTCAGTTTTAAATCATTCAAATTAATAAGAAGGGAGATGAGTCACTGGCAGGAAAGACCAAGGTAGAGATAACTTCAAATATACAGGAAGATTTCTTTTTCTCTCTTTTTGATGCCTCTTCTCTCTTCGCTCCTAATGTCATCTCTACTTCTCCTTAAGTTAGCTTCATTCTGTAGCCAGATTTTCTCAGTGTACTAGGGAAGATAACCATGAGGGAATCCATATTTCTGTCTTCTTGGAACTTTACAATAGGAAAGAAACTTCTGTCAACCAGAGTCTGTCAGTTAAAGGAAGAACTGTAGTACTAGTTGGGTCATATATCTAGCCCTGGATCTGGGATATGGGAAACTGATTAGCCAGCTTATGTCGTGTGCAGGCGGAAGAGTAGTGACCCTGGATTCATAACTTCTCAAGTACCATGTGATTTTTAGGGAAAGGCGGGTTCCCAGAGGAAACAGGAATGCTAAACAACTAAACAACAAATATCAGCTGGATACATTAAGACAAGTATTCTCTTCTATGTTTAGGATCAGTAAGAGATCTCTTAAGGACCATGATAATGATTGAAGGATTACCATTTTCAACTTTGAACAATGTTAGATGAAAATTGATTTTGCTTTAAATGTTGACATTTATTATTTCTCAGCAGAGAGCACTTAGTGATCTGTTGTATTTTCTTTTATGTGTTTAAGATATTTTGTAATTTTAATAAAAAACTAAAAATTGATTTTGCCTTAAGTTAGTGAGTAATAACAGATGCTTGAGTTATAATTTTCCGTTAATATTAAGTTAGCCCTAGAAATAATTTTCTGACATAGTAATCCATATGACATTTTCAAAATGTTATAAAGGTAAATTACTGGGTTTGCGGGTTGTTTTTTTTTTCAGTGATGTGAAAAAATGTATAATTTACTTCTTCTACCTCATGTCCTGACTTTGTGATACCCTAGGTACCTGCACGGTGTGGAGTCACAGTCCGGGACAGCCTGAAGAAGGCACTGATGATGAGAGGTCTAATCCCAGAGTGCTGTGCTGTTTACAGAATTCAGGATGGGTATGGTTTGTATGTGATATGAAACTTTGTTTAAAAAAGGGAAAAAACATCAGATACTAAATTTTGAGGTTTTCGTAAGATTTTTACCCAAACCTAGGGTATTGAAAATCAAGCTCAAGAAAAAAAAAAAAAAAACTAAATTAGCCTAAACAAGTCTGGTATGCCCTTTGAGGAGTGAACATTAGATAATTTTGTATGATGATGGTGTTTATTATTTTGATAAAATGACTTTATATGGAGTTTGAGATTCTTAAAATTTTGAACCATTTTCTCTGTTTCTTATTTGAATAATGTACTCT
This sequence comes from Neotragus moschatus, assembly GCA_006410615.1. NCBI lineage: Eukaryota > Metazoa > Chordata > Mammalia > Artiodactyla > Bovidae > Neotragus > Neotragus moschatus. The sequence continues at coordinate 1,246,023 of SJYA01000655.1, forward strand.
TTCCCACTCCTGTTTTTAATATAAACTCATAGTTTCACCAAAGACTTATCAAAATTAACATTTTATATTGAATTATTTTTCAGAAAACATGAAATTATGCCATGACCCCACCCCTACCATTCCCAATTTTGAATCCCATCTGGAAAAGAAAAAAGAGATCTCCTTTTTGGGGGCATATTGTCCCTTGAGTACTCTTTTTCTTTGAATGGATAGGTAAATCCATACCTGTGATTTTTTTTTTTTGTTTTTTTTTGGACCCCAGGAACAATCCATTTTCTGCTGTTGTAGGTCTTTTCTGGAGCTGACTTGAAGAAAAGAGTACATCTCTTTACCCTGCTGTTTGTCCAAGAGTGATACATTTATTTGGGGTAAACTTAAAAATTAATTTATTGCCATTTAAATTTCTAACGATGGAAGACTAGGGAGCCAAAACTCCCTCACCATTACTAGCCCCTCAATAACCAATTTTCATATCTTCAGCATGAGGTATATGAAGCTTTTTAGGTATGATAACCAAGAAAGACTGTGTCTACGCTTTTCAGGGAGAAGAAACCAATTGGCTGGGACACTGATATTTCCTGGCTTACTGGAGAGGAATTGCATGTAGAAGTGTTGGAGAATGTTCCACTTACAACACACAACTTTGTATGTACTTTTTATATTTTAATGTCAAAAATTGTCAAGTTCTTTGAGTTTTTATTTAAAGGTTGAAATATGAGATTAATAATTTTGGCATTGTTTTTTTACCTAAGTTGAAAATCAGTTTTATTCTTTAAAGGGAAAAAAAGCACCACATATTAAAGAGGTTTTTTTTTAATCATTATGCTTTGTCTTTAATTTTAAAAAGTAATAGATAGTCATTTAAAAAATTTGAATGGTATGAAAGTATGTCAAGTAAAAACGTGGAAGTACCCTACCAGAGGTAAATAGTTGTTGCTAATTGATTATTGTGTAGTCTTTCAAAGTCTTTCTGTATATAAAATGCGTGTTCTTATATCTGCAAGCCCAAAATATTCTTTCTTTTTTACTTCCTTCATTTTCCTTCATTAGTTTCCATTTCTTTCCTTTTTGAAAGAAAACTAAAAATGGAATTATATTTTGTATGATCCTCTTTTTTAAAAAAGTATTAAGCACAGCATCATAGGCATCTTTCCATGTCATTACATCTAGCTTTATAGTGATTACATAGTAGTCCATAAGAATATGCATTCAGTGTATTTAACCATTCTTCTTTGACTTTTAAGTTTTTTTTAAAAAATCCATTCTAAACATGGTAAATAGATTCTGCATACACCTTGACACACTTGTGTAAATGTTTCTGAAAGATAGTATAATGGAAGTGGAATAGCTCTCCTTGAGGACTGAAGAAAGACGGATGTTAAAGCTCTCCTTCTATACTTCTCCCTTTATCTGGTTTTTGCATTTGCCAGAACCTAGCCTAAGCTAAGCCTCTCCAGCCTGAGGCCTGGAACAATGGAACCTCTCTACCTCGGAGATAAGGGTACAGTTCCCAGAGCTTGAGAACCTGTCCTTTGAATGAGTAGGCAGCAGCCAAGATTAGAATGATCTATAAGGCAGGAGTGCATTTCTTACTTTTCTGTGTATGAAATTTGAACTGTAGTCTATTTTTCTAGAATTGCTTCCCGTTTGGCATCAAGTGTTTTCCCTTGTGCCTTTGTGATTAGAACAGCTGGGTTTTTCTGATTTCCCAGGGGGTTAGTGTTTTGGGGGCTCCATTAGTGGTGAATAATGAAATCAGGTTTGTGCTTCATTAGATAAGGCATCTTTTGGACGGGTGTAAAATATACCTCATGTCAGTCAGATTTACCATGAAGCAGATAGTTTTATAATCATGAGATAAGGCATTCCTTAGTATTGATTTTGTTTTTAACTTGTAGAATTTTGAGAAGATAAATCTTAAGAATTTTTATTTCAGTTTTTAGGAATTAAAAAAGTTGAGTTTACATTTCACAGTGATGACTATTCTTTTTCTTAGTTATTCTTCTTAATTAAAAATTGGATATGAGAATGTAAAGGAAGACCTAAGTTAGTAACCTTGAAGTAGTACCTCAGGCAGGTCCTTGCCACAAGAGGACAATGAAAGCAAGCTTTTTTGGATGTGAGAGTTGGACTGTGAAGAAAGCTGAGTGCTGAAGAATTGATGCTTTTGAACTGAGGTGTTGGAGAAGACTTGTGAGTCCCTTGCACTGCAAAGAGATCCAACCAGTCCATTCTGAAGGAGACCAGCCCTGGGATTTCTTTGGAAGAAATGATGCTAAAGCTGAAACTCCAGAACTTTGGCCACCTCATGTGTAGAGTTGACTCATTGGAAAAGACTCTGATGCTGGGAGGGATTGGGGGCAGGAGGAGAAGGAGACGACCGAGGATGAGATGGCTGGATGGCATCACTGACTCAGTGGGCATGGGTCTGGATGAACTCCGGGAGCTGGTGATGGACAGGGAGGCCTGGTGTGCTGCAATTCATGGGGTCGCAAAGAGTTGGACACAACTGAGCGACTGAACTGAACTGAAAGTGCTATAGATGCACAGAATAGAGATTCATAGAATAAATGTTTTAATTAAGAATTTTGATAAAGACTCGTAATTACTGTATACGTTTAAAGTGCTCCATCTGTGTGTGTGTGTGTGTTAGTCGCTTAGTCATGTCCAACTGTTTGCAATCCCATGGACTGGGCCCACTAGGCCCCTCTGTCCATGGAATTCTCCTGGCAAGAATACTGGAGTGGGTTGCCATTTCCTTCCCCACAATAGATACACAGAATAGAGATTTCTAACCTGGCTTTTGAGGAGTCAGGAAATTTTCCTAAAGGAAGAATTATCAAACCTGAGACCTGGTGGATGAGGAAAGATGGGTGAAAGGAAGACTGTACTAGACAAATGGAGCAGCAAGAAAGCATGTTACCCTTTCCGTTCTGAGAAAAGTTTAGAATGGAGGCTACATACTTGGAGAGGCGGATGTTACAGTATAGCATGTATACGGGTGGAGTAAGCTCAAGTGAGTCCTTGTATGCTCTGTTGAAGATTTGGACTTTTCCCGAAAATCATTGGAAATTTAATGTCTATTATAGGCAAGGGAGCAGTGTGATTAGTTAGATTTGTGGTTTTGAACAATTGCTCTTAGCGTCATATAGAAACAAGAGTAAGCCTGTGTTCTGCTTAGAAAGGGAAAGAATTCCTCTCTCTGCTTCTGTGTGCTGAATTTTGTTGGCTATGGGAGGAAGGCTGCTTATGCCCCCTCGTTTCATAGTCTGTTACAAAGGCGATTCCTTCAGCATTTACCTATATCCCAGGAATCCTTGGGAATTGATGGGGTGGAGGAGGCAGGAAAGGTAGAGAAGCAAGATTAGAAACAGATGCCATGGGTCCAGACCTTCCCATTTTACATAGATGCTGACGTCAGACAGCCCCACACCTTACAAATCAATGGATGCAAATTGCCTGTTCTATGGCCCACGTGAGTTTCCCATTCATGTCTCAAATTCCAAAATAAGCATAAGTTGTGGCCCAAAAGAAAAGATATATCTTCCTATACCTGCTTATAAACAAATGTATACATACAGAGGTATATGTCACTCAGTTTATGCTCAGATGCCTATCCATATTTCCTCCTTTCTGCTTCCCTCCTTTCTCCCTTCTCTTTTTCTCCCACTTCCTTTACATATAGAAGCAATCAGTTATGCATAGCTTTCAAGTATGTCAGTGACAGGAAGAAGGACTGCAATTGACTAGGTTAAAGAAGGAAGAGAAGTTAGGGCTTCATGAAACAGATCATTAGGCAATTGAAAGTATGAGTATGTAGCAAAAAAGATGACTATAAAATGAAGATTCCTATGAATACGATTTATATTTTTCTGTGCTCTAATTTCCAGAGATTATGCTCGAATATAAAAAGATGCTTGCCTTAGTAAATAATAGCCACATAAATATTAAAAAAGCTTTTTCTTACTGCTTGTATATCCAGAGACAAATGGAAAAGGAATAAAGCTAAAAATAGTCAGTTGCCTTTTTATATCTTCTGTAACTTGATCCATAGCCAGAATGTGAAGAAAGCAAGAGCTACTCTTAAAACCATCCAGATAGTTTATCTAAATATTCTCAAAAAGCCAGAATGGATGATATGCCAAGGTACCATTTTCTATGAAACATTTCTTTTAATAACATTTTATCTGGTTAAATATGTGTTTATTGAAAAGTTTTATAAAATGAGTATTGAAATCAATTTAATGGATCATGAAAAGCATTTATATGTAATAGAACGGATTAGAAATTCTGATGTGCATTATATATAGAGTAAAATTATAAGAATACAACTGTATCCTGGATCACAATGTATTTTTCTTACTATTGTGTGTGATTAACGTTGTCTGAAAACTTGAGAATATACAGCAAAAAACAAAGGACAAAATAGAGTCACCTATGCTCTCATCACTCCCAAATAGGCGTTTTTAACATTTGTCATTTACTCATCCTTCTTAAGTTTTCTGCTTATTACATAAAAAACAGTTGTAAACAATTTCTGGTTTTGTCCATTACCAAGATAGAACCTCCCTAGCACAGTTCTGTTTATGTGACAGATGTTTCCCTTCTGACAGGGAGTTCCTACATGTTGCCCTGTAAGCATCACATAGAGGAATGTTCGGAGAAGGCAATAGCAACCCACTCTAGGACTCTTGCCTGGAAAACCACATGGACAGAGGAGCCTGGTAGGCTGCAGTCCATGGGGTTGCGAAGAGTCGGACATGACTGAGCGACTTCACTTTCACTTTTCACTTTCATGCATTGGAGAAGGAATGGCAACCCACTCCAGTGTTCTTGCTTGGAGAATCCCAGGGATGGGGGAGCCTGGTGGGCTGCCATCTATAGGGTCACACAGAGTCGTACATGACTGAAGTGACTTAGCAGCAGAGGAATGTTCACAGATACATTGAGGTGTTCTAATCCTCTAACAAACTGATAAATTGTTAAACATAGTTTTTACCATCTTTTAGGTGATGTTCCTGTCCTTTGTCCTAAGTTAACAAGTTTAGTTAACTTAGGTTAATCTGACTTTCATATAATTTTAATTATAAACTAGTTTTTTTCTTTTGTAATTTTTTTTAACATTTTAATCAAAGTATATTACATTTTAATCAAATGTATATAGTTTTTAAAATAGTGCAGAGGGGTTGCCCCAACCCTTTTTAGCCTCTAATGCCACTCTATAGAGGAAATCATTCTTTTGCTTTTATTTCTTCTTTTTTAAATTTGAAAAAAGGCATAGGAGACTTGGAAAATACAAAACAAGGTTACATATAGTTCCACTATATATTACAATTATTTCTTAAGTAGATAAATTAAGATTTTTAGTTGGAGTTTCAATATAAAACTCTCAAAAATCAATTGAATAGATAGAAAAGTGGAAGGATATAGTAGACCTGAAAAGCTCTGTGAACCAATTCAACATAATTACATTCTTAACTTTTAATGGTTTCTGTTTTAAGCTCTTCTAGTGATTCTTTTCATGTTACTGAATAATAACTTTAGGTCACAACTTCTGTATCAGTTTTAGATATCATTTACTGATTGCCAGATCATTGGAAATCAGATCATCTATAACATGACAGCCTTTCCCCCTCCCTCCTCTCCTCCTCGGAAGTGTTTTTGGTTCTTGTGGGTTTGTTGGTTCCTCTGTTCCATACCTTTGTAACTTTAAGCATGCTGTTGTTTCTTGTGTCAAAACCAATAGGCATCTCTTAACTCCTTTGTAGAATTATTCAAGTGTACTCTTACTCTTACTTTTACCTCTATTACTTCCTTCTCCTGTACTCTTATATAGTAAAGCTTGAAATTAGTTTCTAGTCTTTCATTCATCTCCCATCTTCTTGACTTCTGAGTTTAATTGAATAGTGGGTAGGAGATAAACTCATGTAGTCCATCTGTTACCTTGAACTGCCTGGTTTCATTTTAGACTCTTCATGGTTAAGTCGGTACTCATGATGTAAGCATGGTAAGTCTACAGCCATACCACCCTTAATGCACCAGAGCTCATCTGATCTCAGAAGCTAAGCAAAGTTGAGCCTGGTTAGTACTTGAATGGGAGACCGCCTAGGAATACCAAGTGCTATAGGCTTGGGCTTCCCTGATGGCTCAGACGGTAAAGAATCTGCCTGCAATGCAAGAGATTTGGGTTTGATCCCTGGGTTGGGAGGATCGCCTGGAGAAGAGAATGACTACCCACTCCAGTATTATTGTCTGGAGAATCCCATGGACAGAGGAGCCTGGCAGTCTATGGTCCGTGGGGTCACAAAGAGTCGGACATGACTGAGCAGCTAAAAAAAAAAAAAAATTTCTTATTTTAAACAAAAGAGTAAATAAGTTGATTTCTAAAAAGATTCTTACAGAATCCTCCATGATGTTTTACTTTGCAGGTACGGAAAACTTTTTTCACCTTAGCATTTTGTGACTTCTGTAGAAAGCTGCTTTTCCAGGGGTTCCGCTGTCAAACATGTGGTTATAAATTTCACCAGCGTTGTAGTACAGAGGTTCCACTGATGTGTGTTAATTACGACCAACTAGAGTAAGTAATCAAAATTTTTTTCTTTTCTATCACTTTGCATTTAACTTTTCTTAATGTGAAACTAGTATGTCTTAGAGTCTGTGGATGTTTTCTTTCCAGAAGAGTTGTTTACAGGGAATTTTTTGATGTTTGGCTAGACAGTAGTATAGCCAGTACTTCTCTTCAGATTGTAATTCTGGTTTGCTATACATTTCATTTATGTTTCATATTCTTTTTTAATATAAGATCTCTTCCCTATAGATATCACTTTTAGATGGTTTTTAAGTGTTTAACTATTATATTTTTGGACCACAGATTTCTGTCAGCTGTTTTATAAATTTTCTCTCTCTCAAAGTTAGTGTCTGTCTCTGTCTCTCTCTCTCCCTTCTCTCCCACTCCCTCTCAATATAGTGAGTTAATTTTAATCTTTTTGTGTGTATTGTCACTACTGCTATTAAGGTCTTTTTTTTTTTTTTTGAGAGTTCCACTCAGTAGTTTAAAATACATGATAATAATGTAACCTTTTAACAATAGATATATTTTCTTCTAATTCCTTAACCATAAAGCATAATTTTTCCTCTCTACTATATAGAAATTTGCTATATAGAACAATTAGTTTTAGATTCTGAGCTTGTCTTTGAAAGTAGAGTATAATTTNTTTTTTTTTTTTGAGAGTTCCACTCAGTAGTTTAAAATACATGATAATAATGTAACCTTTTAACAATAGATATATTTTCTTCTAATTCCTTAACCATAAAGCATAATTTTTCCTCTCTACTATATAGAAATTTGCTATATAGAACAATTAGTTTTAGATTCTGAGCTTGTCTTTGAAAGTAGAGTATAATTTTTTACCCTAAGCTATCAGAAATACAGCTAATTGAATTTAGCAGTTTTTCTTGAAAATGCAACTTGAGCTCAGAAATTTTTGCTAATTCTTTAATGTATTCTGGTGTATGAAGCTTCTGGGTTTTGCACAAGTTAGGTTTGTTTTGTTTTGTTTTTGTTTTTGCCTCACAGTTTGCTGTTTGTCTCCAAGTTCTTTGAACACCACCCAATACCACAGGAGGAGGCCTCCTTAGCAGAGACTACCCTTCCATGTGGCTCATCCCCTTCTGCACCCCCCTCCGATTCTATTGGGTATGATTTGATTCCTGCTGTTCAGTGACATGCTACTTGAGCTGATTTTTGTTTTTAACTTTTAATTGCTTAGAAACATTTCCAACATTTGGGTCATTAAATTAAGGACTTTTTTTTTTCAGGTAACTCATCACACCTGTCATAAATTTGGTACAGATATAGCGGGTTAAAACTGACATAGACTGTTGGAGGACCATACTTGGAAAAAATCAAGCAACAAATAATTTAGAGTCCCTGCCTTGTGCTTGCTTTATTTTTAATATCAGATACAGAAGTATATGATTTCCATTTAGAAAAAAGCATTAACACAGGAGATAATGGCCAACAGTTTTAAGCTAATATACAATTATAATCTACAATTTATGATATATTATTTTAAATTATGTGATAAATATTGCAGTGCTTACAAAAGAGAATAGTGAGAGAGAATAGTGAACATTTAATCAAGAAAGTGGGATTTGAACTGGACCATAAAGAATTGCAGAATCTGAATGAGCCCAGGAGATAAAAGCACAGCAGTGATGGTGGAACTAGAGGAGTAGGGGGAGAAGAGAACGACAGAAACAGCTTATCTTCATTTTCTAGTTTATCCATTTTCTTTAAATTTGATAATAACATTTATCAGATTTAATCTAGATTTTTGTTTTTCCTACGTAAAGACCAGTGTCCTTTGCATACATATTTCTGACTTTAGGTGCTACATGTTGCTGTCATAGTCATTTATTATTAAGTTTCAAGAATGACTTGCTGTCACTACACCAGATCAATTATATTAATTAGACCGCCCTCTACAGTTGTAGTTAGTTCAGGCTTTTTCTACTTTTTTCTGACATAAAGTGTGTTACTGCCTTGAAACTTTAAATTAGCCTCTAAGTATTTAGAAAGTCAGTGCATGTTTCAAAACTTTCTAAAAGCTAATACTGTCATTTTAAAATTCTTTTTACCTGCTCCCAAAATCCCTTGCCAAAGGGTGTTATTGGCTGTCTAAAACAGAAGCAGAGACAGCTTTGTCACAAACTAAAAATTAATCAATTAATCATAATAAAAAGGGCCAGTAGAGCAATTATTTTTATTTCAATTCTAAGTGGATTCATTTAGTTAATATGAATAGTTAAAGTTAAAATTTCTTTCCCTACCCTTTTAAAAGGGTACTTCAAAGAAGTAAACCTCATAAGCTGGTATGGTTCAGATTCTAGTAATATATTTTATTTAGAAGCTTTTTGTCACAACTCAGCTTTTTTGGCTCTTCTGACCTTCATCTGGTCCCAAACTATATTTTCTTCTCATTCCTCTTTAACCCGCTCTCTTCTTAAAAATGTCTTTTTATTCCCTCAGCTGTCTTTCTGGCTGTCTTATTAACCACTTGATACTGCTGATTAGTTATAGAGTTTGCATAAGATGGGGTGCAACAATAACCAATCTCTGAAGAGAAGCTGTTAGCACTGAATCATTCATTGGTCCTGAAGGAGCTCACTGAGTCGCACCTCGTCAATCAAGTGGTACCCACTTCTCAGCTCCCTTGGATATTCTTTCTGAAGAACATAGACTTCTCATGGGTGTTTACAATCTATTCTCAAAACTTTAATGTGCCCTGTGAATGCCAGCTTCATTTTAGGGGCAGTGAGAGATCATAGACTTTGTTATTTGTCTACACTACCAGGATAGGCCAGTCTGTCACAGTTTCATCAAAGAGCAATTTTTAGAAAATTTGCTTTAAGGTTTAATATATTCTTCTTCTTTGTGTCTTGTATCAATTATTGGGCATAGTAAGCATTTCAAACTGTGAGAGATTGACACTCTGAGAATCATCTTTTGAATTTGGAAATTATTTTTGCCATTTTTGTTCAAGATTTTAATTTATCTCTTGTATAAAGGAATAGATACCTCTTGTGTAAAACAATAGATACCTGAAATACACATGTGTGCTTTTAAAAGATTTATGATTTCCTAATACTTCCCATAAAAATTTCATCTTAGTGACTTCAACTATCAAGAAATGGCAAAGGTAGAAATAATTAACGGACGTTATTCAGTTAGGGTGTACTTAGAACATTTTTGTATAATGTTAAAGAACGTTTCTTCAGCTGATTAACCGCAGGTAATTTCTAGCCATTTGAAGATTTCTCTGGAGTTTTCTGAATAAAATCAGTGTTCTTATCATTGATACTTCGTGGAGGGTCTGCTTGAGCAAAGCAACTTTGTTGGTGTTAATTGTAAGCTTATATTAGTTTTTTAAACTAATTCTTGTAAAAGCCATTACTGCCATTGCCTTTATTTTAAGGTTTTATATGAGAATATGAAAACAAAATCTTTATATAATTCATTTTTCTATATTATTATCTCTAGAAAGTTGCTCTAAATCTTATCTTCCAATCACTTGACTCTTCCAGGCCCCCAATTCTCACCAGTCCATCTCCTTCAAAATCCATTCCAATTCCACAGCCTTTCCGACCAGCAGATGAAGATCATCGAAATCAGTTTGGACAACGAGACCGGTCCTCATCGGCTCCAAATGTGCATATAAACACAATAGAACCTGTCAATATTGATGTAAGTGTCCAGCAGTGTTCGAATCTAGAAAATTCAAGTGTGTTTATTTTTCTGCTGTTTTTTGGACCATAGATTGGGGAATCTGGTCATGCCAGCTGTTTTGTAAATTAAGTTTTCTCTCTTTCTCGAAGTTAGTGTTGGTCTGTGTGTCTCTCTCTCTCCTCTCTCTCCCACACCCTCTCTCAATATGTTGAGTTAATTTTAATCTTTTTGTGTGTATTTTTAATATAGATTTATAATATAGATCAGAAATAAGTGTCATGTTTTATTTATCACCGTTAGTATAAGTGATAGACTTTTCATGAATTACAGATCAGAAAAGCCTTGTCATCTTCTCTGCTGGCATAAAATATTTAACTGGTACCAAAGTATAGAGTAAGGAAAACCAAAGTTGGTTTTTTCCTTATGATACCTCTGTAAAAGTCTTATCTTCATTTATTTAACAGATAATCAATCCACTTGACCCATTTGAAGGTATAGAAAAAATAAGAATATACTTGCATATTTCAATGTGAAATCTTTACCTAAATTTCTAAAAGTTCAGCTTTGAGTTAAATAACCCTTAAGGACTAATGTACTTCTCATGCAAAGCTACCACTTACCTTCTTTACTTTCTTGAGTATACCATTGTACTCCATTTCTATACAGATCAATTATTTTAGCTACTTCTGGCTGATCACTCTTGAATTTTTTCCTTTTCTAGTTTATGTTACACACTGGAAGTTAATTAGGAACCTTAGTGTCACTTCTTCAATTAAACCTTAACTTCTGGACAGCAAAAACCATTCCCAATATAGTTCCCTAAAATAGGAACTGTGAGGTGATGACCTAACTTAAGAGGTCATCAAAAACATTTGTATTAATAAAAGGCTTAGAAGACAGAGTAGAGGTCTATTTCCCATAATATAGACCAAGGGTCAGCAAACTCTTACAGGGCCAAATCGTAAATATTTTAGGCTTGTGGATCTTGCAGTCTCTAAAGACAACTGTTGAACTCTGTCACTAGAGTGAAAACAACCATAGATAATAAGTACATTTTAAACAAACAGATGAGGCTTTATTCCGATAAACTTCAGTAAAGCAGGTGGCCGGCCCATTGTATTTTGCCAATTCCAGATATAGACAAAAGGGAAGGAAGAGTTGAGAAAAAAAGATGACATACACAGGATCACTCCAAAAGGACTGGTTCATTCTACTATATCATCCTGATAACCAAATTCCTGAAGAGAATAAAGAGCCCTTGACATTTGAGCTGTGGTGGGGTCAGGATCATTTCTCCCATAGTTTTTACTTTAGAATAAAAAGTGTGGGTTATCCTTAATCTTTGAATGAAATAAGCAACAAAACAGAAAAGCTACCAAAGTTGTTTGCATTGGGAAGTAATCCTATTTAAAAAGAAATCTGAAACTGTTTACACAGATAAGCAGGATACTGAAATTACTGAGGGGGGTCGTGTGTATGCTAGGGGACAGCCTGTTGTTCTCTAATGAGCCTGATGTTCTCATTATACAGGCATTCCTTCTGTGAGTCCTCATAAGGTTGAGTAAAGGAGCCAAAATTATCCTAACAGGAAAATATTCACTAATTAACAGACTCCCCTAATAAGTCTCCACCCACATATTCCTCCCTCCCCATTTAATACTAGCTTGCATTCCAGCCCTTTTTCATCACTATCCAACGTTGCTATGAAAAAGCAGACTGATTGCTAGTCTGACAACCAAAAAAAAGATTTTAAGGATTTATTGAAGACAGTGAAAAGCCATTGGGAAATAAGGATACAGCAGAATTAAATTAGTCTAGTTAACAGTAAAAGAGAGTAAGTGTCTAAAGGATGACAAGAGAACAGGCTTTTCTAAAGAAAATGAATTAAATATCGAAGGATTGATGGAGATATTGAGGGAACTGATGAAATCCTTTAAAATTTTTATAGAAATGAGTGATTGTGATGTGAAAGATGAATATTAAATTGAGAGTTTCAGTTTATGTTATTGTAAGTTTGATATTACAGCCAACAAAACCTGGACTCCCTCTGTATTAATTCTAAGAATTAACATGTTGTTGACATTATAACTTAATATTTTTGTTGAAATAAATGAAAATAAACTTTTTATCAATCTTAATTTCATTTTTCAAGATACATTCCCAAGTCAGACCTTCCTACTTTTTGCTGTAAATTTTTTTTTTTCTGATTTTGTTGGAATTATTTAAAGTAGCCTTTTCTTAATACCAATTTTTCTCAGCTAAAAAGGTCTTCTTCCATCTGGCTAGACCCACATACAAAGGGGAAAAAGAGTAAGAGAGGGAAATAAATGAATAAGGAGATTTTGTGGAATATGAAATCAAATCTTATTTCTAGGTTAGATCTATTGTCAGCATGTTCAAAGTTGTAAACTTTGTATTTACTTTCAAAACTAACATTCTTTTAGACTATTTCTCTTTGTATCTTAGTGTTGCTAAGATTCTCCTCTCCTCTTGGGCTTGAACATTTGCAGTGTCATGTTTATATCTTGCTTTTTCATCTTCCCCATAAGCAAATAGTCATAAGATATCACCTTTCCTTTTGATATATATCTCAAATTTGTTTTTTCTACCACCATTTGGGCCCATATTTCTTCACTTGAACTACTTATGACATTAATCTGCTATATAAATTTCCTGCCATTGATTTCTCTGTCCATTTACATTCTTTATTGCTACTGTCAGAATAGGATTTTATTCTTTATTGTAAGACTTCAATCATCATCTGTTCCTTTGTTATAAAACTTTTGTTTACTTCCCATTGATTATAAAATATAAACCTTTTAGCATTTCATTCAGTTTCAGTCATTATTTATCATTTATTTTTTCAGTAAACCAAATTTAATATTTACTGTGGGAAAGGCACTGTATCAAAATAGGGAATTAAGATGAATTAGCATACAGTCTTTGCCTTCAGGGAAGTCACGGTCTAATGGATGAATCAGACATATAAATAAATAAACACGAAAATATACAATGATAGTTTATAGAAGGGGATGAACCCTACCTAATTAAAGACAATCAAGTTTAGCAGAAATGAGATAACATTTAAGCCAGATTATAGAAGATGAACAATGAAATATGAAGGAGTAGGAATTTATTAAGTACCTAGTGCTAGGGGTTTTAAGAAGGAAGAACATTTGTTAAGGAGATGATATGTGCAGAAGTATGGAAGTACCTTTATGTGGGATGTAATTAGTACTTGATATTGTAGGGAAGATGACATGTATTATTTTGAGTTCTCTGTAGTAGTTGATAGTGAAGGGTCCAGTAAACTGAGTGGGAAAGAAAGTGATCAGCTCTTTACTTTAGAAAAATCTTTTGAATTAGAGATTTGATAGACGCGATTATTAGGATTGATACTGTAAATGGCATGCTTACTATGTGCTAGGTCCTTTACCAAGTACATAAATTTTCTTATTCCATCCTCATAGACACTTGTGAGTTAAGTACTGTTATTTTCCTTCTTTTACTGTTAAGAAAATTAGAGATGTCAGGAAACTTACTCCAGATCACACAAGTGATAAGTGATTGAAATGAGGTAAAACCTGGCCACTATTATAGTCAATCGCTGTTCTATCTAGTAGTAGAGGAGAGAAGTGGGTGATGAGAGATAAAAAAAAAGACAATGCCTAGAATTCTCTGCCTTATATGAATACATAGTATTTATTTGATTCATTAAGATAGAGATGCCTAGGGAAGAACAGGGTTTGTAGGGATGAAAATGTTAACTTTTATTTTGGACGTACTGACTTGAAGGTGTCTGTGCGTCTTTACTGGTTTAGAAGTCCAGTAGCAGTTGAAATAGACTTTGAGTAGAGGTACACATTTAGAAATAATTAGCCTACTTGTGTTAAAGTCATGAATGTAAATGATATTACTCCAAGATTATGTAAATTGAAAAGAGGGTAGAAATGCAACCCTGGTGATCATTAACATTTGAGATACAGGCAGAGACTGTCTTTCTCTGTCTCCATTACAGGCTCCTCTTCCTAAATTTAGCTTCAAACAAATAAGAGAAAGTAGTGTTGAAGAAGCCAAAGGGAAAAATGGGGACTTCAAGAATGCTGAAGTAGTTGATGGCAAATGGCAGTTGTCATTGAGACTCAAATGAGATGTAACTATTGAATATATTCAATATAACTATTGAACTGGGCAATTACAGTGTCACTCTGATGTCACCTTTACAGGTGAACAAAGCTGCCTCTGAATTCTTTAGAGGCAGAATGACCATGGGCAGATGACTTAACCTTGGGGCTAACAGTGTCTACCCCTTGTAGTGATGATGATTCTTGGCACAAAAAAAGAATTCAGAAATTATAGCTAATATTATTATGCAGATGTTTGTAGATATAAAGACAGAACAGAATGTTCTTTGATAGCTTCTGTTTTCTCTATCCTGCTAAAAAGGGGAAGAGCAGTAATTAGGAAAGAAACCATAGAAAATTGGGGGAAAGTTTGAAATAGCCAGTATTGGAATACTAGAAGGTCTTGTTTAGCCTAGATGACATAGAAAAAGATAGTCAGAGAGCTTTAAGAACATATTTAAGATTGGAAAATACAAGCTTATGGTGATTATTAGCAGTAGGTTGTCCAGAAGGCCTTTTTTTTTTTTGGCAGCACTGCTCAGTTTATGAGATTGTACTTTCCTGATGAGGGCTTAAACCCCAGTTCTCAGCAGTGAAAGCTCAGAGTCCTGGACCACTAGGGAATTCCCCCTCTGCTTTTCTGCATCCTATCTACTGCTCAAATTCCAGCTCTTAGGTTAACTTCTTCAAATGCTTCACCAGTGACCAAGTTCTATAGTTATGTCTTTATCCTTTGAACTTATGTTGCACCAAGGATCTTTTTACATATACCATTTATTTGGCAGTTAATTAAGCAATTTTGGCACCTTTTTTTATTGTTTTCTTAAGCTCTTATTTTTATGTAAATTTCTATGTTTGTATATCTTTCTTAGATGATATGCTGTCAAGAACTCAAAGTTAGTGAGACCACCATGATTTTATATTTATTGGTAGTCATACAACCACTAACACTTACCATCTTATTTGCAGATATTTGTTGATTATTCTGTATAAAATGTTAAAGGTTTTTTATAGTACATTGAACATGGCAGAAATGCACCTGTAAAGAATCTTCTCTTGTTTTAGCTTATAAGTCTTTTGGCATATTTAGAGACATTTGGGGTAGTTCAGTCATCGGTTATACTGGGTAAACCAAGTTCTGTCAAAGTCCAAATTGTGTCCAAATTGCACTGCATTGCCAGTGGACTCCTCCCCCACTGCCCTGCCTCACACTGTTGTAAAAAGCTGTATTTTAATAATAAAAGCAACTAAAAAATGTTTCCCTTCTAGTGTGTCCTTAGACATTTATATTTTTATGATCGTATTATTGTACACTTAATTTTGTAGCCTTTTTTAATTATAAACATGTTTCATGATTCAGACTTCATAACTGTTTTAGTAGCTGCATAATATGTTCTAAATTGACACACTATGATTTACTTAACCAATATGTCAATATGCCTAAAATGTCAGTATGCCTAAAATAGGGAAATAATTATTTCTGATGTTTTTTAGTATAATGGATAATGTTTCACTAAACATCTTTGTGCATATCATTTTTTCTTATGAATTATTTCTTTAGGAAAAATTCCCAGAAGTGGAATTATAGAATCAAAGGGTATGAACATTTTATGGCTCTTAATATGTGCCAGTAGAATGTTTTTGAACATTAATGCAGCCATTGGTTTTGAATGGCCTGAAATGGATTTCAGCATTTGATCAGGACTGATAATCTCTTCAGTCTAGGGTTAGGTTGGCAGGTGTTTCAAAGTTTTTATTTTATCACGTTCACTAGTTAATTCCATATTCTTTCTGTTTTCTGAAGTAATTTATAAGATAGGTATTATTTTGAATTCACCTTTCTGTTAATACTTAGTGGAAAATAAAATGTTGTTGCTTTTTTATCATATGCTTTGATTAAGTATACATTACTATCTATTTGTAGGACTTGATTAGAGACCAAGGGTTTCGTAGTGATGGAGGTAAGTAGTGATTTCAATTTAAAAAAAAAAACCAAAAACCGGGGAAGAATGCAATTGCTTTGCTGCCTGTCTCCTTTATATTTGCTTCTTTCATGAAACACAGACACAGAGAAAAATATGTAGAGAAAAATTGTTTGCTTTTCTTCAGTAATTATCATTTATCACTAATAAAATTTTAACTGATTTTAAATTTTAACTCCAGAAACAAAGAGAGGACATAAAAGGGGAGTCTTAAATGTGACATCTACAATTTCTTAAATGTTTTTATCAAATTATTTTACCCATTTTATTCCTATCTCCACTAATACTTAAAGACTGAGCTTACAATCAGTTAAAACTTGACTTCCTTAAATCATTCTTGGGGAGAATCCCTGGGATTACCTGCTACAGCTTGTCAGTTTGATAGACACTGTCAACTATTTTCCCTTCAGCTTTCTAGAAGGCCCTGGAAGATAATTTTTATAGCATGGACCCCTAATAGAAAAGCCTAGTTCCCCTCTTACTAGTCCAGTAAATAAAATAAGCAAATGAGAGATCAAATTGAGATTTCTTAAAGAATTTTTATCAGCTGTTTACTCTGGCACCCAGTGAATATTGGGGCCATAGAAAAACATTACGTTAGAAAATACTTTTTAAAATAAGAGTTTATCCCCATAAGATTTTTGTAAGAGATGCTGTTTGAAACAGTCTTGACGTTTTCTTCCAGGTGGTCCTTTATGCTTCCCTCTTCAACTGTCGTCTGTTTAATAAGGAAGCCCTGCAATGCCCACATACTTTGTTTAGAGTCAGTCTCTTCACTGTGACCCTGCTTTATATTCAAAATATCTAAGCCCAGATGAAAAGATACTTTATGTCAAATGTTGCATGAACCATCTTTTGTTATGTTTCTATATACTTGTGGACCTAGCAAAATAATAAGCCTGTGTTATGTACTCTGGACTTAGTATTTACTATATGTAGTACATAGTCAAAAAAGTTTTTTTTTTTCCTGTTTGTTATTCCATGAACCCACCAATTAATGTTGCTGCCAGTTTGACTTTCGTATGTCTTAATAGCTGTGGCTTTTGACAATTTTGCCCAGTACATCCGGCATTTAAATGTTGCCATCATGTTAACATCACAGAGTTAACTTAGTCATAAAAATTGCCTGCTTAGTACCAAAAATCAAACAGCATTTATCCTTTATATGAATCACTTTTAGAAGAATGATTGGAATTTTATGAAAATAAGCAGTTTTTTAAACATCCAGAATTATTTTGTGAAGCAGGCTTCAGCTCATTTATTCCCTGTGACTTCTTTCATTTCTTCTGTGTCTGTCTTCCTGTGTTTGCCTGCCCCTCTCTTTCTCTTCTAACAGCCCCTTTGAACCAGCTGATGCGCTGTCTTCGGAAATACCAATCCCGGACTCCCAGTCCCCTCCTCCATTCTGTCCCCAGTGAAATAGTGTTTGATTTTGAGCCTGGCCCAGTGTTCAGAGGTAGTTGGGCTCTTCTTTCTTGTTTTCACCCAAAGCAAATTAAATATAAACACCAGATACTGTTTGTGTCTCGCCTTCACAGTGTGCTTGTAAGTGTGCGAGTTTTCAGTACTCAGTTTCTGCTTGGCCTGGCTGGACTGCTCTGGATGTGCTTCTCCCACATACTCACCCACAAGCTTTCTGTATGCTGTCTGTCATAAATGTTTAAAAGCGAGAGCTGAAATTTCCATCTTGTTTTTTGTTTATACTACTTTTTGGTCTTGATAATTTCTTAAACTCAGGGGGTGGCAGTAATGTGAGGAGGGTTTTCTTCAAGCTGAATTTCTTTCACTTTAATCCATTTAGGCAATAACCTTGATGGTTGCTAATATCAATTTGTTTGGTTTTTAAAAATGGAAATCCCTATTATGAGGTCTTATTAGACTTTTGCTTGGACTTTTTGTAATATGTGTGTTTTTTTTTTTTTAAAGCATAAGCCATGTATATTTTATATCAAAACTAGGAAACTTAAAGAAGACCTATAATATATTTGAGGTATTTTAGCATACTTTAGAAAATTAAGATTGATACTTTGAGTTATGCTCTCATATGAGGAGAAAGTTTAGCAGTATAATTTCACCCATCCATTTTATCTCACCATTCTTTAACTCATGTTAAACTAATTCTTAAAAATTTAGATCAAAATTTAGACAAGTGTCTCACTGTAAATATTTTTAAAGAATTATATTTACTGGTTTTTGCTAGTGTCTGTTACTTATTCTGAATGAATGATGGTTTTCAGATTTTTGCTCTTTCTGCCCAACTTTCTCAGAGAATCCATGGAATGGGCTGGAAGTTATAGAAAACCGAGTAGTGTAATTAAAGTAAATGATGCAGTACAGCACTGAGTAGATCAGGATTGTGAAGCCTGAGTAAACAGTTAAGGCTTTATGATGTTGAAATATTATTAATGGAAGGCAGAATATGGATTGTAGTTAATAGATATTCCAGTTAATAACTGTAGTTAATAGATATTCAAGGTGTCATTTTCTTTTAGGAAATTGCATGTGAGATCATGGAAATTCCACATGATGACATATGTGGTATAGTAATGATGAAATTTCTACACAGTTTTAACATTTTAAATGTTACCATTAGTATTTTGATCCTTGTCCTTTGAGAGAGAGTGACTTTTTAACTTGAGAATAATTACCTACTTTTTTTTTTTAATGGAAGTCTTTTTGTTCTGTTTGTGCAATTATTAACTGACATCTCAGTCCTGCTTAGCTATACTCAGGCCCCACCAGGAGTCATTACCGTGAACCCCTCTGAACCAGGTGCTTTCTGTACATGAATTGAGATTTTTGCTCAGTCAGCACTTGGAAGAAAAAGTATCCATCAGAAAGGTATGCAACCCTGCTAGCTGAGTCCCTTTTTCCGAGTGTAGCCCTTGGATTCATTTTGCTGATAAAATATTTCCATTTGTAGTAACTTGGCTGAGATGCCATTGCACTGATCTTCTTCTCATTTTATATAAGCAGAGATTTTTCAGAAAGTCTTGAGAAACCTACTTGGCTTTGTTGGCATTAACTTTGTTGTGCAGGTAAAATTAATCTTTGTTGACCAAAATAAGGCTCCAGAAACCAATGACAGTGACCAGTATCTCTCTTAAATAGTACATAGTATGTAGTGTAGGATTTTTTTTTAATTTTAGTGGCTAATATGAAAGAGTTAGATAATGTCAATATTAAGCCCATTATTAGAAAATGTTTCCATTTGGAGCATTTCTATCTTTTTTTATTATTATTGATTGGCTGTTAATGTCACATAATTAAAGTTTATTTTTTATGTTTGCTTTTAAATTGATTTTGCTTTTTAGTTTTTTTGATCAAAGAAAAAATTGGGATATATTTAAGATTGTTTTTCTCCTAGACTCTGCAGCAGTAAGCAAAGTATATATCTATAATCATATATTTTAAAGGTTATTAAATTGACCAAAATGCTAAAACTGTAAAACTAAAAGAAACTATTGTTTTTAAATTTATAGTTAATCACCAAATGAGGCCCTCTTTTTGCCTGTCCTTTCCTAATGGTCAATATTAAAACATGCACTGCATTTTTTAAAATAAGTCTACATCTCCCTGCACCCTCTGCCCCCAGTAAGCTAACATACTTGATCCTCCTTTAATGGATAAATTTTTCCTTTCACTAACTTAGGATCAACCACAGGTTTATCTGCCACACCCCCTGCCTCATTACCTGGCTCACTCTCTAATGTGAAAGCATTGCAGAAATCTCCAGGACCTCAGCGAGAAAGAAAGTCCTCTTCATCCTCAGAAGACAGGAATCGAATGGTGAGCGTATATGATATCTTTTTTCCTCTGAAGTGCTTTCTTCTTGGAAATCATTAAGAGCTGATAGTTTTTTACTTAAAGCATATTCCCACAATGTTGACTTTTGCTCTCAACTCTAATATAATAGAGTAAAAGGCAGTTTGGGAAGAGTTAGAATAGTGTTCTGTTTGTGAACTATGGAAAGAGAGTAAGATGGAATTTTAGGAAGCATTAGGCATATATGTTTTAAACAGTTGGTCTGAAATTCAGATATCTACCAAAGGACATTTTTTCCTATTGAAAAATTAAATTTATGCTGTAACTTAAATATTTATTAAAAACTAATCACATTAGCAGTAGTGCACTAGTATGTATACCAGAGTTTTGTATGGGTTGATAACATTTTTGAGAGAGAGATTGGATCAGATAAGATGTATGACGTAATTTAATTTAGTACTGACTGGGAGAAAATAATTAGATTATCAACAGTTGCCTAGTACCTTAACTCAAATTTTTGGCCTTTGGAGCCAAGGCTTGTCACAAATGTGTAGTGCTTATCTTGCCCCTAGTAGTCTTCCAAATGATTTTTTTTTAAGTTGTTTTATTTTATTGATTTTAATACTGAAATTTAATATAACATTTCTGCTCATAACCAATAAATAATTTTTATTTTTACTGAATTATTTTCATCCTAATATTGACTTAGTTCTTAGACTTGAGTTGTATATTGTAAGAATCATCTTCCTATTATTCTTCTAGAGTATAGTTTTGTTTTGCTTCTCCCCAAAGTTCTTATTCTTCTTTATGTCGCGTTCAGAAATAGCGGAATGCACTTAGTGTCAAACATAAAGTTTTCCTTTTTTGTTTGCTTTGGCTTGACTTTTGCCTTATTTTTATCAAGAAAACGCTTGGTAGACGGGATTCAAGTGACGATTGGGAGATTCCTGATGGACAGATCACAGTGGGACAAAGAATTGGATCAGGGTCATTTGGGACAGTCTACAAGGGAAAGTGGCATGGTACGTATGTCATACAGTGATCTTGTCACAACTTTTGTTAAAAAGAAAACATCAAAGGGAGTATTCACTGTTTGTATCATTAAGCTGTTGTGATCAGATGCAAGAGTTCCCCAAAGGTTTTTAACAAAAATTATGGGAAATAAAAATTGGATTCACAGCAACCAGAAGTCCTCTAATTATACTTCAGTAATAATTTTTAAAGATGATGATACACACCAAGATATTTTTTTATGAGTCTTTCTGCTGGTAATTTTATTTGTATTATAAACCACAATAAACATATAAAAAGAGAACTTAACCAAAGGAAGAAATGACCAGTAAACATATAAAAAATGTTGAGTCTCACTACTTGCAAAAGAATTAAAAATTCAAAAAATAGAAATCATCATTGCCTCTTAAGTGACTTATCTTTCTTTGAAAAAATAAATTGACAATAATTATTTTAATTGATTGTTTAGAGTTGTGATTGTAATGCTGCTGGTAGGAAAGTAAATTGCTATGAATTTTCTGGAGGGCAGTTTGGCAATATGTTATATGGAGCCAATAATTTTATTTGTAGAACAGGGACAAACAGATGTGTAAGTATATTCATTGGAGATTTAATATTAATGAAAAATGCCTATTAAAAGAAGATTGGATTATACTGATAATGTCCATATATAATTATATAGATAGTAAAATGGTACGGTAGATCAATGTTTATTGATATGGAAAAGTTTGTGTGGTATATTTTAAAAGCAGCATGTATAATATCCCATACTATGATGCTACATATATATATCATAATTTTCTAAATGACCATCAATATTTTAGTATATATCTTTTTCAGGTTGTCTTTTTCGTGTGGGTGTGTGTGTTAGTCACTCAGTTGTGTCTGACTCTTGGCAATCCCATAGACTGTAGCCCACCAGGCTCCTCTGTCCATGGGATTCTCCAGGCAAGAATATTGGAGTGGGTTGCCATTTCCTTTTCCAGAGGATCTTCCCAACTCAGGGGTCAAACCTACATATTTATAAATGTTCATACTGCGTACTTTTTAAGAGCCTAGTAAGGAATACAACAGTTCTTCCCATGTGGCACTAGAGAGAAAGAATCCACCCTGCCAATGCAAAAGATACAAGAGACGTGGGTTAGATCTCTGGGTTAGGAGGATCCCCTGGAGGAGGGCATGGCAACCTACTCTGGTATTCTTTCTTAAAGAATCTCAAGGACAGAGGAGCCTGGCGGACTATAGTCCGTAGGGTCACAAAGAGTCAGACACAATTGAAGTGACTGAGTATACATACAGGGTATATAGGAGCAGGTTAACAGTGATCATTTTTGAATGACATGATTATGGGAGACTTTTATTTTATTCCTTATGCTTTTAAAATGTTTAATTTTTTGTTTGTTAGTTTTTTTGCTATAAGCATTTGATAATCAGGAAAAATCAATGTTAGTTAAATTGAAATATACATGCAAATAAGTGCACTTTAATGTACAGGTAGCTAAAATTTTGCTAAGTTTACACATCTGGTCAATAAACAGAGCATTCCCAGAACTCTAGAAGTCCTTTTCATGTCCCCCACCCCCAAGAGTAGCCACTATCCATACCTGAACAGACATAGTAATACAGTATGTACTTCTTTGTGTCTGGCCCTTTTTATACAATATTGTTTATAAGATTCATCTATATTATTATATGTAGTTGTAGGTTATTCATTCTCTATATAGTGTTCATTGTGTGACTATAGGCATGACTATTTACTGTGTGACCAGCATTTGAATAGTTTCCCGTTTGGGGCTTTTATAAACGCTGCTGCTATGAGTATTCTTAGCACCTGTCATTTAGTGAACATATGTGTCCATGGTGGTTGGTGTATACCTAGGAAAGACTTGTGGGCCAGTAGTCCATTCTAAAGGAGATCAGTTCTGGGTGTTCACTGGAGGGACTGATGCTAAAGCTGAAACTCCGATACTTTGGCCACCTCATGCAAAGAGTTGACTCATTGGAAAAGACTGATGCTGGGAGGGATTGGGGGCAGGAGGAGAAGGGGATGACAGAGGATGAGATGACTGGATGGCATCACTGACTCGACGGACATGGATTTGAGTAAACTCCGGGAGTTGGTGATGGACAGGGAGGCCTAGGGTGCTGCGATTCTTGGGGTCGCAAAGAGTTGGACACGACTGAGCAACTGAACTGAACTGAAGTAGATATTAACAACAATGTTGCAGGTGCTTGTGCCAATTTATACACCTCTTGGCAATGTGTAAGAATTCTACCTGTTTCATATAAAGTTTTTTTTTTTAGTAATTTTTCTAAGTAAAAGCAATAAGTGATCCATGGATTTGAAGGAAGTGTTAAATACTCTGATAAAGAAGTTTGCAGTTTTCTATTTCCGCAAAGTTCCATTCAGCCTGTCATCTGCAGTTTTAACATTCAGTTAGTGAATGCATCTAATTTAGTTTTGCTAAATAGCTAGGAAAATATCATGGGTATTTAACTGGTTAAACTAAATTTCCAAGGGGAAAATGAGATAGGCTGGTTGTTTTTCAGGGAGGGTGGACAGGGTTTGGTATTTTAAAATACTAGTATAGGAGTGTCATTTTTAGTTTTTATCCTTAGAAAATTAATGCCATTTAGGTAGTTAAGGTATAATTTATTTGCAGTTTTGTAATGGTATGGTTTTAATGCTGTGGTAACTTGTGAAAATACCCTAGAGTTTTTTATATTTTTAAATTTTAAAGATTGGAATGACATTTGGAGTGGCAATTACCTTTTAGGTGATGTTGCAGTGAAAATGTTGAATGTGACAGCACCCACACCTCAGCAGTTACAGGCCTTCAAAAATGAAGTAGGAGTACTCAGGTAAGCTTGTGTGAATCATGTTTTCCAGAGAAGTTACCTTGATAACAGCTGCTGTTAGCGTCACAGATTTACTCAAAATGGACAAAACAAAGTCTTTCTGAGTATATTTTGTCTTTGACTGTTTGAAGTGGTATGCAATATTATATGGTACAGCTAATAAAAATATCAATCCTAGAGGGAATTAATGGAAACACAGTGTTCCGATCATGAAAAGTGGTGCTTCTTCTTATGGAAATAACTGTTCTAAAAATTCTAAGGTTATCAGAACACACTTGGCGATTGTATCAAACCTGGAACTTGAGGAAAATGAGCAAACTAGGGTATGTCCAGGCAAGGAGAACTTAGATGCGGAGGATTCTGGAACTATAACTTAGGGAGAAAATTGTCAACAGAACTGAGACTATAAGTCCATAGGAGGCTATTATATTCAAAAGGGTATAAACTTGCTCTGTTTTATTCTAGAGAGTAGAACAGAGAAGCCAGTGATGAAAGTTGCAGGAAAGTGTTTTTCTTAGCCTAAAATTTTACTAATTTACTAATACTAGAACTACTTTAAAGGGAAGAAAGGAAAGAAGAGGGGACTTCCCTGGTGTCCAGTGGCTATGATTCCACACTTCCACTGCAGGGGCACAGATTCCATCCCTGGTGAAGGAATTTCAGATTCCCCAGTTGTGGAATATGAATTCCACATGCTGCATGATCAGGCGAAAAAAAAGAAAAAAAAAAAAAGAGTAGTGGGAACAGGCTATAGTCTCAGTGATGAACGTCCCATAATTAAAGGTATTTAAATAATATCTAGTTGCCTATCTATGAGGTACACTAAAAAAGACATTTAAGAAAAAGTTAGAATGTTAGACTAGATAATTCCTAAAGTCTCATCTAAATTTATCTTTCTGCTTCCTTGCTAAAAAATACCTTTTTCTGACAGCAGCTTATTGACAAGTAGACTGCTTTGGCCCTGGTTTTGTGTTTTGTTTTGTTTTGTTTTTTTAACATTGGCTAAAGTGTATCAACATTTACTATTTCCTGTTATATTTCTTTTTACAGGAAAACGCGACATGTGAATATCCTCCTCTTCATGGGTTATTCAACAAAGCCACAACTGGCTATTGTTACCCAGTGGTGTGAGGGCTCCAGTTTATATCATCATCTCCATATCATTGAGACCAAATTCGAGATGATCAAACTTATAGATATTGCACGGCAGACTGCACAGGGCATGGAGTAAGTTCCGTTCTGTTAAATCTCATGTAAATTACTTTTGAAGACCACTGAGGATGTTTTAAAGGTTTCAGCTATTATTCTTTTGACTTAAATTCCCAGTTACTCTCCAGCATCATATAGACACTTTTAACTAATGGCTAGCTCTATGGTATTAAGAAATAGAATAGTCTGTCTCTGGTACAGTCTTCAAAACATATATCAAATATTTGATAATATATATGTGGCTGTGAATTTGTGTTTACTGTACTATAATTTTGCTAAGCAGTGAGGGATCAAAAGATAAAAATAGTCCCCCCTGCCCCTGCAAAAATAAATCCACTGAAAAGTCATTAACAGTTATTGAAGTATATAAAATGATTGTTAATTATCCTTTCAAATTATTTTCTCCATATGCCCCTATTTTCTATTGCAAAATAATCATCTGTGAAAAATATAGTAAAGATAAAGTGAAAGTCTGCATTTTGACTCTTTTTTAAGATTTCAAGTTGACTAGTTCATTGAATTTTACTTTGTAATTTAAAAGATTAAAAAATTACTTTATAAAATTTGTCATAGGCCAAAGTAAGAAATTGACTACCAAGGATAGATTTTGCATAAAGTGCAAATAAACAGTAAATAAATCAAAGGTAAAATTAAATATATTTTGAAAGCACTTAGATGAAAAAATTTAAGTGAGTTAAATACAATTTTGAAGGTTCCATGTGTAGTTTAAAAATATGCATATATATTAAGTCAGTTTGACATTTTATAGTATACAGATGATTTTCACATACATAGTCATTATGTCATTTAATTTTTATAATGTTATGAAGTAGATATTTTATGTTTATAGACAAAGAAACTGAGGCTTCTAAATTACTTGTCTAGACTTCACATTTAATAAGCAGCAGCAAAGATGTTTAACTCAGAATTTTTGGCTCTCAACCATTATTCTTTCCCCATAATCACTATACCACTTTTGCATTATAAAATTAGAGTAAAACAGTAAAAGAGTATGCATGTATTAATACCTAAAACTCTGACTCAGGATCATTTATAGCAAATAAGCATAGAATCTGTACTCAAAACCTGGTCTAGCTCTTAAATCTTCCCACTGTCCTACCGTCTCTGTCAGAAAACTAGGCAGTATATTTGTAATTTAGATTGTTTATAAGTCTGCATTCAGCTGAAGTCCTTATTGCAGCAATTTATTACTTTATTCAGTAACATTCCCACTTTCCCCACTGACTAAAACAGCCCCACTTCTGACTCTGAATCTATTCAAATCTGAAAAGTTATATTAAAATCTTGCAAAGAGTAAACTGTGGCCACAATGGTAAACATTGAAAGAGAAACAAATCTTGTTCTGCTTCTACCCCACCAGTCTCTTTGCTGCTTCTTCAGCAGGCCAAGTATGTTCTTTGCTCAGGGCCTTTGTACTTGTTATTTTCTTTTTAGGATAACTACTCCCGCCACCAAGTATTCATAGAGCTTCTCCCTTATGTCTCTGTTCCAGTGTTGCCTTTTCAAGGAAGCCTTCAAATGATCACCTTATATAACTAAAACATTCCTACCCCATTCTGTCACCCTATGCCCCACACCTGTTTTTGTTAACACCCAACTCCATATAACATGTTTGTTTATTGTCTGTCATCCCCACTAGAATACAAGCTATACAAGAGCAGGGCTTTAATGTTGTGCTCCTTGTTTTATTTCTAATGCCTGAAACAAGGCCTGACCTGTGATAGATACATATGACAAAAATTTTAAAATGAAACCACGATTACACACAACAGCATATTATTGATAGGTTTACCTTCCAGAAGAGAGAGCAGCCACATCCTTGTTAACACAGAGGAAAAGGCTTTTGCTGTACACAGAGGCAGCAGAGAGTAGTATTAAATATTGTTTTAGAAACCGTGGCTGGGCAATGAAGTGCATGTTGATTAAGGTAAGACGTGGCAGTAGAGAAAAACCCTGTCAAATTGGAATTGTTCTGTGGCCTGGGAAATAGTTAAGAGGCGGTATTTTCCCATTACTTTACAATTTGGGATCTGTAAGTATAAACCTGTACAGTCTATGTGTTTACTCTAAAATACTTTGTTTGCATTTTGAAGTAACTCTTAACTATATGATGAGTATATCTGGCTGTGAATGTAAATCATCCCATTAGTTTATCCTTTATCTTAATAGCTGAAAAATATTAATTATAAAATATAAGCCTTCTAACAGATTATATTTTTTTATTGCCAGCTTAAATTTAACCAAAGAAGGTACAATTCCTTTTTTTCCTTTTAGTTCTTATAAGACAATATATGCAATTGGTTAAATGTTCCAACACATCTTTAGTTACTGAAGGCTTTGGCAGATTGAAAGTCCTCTTATTAAAGTGGCTATGTGGCTTTCAGGTTAAGGTGACCCATTTTTGTTTCCTTGAGATGCCACCAAAACTATAATAATGAAAATTGTCTTTAAGCATGAACATATAATGATAGAGAGGAAAAAAAGAATAGCAGTAATATTTTAGAAGCTAGAAAGCAGATGAAGAAGTGATAATAGATGTAGTGCACCCCAAAAAAACTAAATTATTAACTGGGTGTGGAAAAATGGAAGCCAGCCTGATTTGTACCACAGAATCCCCAAGTCTCAAGAACTGGGAGTGTGAATTATCTCTGGAGGAGGAAAAGTACATAAATGAAAAGGCCTATCTGAAATGTTTCTCTGGATCCCTTCTCATGCTCTATGCCACTGGGTGGACACCCTATTCCTACCCTGGCAGGACACTGGAAACATATTCTCTAGAGAGGAGAGAAAGTTTCTGGACTCAAGACACAGGGAAAATGGGGTATGGGGGTGGAGGCAGGGTTGGGTGACTGCCTACTAAGTGATGGATGGAGAGTTCCCTAGTACTCTCTTTTCATTTGTTTCCCAGAAGGCTGGCAGCCAAACCTTCCCCTTCAGGCAGGAGATTGGAAGACTCTTGTTTGAGGAATCTACCAGCCAAGAGTAGAGATACAAAGATAGTGATATTAGGAATTCCATCTAATGGGAGATGGGAGTACATGGGAGTTCAGAATAAGAATTCCATTTGTATTCTCCAAGCTTTCAGACTGTCTTTTAGACTCACTTAGTCTGGGTAAAGACAAATTATCTCTCAATTACCAGACATCAGAGGGATGGTCTCTTAGGCCAGTGACAGAGAACAAATGGGGGAAAGGAGACTAGGAATAAACAAACACAATTCAAGGAGAAGGGCTAACTTCTCCCCCTAAACCCCCACAAAAAAAAATTCTTATCAGTTTCCTCAGAGATAAAAGATTTTCTGTGAAATAAGGACAGATGCTTTATAAGGAACATTCATATAACAATGTAAAAATGTTAAAATGCTGATATTTATAGTCAACTGGAAATTACGTTCCTTCCAATTATTTAAACTTTTAGATGTCAGGTCCCTCTTCCATTGTCCTTCACCATCATTTCATCATGTACAGAACAAGTTAGATGTGGCTGACCAGTAGATCTATAGACTGTTTAAATAGTTGCTTAGTAATGGCCTTTACACACCCCTCATTTCAAACTAATCTACCCCTGAATGATTTCCAGAGACTGTTCAAAATTATCTTTTCTGACTACTTTCCAAAACTGATTCTAAAGTTCCTGGATGTAAGCAGAATAAGAGCATAGTGTCTCACGATTAAAGTACTGGGGTTGCAGTCATTCTAGGTAAAACCTTTAGGAATTAGGAAGATTGAATTATTGGGGTCTTCGAATGTGTCTCCTTTATTGGATTACAACATATAAGCCGACAGTAGATGAGCGACATTTTTCCTGTGTGACCGTCTTCTCTCTTCAGCAAAAGATCATTTCTGATCCCTAGGTTTACTTTAAGAGAGCAGAGCTGTTCTAGTGGCAGATAATTGAATTCATTCTTAGGAATCAGGATTCATATGGTTATATGTTTATCATCTCCTCACCTGGCAGTCATTGATTCTGCCAAAGGGCCAAGGTACTTAAGAATAACATTACAAAGAAATTCCAGGAATTGTCGGTCTGTTGTGCTATTTGTTTTTAGGGCTTTTCATTTCAGTCTAATATTTATTGTGTAATTTTAAATGTAGCATTATTAGAAAATTTACTAAATATTTACTCAAGGAGGCACACAGAAAAAGTTACAGTCTGTTGTTCTCAGAGGAGTGATAACGTTCTGATTGTAAGGTGATTAAAAATAATTTGAGGATAAATTCTTACAATTTACTTAAAAAACAATAATGAAGGGTATGCTTCTTTTTACTCATAGGTAAGCCTAGTTAAAAGAAAGATAGAAGGATGAATTGAAGCTGAGAAGATGGTGAACATGTATTAATTACTGAAAATAATTCTGGTTGATCAAAGAATATTTAATTATAGTAAACATTATTTTCTGGCAGATAAAAACAGTAATTGAGAGGAGGATGCTGATAATCACAAAAAATGCAGATTAAAAGAAGTACTATTTTTTACCTACTAGAATTGCTAAAAATGCCCAATTTCTGGCAAGATTAAGTATTGATAAAGATTAGGGGGATTGCTTACTGGGACACTCCTGATGCAGCCAGCCACCCTGGGGGATAACTTGAAAGGATCTATTAAAAAGAAGTGTTTGGTCTGCCGCCAAGAAACAACCAGCTTTTGTTCCAAGAGAGGTATATTGAAGGAGATATACTACAGGAAAATATCTACTAGTGAAAATTTAGAAACATAAATGTTCATCAATAGAGGACTGCATAAATGAAATATTGGCACATATGTGCAGGGAAACAATATATAACACAAATGAATAATGTATGTTTCAACATCAGCTTTAAAGTATGTCAGATGAGAAAAGCAAGCTGCAGCATGAGACCAGTTAAAATTTTAAAAACAAAACATTACATATGTTTTTAAATCTTATGTATATGTATGTAGAAATATTAAACAAAAGCTTAGAAGTGCACAGCAAGCTCAATCAGTAGTAGTTGTCTCTAGGATGGCAAAAAGAGTCTTAAATGGGGATAGTTTATCAAGGACAGAGAGGCTTTAGTCTTACCTATGAAAAATTCTTGTGGTTTCCATCTTTTTATTTAAAAGATTCTACAGTTGTGTTTTATTTTCACAACTTTCTTACATTTGTAATTTTTTTTAAAAAGACTGGAGGCAAATGTGTAAAAATTTAAAAGCATTAAGTGTAGTGAGGAAAAGTGGTTTCTACAATTAGCCTTTGTTGCAGTTTTTCTTAATTTCAAAGTATAAAGTATTATAAGGAAATACATAATCACTATAGAAAATTTAGAAAACGTAAGCATAAATAAGCACCAGTACTCTAATGAGAGAGAATTACTGTTATGTTCAGATGTATAGTATTGTGTATCTTTTCAGAATTCTGTATTTTCATACTGTATACAATCGTTTGTTGTTTTAAATACAGAATCACACTGGTTTTACTTTTTTTTACTTGCTCTTATTTTATACGTCTTTACCAATCAATAAGTATTATGTTCTAACTCCATCTCTGCTACTACTAGTAACTCACTTTTTTTATACCAAGTATGTTTTGTGAGGTTTTTTTATATACAGCGATACATTTAGCAGTTACATGTTTGTTCCAAGCGCTGTTCTGTGTACTTTATATATACTATCTCATTTAATCCTTAACAACCCTGTTGCTCAGTTGCAAAGTCATGTCTGACTCTTTGCAACCCCATAGACTACAGCATGCCAGGCTTCCCTGCCCTTCACTGTCTCCCTGAGTTTGCTCAAACTCATGTCTGTTGAGTCAGTGATGCCATCCAGCCATCTCATCCTCTGCTACCCCCTTCTCCTTCTGCCCTCAGTCTTTCCCAGCATCAGGGTCTTTTCCACCCTGCAGGTAGATACTGTTACTATCCTGTATTTATTTACTGGTGGAGAAACTACAGTTTAAAAGGCCAGGAGACTTGCTGCAAGCACTTTGGCTCCAGAGTGTATTTTCTTGACCTCTTCACTGTTCTGCTTGTTCAGTTTAGTTAGTTCTTTAACCATATAAATGGGCCCTGAATGCCATGCAGCCATCATACTTCCACTCCCTGGGTTTTTACTCTTCCTCTCTCGTAGACCCTGTCATATTTCTTCTATGCTCAATCCTCCAATATCTCTTCTCTAAGAACTGTCAGCTGATAACCTCGCTTGCCATTTTATTAAGTATTAGAAATACCCACCACAATATCTTCCTACCTACTTACATTCATACTCAATTTTTCTGTCTCATCATTAAGAGTGAAAGCCAGTCCTTCCATTTTGTGCATGCATACCATCCCCTTTCTCCTACAGACTGACATCTTTTGAGTAGCGCTCTCCTGTTAACATCAGATTTTCCTTTTCTACTGGATTTTCTTGTGTTTTAAAACATCTTTCTTATGTACATTTGGAAGAATATTGATAATTGTTAAACCTAGGTGCAAGTCACAGGAAATTATGCTATTCTTTTCATTTTTCTATGCATAAAAGTTTTCATAATAAAGAAGTTGTGGGAGTCCTTTTCTTGACCCCACTTCCCTCTCAAGCTATCACTTCATTCCTCTTCTTTCTTTTATAGTAAAACTTCTCAACTGAGTTGTCCTTACTTACTCTCTAAATTCTTCCCTCCCTGTTTCTCTTGGATCCCACTCCAGTCAGGCTTTTGCCCCTGACACTTCACTTAAATATCTCTTAATAAGATAGTTACCATGTTGCTAGATCCAGTGGTTAAATACTCAGGCCTCAACCATCAGAAGTATATAATGCAGTTGATCACACTCTTCTTCATGAAACCTCTTCTTAATCCCTTAAACTCTACCACCTGGGAGCCTTTTAGAAAAGCTGAATTTTAAATACCACCTCACCAATTATACAGAGTGAAGTAAGCCAGAAAGAAAAGCACCAATACAGTATACTAACACATATATATGGAATTTAGAAAGATGGTAATGATAACCCTGTATGNTAAAATACCACTTAATTTCCATTTATATGGCAATCTCCAGCTAATTCATTTACTGTGAACTCCAGACTGTCATATCTAACTGTGCTTAACATCTCTTGATTGTCCAGTGGACATCTCAGATGTAATATGTCTGATTCTGAGGTCCTGATCTTTTTCCTCCAGCCTGCCCTTCTGCAGTCTTTTCATCGCAGTGACTGGCAGCTCTCTTCTTAGGCTGCTTGTATCTGACATTTTGTTTCTAGTCTTTGATGTCTTTCTTTTTCTTATACCATACTACCAATGTGTTAATCAGCTCCAGTTATCTTTATCTTTAAAGTATATCTAGGATCTTACTCTAATGGCACAAAGAGAAGAATTAAAGAGTCTCTTGATGAGGGTGAAAGAAGAGAGTGAAAAAGCTTAAAACTCAACATAAAAAGAAAACAGTAACTAAGATGATGGCATCTGGTCCCATCACTCCATGGCAAGTAGATGGGGAAACAATGGAAACAGTGACAGACTTTATTTCCTTGGGCTCCAAAATCACTGTGGACTGTGACTGCAGCCATGAAATTTAAAAGCTGTTCCTTGGAAGGAAAGCTATGACAAACCTAGACAGTATATTAAAAAGCAAAGACATCACTTTGCTGACAGACATCCATATAATCAAAGCTGTGGTTTTTCCAGTAGTCATGTATGGATGTGAGAACTGGACCATAAAGAAGGCTGAGCACTGAAGAATTGACGCCTTTGAGTTGTGCTGGAGAAGACTCTTGAAAGTCCCTTGAACTGCAAGGAAACCAAACCAGTCATCCTAAAGGAAATCAACCCTAAATATTCATTGAAAGGACTGACGCTGAAGCTCCAATACTTGGTCACCTGATGCAAAGAACTGACTCATTGGTAAAGCCCTTGAAGCTGGGAAATACTGAAGGCAAGAGGAGAGGAGTTGACAGGATGAGGTGGTTAGATAGCATCACCGACTCAATGGACATGAATCTGAGCAAACTCCAGGAGATGGTAAAGGGCAAAGAAGCCCGGCATGCTGCAGTCCATCCATGAGGTCGTAAAGAGTCAGACACGACTTAGCGACTGAACCACAGCAAGAATCTCACAGCTTCTCATCACCTATTCTGCTGTTACCCTGATTCAGGCCACAGTTACCTCTTGCCTGGGTGAGTGCCTTACTTCCACCCTTACCCACCTTCATTGTATTCTCAACTTAGCCAGAGTAGTCCTTTGAAGACTGCAGTCAGATTGTGTTGCTCTTCTGCTCCTCCAGTGTCTTCACATTTCATACAGAAAGGAAGCCAGAGTACTTACAATAGTTCTTAGAATGTCACCACCACCTCCCTCCCTCCCCCACTGCCTATTTTACTACCTCTCTCAACTCATTTACTACTCTTCTGCCTCTTGCTTTCTCATCCAAGCCAGGGTGCCTTTGCTGTTTGTAGAATGCAGGAAGCACACAGCTGCCGTGGGGTTTTGCCCTTGCTCGTCCCTCTGCCTGCTGTGTTTTTATCCCATATCTGTATGACTCTCTCCCTCTCCTCCTTTGAATCTTTACTCAAGCTGTCCTTTGAAACGGACTTCCCTGGTGGCTCAGACAGTAAATTGTCTGCCTACAGTGCGGGAGACCCGGGTTCAATCCCTGGATCGGGAAGATCTCCTGGAGAAGGAAGTGGCAACCCACTCCAGTACTCTCGCCTGGAAAATTCCATGGACAGAGGAGCCTGGTAGGCTACAGTCCATGGGGTCGCAAAGAGTCGGACACGACTGAGTGACTTCAATGTCAATGTCCTTTGAAAAGAGACCTTCCCCGGCCTGAAATTACAACTCCCTGAAACTCAGCGTTTTCTGTCTCCCACCTACTTTTTTGCATCTTTTTTATATCTTCTGTACTACAGTGCAAGCCCCTTTAGGGATTTTCTGCTTAATTTCCAAGACGTAGAACAGTTGTTGCTTAGCACAGAGTGTGCTTTCAATAAATACGTGTTAAATAAATGAAAGAAAGAACTTAAGAAGGTAAACATTATCTCCATTTTACACGTTAGAAATCCAGAGCTTCAGGAGTTATGTCATGTACCCAAGATCATATGGCTAGTAAGTGATACAGTTGGATCTCAGAGCCAGATCTGCACATTCACAACCCATGTCCTTTCCTCTACGCCTTTCTGGTCACGGCACTTAGATCCTCTGGGCTCTGGTTTTCCCATCAGTGTAAGTGGCCTTATTGCCCTTTTGCTTGCCTCACAAAGAAACGCAAAGGTTATAAATCAAATGATGTTAAAATATCCTGAAAACTTGAAAATGCTTTATATATACAGGAGGGTGATAGTAATTCTTTGGTTTTTTAATAGAAGTTTTACAGTTTTTGCTTTTAGTTTTAGTTCTTCCACCTACTTCAAATTAGTATGAAGTAAGGATTGAAGTTGTTTTTTTTTTTTCTTATGTGGATATCCAATTGTTCCAGCAGCAGTGGTTGAAGTACCTATCATTTCCCACATTTAACTGTCTTGCTCTTATAAATAAACAAACACCATACTTCTGAATGTATGTATTTCAGCTTTTGAATGCTATTCTAAGAATAGCATGTTTTTGCTCTTCCATCAGTGTCATGGTGTTCCACGTTTACAGTACACTCTCGTGTGGTCTCTTCAGGCCAGTGGTGCACTTAAATTATGATGTGAGCATTTTCCAAGGAGGGATTCTACCCTCTCTAAAATGCATGCCAGGAAGTGGGGCATGCAGATACCATATTCATGGACTAGAAAACTCAGTAATTAAGATGTCTGGTTTTTCCAAATTGATCTATAGAATCTATAGGTTCAGTACAGCCCCAGTCTCAGCAGGATTTTGGTATAAATTCACAAGTTGATCCTAAAACATATATGGAAATACAGTGGCAAGAATAGTCAGTTTTAGTCAATCAGACAGTTTTGAAAAAGAACAAAGTTGAAGGACATTTGATGTGAGATTCAAAACTTCCTATAAGCCTCCACAGTAATCAAGACAGTGTAATAATTAATGATAGATGTGTGACTCAACAAAACAGGAAAGAAAGTCTAGAAGTATATTTATTATGTCTGTGATCAGTAGAATTTTTTTTTTTTAAACACCAAGATGCCAGGGCAATTCATGGAGTAAGGATAGTCCTTTCAAACAATGTTACTGGAGATTGATTCTCAGCCCCCTCGGAGGAGGTTTGTCTTACAGCTTCACCATCAGCAGTTGTCCTCTCTTCTAGAATTCCTCTCTGAGAATTTTGGCAGGATTCAGAAGCCCCCTACCTTTTGGAACCCACCTCCTTATCCTCTCCTTTTCCTCTTAAAGCCCCCTTCCCTAGAATCTAGCTTTCACCAAAACTTCCTTCCTTTCAGTCTCCTCCTCCCCAAATTCTCAGAGGCCCACTCCCAAATCCCCCTCGTCAGAGCTCTCACCTTACACCCCCTCTTTGCCTGAATCTCCCTCCACTCGGGGTCCCCTCTTCTCCCACCTATTCTCCCCAGAATCTTCCTCTCCTCAGAGTCCACGACCCCTGCATCCCCCTCCTTCAGAAGCTCTCTCTCCCCAGCCCACTTTTCCCATAACTGGCCCCCTGGAGCCCATTTTCACAAAATCTTCATCCTGGGACTTCTCTGGTGACTAAGCCTCCTCGCTCCCCATGCAGGGGGGGGCCTGTGTTCCATCCCTGGTCAGGGAATTAGATCCTGCATGCCACTACCAAAGAAAATACATGCCACACTCATGCACAAGGAAAAGCAAAGATCCCATGTAACTAAGACCTGGCACAGCCAAATAAATAAATATTTTAAAACAAAATGTTACCGAAACAACTGTATATCCAAATAGGATAAATAGCCCTTTTCTGGTACAAGATATGAATATTCATTCAAAATGGATCAAAGGCCTAATACTAAAAGCTGGACATCTAAAACCTCTAGAAGAAACAAAGGAGAAAATCATTATAGCCTAAAGATAGGTAAAGATTTCTCATGACACAAAAATTAAGAACCATAAAAGAAAAAATTAATAAATTAGACTTCATCAGAATGTAAAACTTTTGCTTTTCAAAAGACACTGTTAAGAAAATGAAAAGACAAGCCACAGACTTGAAGATAATGTTTGCAGGACACATTATCTGTTAAAAGAATTATATCCAAAGCATATGAAGAACTCTTACAATTTAGTTATAAGACAAACTACCCAATGAAAAAATGGGCAAAAGATTGGAGTACTTTATTAAAGAAGATTAAAGAATGGCAAATAAGCACATGCAAAGATCCTCAACATGTTAGACACTGAAGATGGACAGGGTACCACTGCACACCCACTAGAATGCTTATAATCAGAGCCAACAGTACCAATATTTGCAAGGATGCAGAGTAACCATGTTGCTGGCAAGGATCTTAAGTGGTGCAACCACTTTGGCAGGTTCTTTTCAAATTAAAATTAACCACATGAGCAATTCTAATCTCACTGACTTCCCAAAAGAAATGAAAACAAGTCAGCAACAAAGACTCATATATAAATGTTTACATGAATGTTTATAGATAGTATCTTATTCATAATTGTCAAAAAACACAACAACCCAAATGTCTGACAACTGGCTGGTTAAGTTATGGTATGTCTATCCACTGTGATACTGTATGCAGCCAGGGTGAGAGTCTCCAAATCATGCTGAGCAAGAGAAGCCAAATGAAATTCTAGGAAAGGTAAAGCTAATTGCTAGTAACAGAAATCATTATCAATGGTTGCCTGAGCCTAGGGAGATACCGTTAATTGTAGAAAAGTATGAAGAAACTTTAGGGATGATGAATATTCTTCACCTTGATTATGGTTGGTCTTTAGACAAGTATACTTAGGTGTCTGCCAAAAACTCTTTAAACTGTACATACATAGTAAATGAGTACATTTTGTGTTGTATACTGGTTACACCTCTCTGTAAATTAGATTTTTAAAGTGAGAGAAACAGAAAAATCTAAGTAAAAATTGAATTTAGGCCACTGTAGAGTGCAACTGAAAAATGGGTGATCCCCACTTACTAGAGACTTTCATCATTTTAATGTGGTAAATGATTACTAACTACCTAAGACTGCCAGAATGGCATTCCCTGAAGTCTTGCTCACCTTCTACACTGATTATGAGGGATGAGGAAAACATCAAAGCAGAATGGAGACTGAGATTTGAAATTCTATTTGGAGAAAATAACACCTTGTCACCACCATCGCACTTTCCAGTCCAATCAACTGCTAACAATTCTGTTGGTGTCAGAGAGATTCATCTTGCTGTGTAAAGACTGATGAACTTATTTTAAATTGTGTACCATTAGATGAAAGAGGATGGAAATGCTAATGTGTGTGTAGGTCAGTTGCTTGATTTTAGAAATAGCTGAAAATATAAGAAAACAGCAGCAAATGAGTGAGAGACACTTGAAGCTTTTATAAATAGACTAGACTGATAATTTGGGCAGATGGTGTAGGCACAGTAGTTCAATCTCAACAAAATATTTGACTAAAATCTCTCATGATATTCTTGAGAATAAGATAGAGATGTGTAACACACATGAAGAGTTTAACTAGGTTCATAACTGTCTAATTATCATACCTGAAGCTCATATGCTAGGAGAGTTTTGTCCTCACTCTTCTCTTGAATATGACCAGCATGTATTTACACATGACTTAGATGAAGGCATCATTAGCTTGCTGATAGACTGGTTTTTTGGCATCCCACTCCAGTACTCTTGCCTGGAAAATCCCATGGGCGGAAGAGCCCAGGCACGAGGGAGCCTGATGGGCTGCCACCTATGGGGTCGCACAGAGTTGGACACGACTGAAGCAACTTAGCAGCAGCAGCAAACTGATTTTTTAGTGAAAACTGGAACTTTAATAAGCTACAATTACAGGCCATGTCTCAGGATTTCCCTGGTGACTCAGACAGTAAAGAATCTGCCTGCGATGCCAGAGACCTGGATTCAGTCACTGGGTTGGCTAGATCCCCTGGAGGAGGGCATAGCAACCCACTCCAGTATTCTTGTGGAGAATCCCCATGGACAGAGGAGCTTGGCGGATAACAGTCCATAGCATCACAAAGAGTCAGACACGACTGAGCAACTAAGCACACATAGGCCATGTGTGCAAAATATGAAATCTTATTCAAGTCCAAAAAAGAGAAATACACAAGTTTTGGATAAGGGAAATGGTTTTGTAGGAGCCATGCAAGAACAACTCTCTAGGGCTATAGTTGAGTATAATTTTAATAGGAGTCAATAAGAGTGACTATAGCTGCCATAACAGTGGCTGATTTAATAAACATTTTTTCCCACCATAAGGAAGATGAAAAGAATTTGGGTTTTGTTTTGCTTTTTCTGTTTTTTGAGATTCCAAAAGTCAGTGACATCATGCAGTATTTGTCTTTCTCTGACCTGTTTTCACTTAGCATAATGAGCTCAAGATCCATCCATGTTGTCATAAACAGCTGGATATCATTTTTTATGGCTGAATACTATTGCTGTGTGTATGTGCGTGTGTGTTAATATTTTCTTTATCCTTTGATGGACAGTTAAGTTGTTTCCATGTCTTGGTTGCTGTGAATAATGCTGCAGTGAACATGAGGGTACAGGTGTCTTGAGATCCTGAGTTAAATTTTTTTGATATATATACCCCAAAGTGGGATTGTTAGATCATATGGTAATTGTGTCTAATTTTTTGTGGAACCTCCATTCTGTTTTCCATACATTGGCAGCTGTACCAATTTATAGTCCCACCAACAGTGCATAAGGATTCCCTTTATCTACTCCTCGCCAACACTTGGCATTTCTTACCTTTTTGATAATAGCCATTCTAACAGATATGACATGATATTTTGTCATGGTTTTGGTTTGCATTTCCCTGGTAGTTAGTGATGTTGAACACCTTTTCATGTATGTGCCTGTTGGCACATCTGTATATCTTCTTTGGGAAATGTCTATTTTTAAAACTTGATTGATTTTTTGGTTACTGAGATGTGAGTTCTTTTTATTTTTTGATATCCCCTATAGATACATGATTTGCAGATACTTTCTCCCCTTTGGTAGGTTGCTTTTTCATCTTGGTGATGGTTTCCCATGTTGTGCAGAAGCTTTATAATTTGATGTCTGTGCATCATAGTATGATCTTAAAAGAATGCTTAAAAAATTGGATCTTACATAAGACCTTGAAAGAAACAGCATAGAGAACAAATTTTACTAGCTGATATGCCAGCTTCTTAAGGTTAAATTGATTCTGTAGGTGGATAGTTTTCTTCAGAGAAGGAAACTCCTAACAGAAACCTATCGAGAGCATGATATTCATTTAGTTTATAACATGTTTTTTCTTTCCTACTACTTTTATGGACTTCCTTGGTGGCTAAGACGGTAAAGAATCTGCCTGCAATGGGGGAGACCTGAGTTTGATCCCTGGGCTGGGAAGATCCCCTGGAGGAGGGCATGGCAACCCACTCCAGTATTCTTGCCTGGAGAATTCCATGGACAGAGGAGCCTGGCAGGCTACAGTCCATGGGGTCACAAAGAGTCAGACATGACTGAGTGACTAAGCACTACTTTTATAAATCTGTAGCATCTTTAAAAGGTTTGAAGGAGTTCCAGTGTAACTGTCCTACATAATGGATGGACTTTTGTATCATCTATAGCAAAGTTAGTTTATTCTTGTTCCCTTCCTTACCCTCAACCAGTTATGTGAGGTGTGGCATCTTATGTTGTAACTGGTTGATGCTTAAGGAAATCATGGTTTAGGGTCAGCCTTTATCTGGACTACTATGTAGGGATTGAGCTTTGATACTCATCCCTTTTTTTCAGCTGAAAAGTTTGAGTCTCTCCTCTTTCCAACCTTCCATTATACAGACCAGGATTTCTGCTCTTTTGCTGCAGAGAGAGGGTTTATTAAATGAGATACAAGTTAGTAGAGCAATTTCTAAACAATAAAGGATTCCACAATGATAAAGTAGTATTTAAGTTGCAGCTGATGCAACTTTGGCCTGTAATAGATTCATGCCGTTTACGATTATATAGCACCAGCTCAGCCGTTATATTTATATCTTCTTAATTATCTAGTACTTTCCTGGTCAGAAATTTTCTCTCTTCAACCCTCTAGTTACATTTCTATCTACATTATTCTTGGTGTATTTCTTTGTATCAAATTTGTTGAAAAGATTGATACTATCCATCAAGAATACCTGTATCTTCCCATCTTGTAACTGTATCATGCCTCTCTATTTTCATATGTGCCACCCATTTGTTGTCGTTGTCTTTAATTTCAAAGGAGACAGGACTTCTTTCCAGAGACCACACCTTTTCTGTGCACTAAATACTAATAAGCTAACTGAAGTCCCAAACTCCACCACCAGGATCATGACCTATCTGCTTTTCTTTCTAATGAGGATAAGGTCTCCCCATCTTGGAACAGGTTTTGATTGACTCATTTTTCTCCTTTTGAGTCTTTCTATGTCACTGCAGAACTTTTCAAGCATATGAGGCCTATAGATTACTGTGTTTTCTTTTGATGCAGGAGTGAGTATGATGTAGCCTATCAAACTCTCAGCCTAAAAATTCATGACAACAAGATAATTTCAGATTGTGATAAATGCTATGAAGGAAATAAGCAGAATAATGTAAGAGTAATTGGAGGAGAAGGAGTTGACTTTTAATAAGCAGTAATTTTAAATAAAAATTTTGTCTGAGAAAAAATTTCAAAGTCTTGATCTCTGGATGAGGAAATTGAAGATGAGAAAGCACAAATAATTAAGTTAATTATTTGCAAATGTTTTATTTTAAACAGTATTCATTATATAATTTTGATTATATCATTTGAATTTTAAAGTCTTACTTTAAGGCAAAATTTATTTCCTAATAGTCATCATTAGATTTCAAAAGTCTCATATATCTGTTTTTCCTACAGTTAAATGAAGAAAAATAACCTTCACTAGGACAGTATATTTATCTCATTGTCGTTGATTCAACATATATGTATTGAATGTTTACCACATGCCAGGCATGCTGCCAGGCACTGGAGATAAACAGAAATAAACCAGACACAGCTCTTTCTCTCAATAAACTCAACTGAGGCAGTTTTTAGGGGTAACAGATGATTTAAATTTATCATTGACTTTGAAATAGATTCACTGTGTCCATTACAGTAGACAGTTCCTCTCTAGTTTTAAGAAGGTATTCTAAGAACATAT
Organism: Neotragus moschatus; assembly: GCA_006410615.1. NCBI lineage: Eukaryota > Metazoa > Chordata > Mammalia > Artiodactyla > Bovidae > Neotragus > Neotragus moschatus. The sequence goes on from SJYA01000655.1 coordinate 1,287,369, forward strand.
AATACAACTTTAAAAGTGGTTTTATTTTATCAAATGGAGTTTATATCCCAAATAGAAAGTGAACATAGGTTAAAAAAAAAAAAAAAAAAACATGAATCAAACAGTAATAACTGAACAGGGGAAAGATTACTTCATTTATGGTTGAGTCTTGGGAAAACATCACTTAGGAATCAAAACGTATATTCAGTGTTAAGGAATAAGTCTCATTCAGTGGAGAATAGAATGTAAGCTAATTTGGTGTGGAAGGGGAGCATTGATCACAGAAATGGGATTAAATACCAAGGTATACTTAAAGGACCTGGATAAATAGGCATGACTGGAGTAGAAGGTTTGTATTGGTAAATAGTAAAAGATAAAGCAAAGTCATTCAATAGAAAAAAAGATTTTGGTTTACCATAATAGTAATGTGTTCCTAAAATCCTCAGTTCACTTGCAGTCTATTTTACTGTTTCTTCTATAAAGGGATTATCACAATGTGCAGTTTGCAGTTGTGTCGTGATTCTAAATAAATCTTTGTTTACACCCCTAAATGTGTTCTATAGATACTGAGGCCAGAGTCATTAGCCCTCCTCAGGTTAAAATGATGTTTTGTTTTTCAGTTACTTACACGCCAAGTCAATCATCCACAGAGACCTCAAGAGTAATAGTATCCTTCCTGAACTTGTCTGCGAAGTTTGAAAACATCCTGACCTTTTCTCCTGCATTTTATCTTCACATTATGTAAAACCAGTTTTCACGATGAGTTCAACAATACACTGTAAAGGGAATCAATAAATGGGTTTGCACAAGAGGGTAGTAGTACATGATGCTACAACTTGCTTTTGGTTTTTGAACAGCTAACCATTGCAAAAAAAAAAATCTATTAAGTCCTTATGATAGTAGGACTGTGATTGCTTGTTTATGTCCTGTAAGCACCATAACATGCATAGTTTTGTAGCTGTCTACTAGCTTCTTTCAGTGCCCTGACCTTGTTCAGTGGTCTTTGAGATGTAATTGACGGCTCTACATTATATAACAATGAGGTGAGGCAAACATAACGTTTCTTCTTCCTCCATAAGCCCAGATTCAGATCTGATCTGCCAGGTGCCTCAGTGCTAGTGAAGAGCTTTATAGCCTTCCTAGCAGTGCCAGAAGGATATTTGGGCCTCTTTTACTAAAATCTGATGGGGAAGTCTCAAGGTCTCCCACAAACTTAGGAAAATAGCTTACCATGTTTGAGGCACCAAAAATCCTAAAAGCAGGTCATACAGTTCAAATAACACTATTTTTAAAGCATACTTATTAACTTTAAAAGGAAATGCGAAGTACTATACTTCTTTTTAAAGACTATCATAATAAAGAATTGTGGAAATTATATCTCATACCTAAAATCTTCATAATGCTTGCTTTGATAGGAAAATGAGACCTGTTGTTTTCCTTTACTTACTACACCTCAGATATTTTTCTTCATGAAGACCTCACAGTAAAAATAGGTGATTTTGGTCTAGCCACAGTGAAATCTCGATGGAGTGGGTCCCATCAGTTTGAACAGTTGTCTGGATCCATTTTGTGGATGGTAAGAATTGAGGCTATTTCTCCATTAATTAAATTTTTGGCCCCTGAGATGCTGTTATTAGAAAGTCATTGAAGATTTCAACTATAGTGTTCTCATAGTTCTCAGTATACACAAAAACCAATGTTGATCTTATTTTGTTATAAATAGATTTTAATTTTATCTGTAGGAAGAATATTATGGAACCAGCTTCAGTATATCTTAAACAAAAGAATGTATCTTTTATAAGCACTGCTTAAGTTTTATTCAGAATTGTCTCTAAAATATTCTGTTTAGAATGTTCTGTGTATGCTGTTTCAAAAAAAAACAAGTATGCAATTTAAAAGTAGGTGTGATCTGCAGCCATTATTAAGGTTTCAATAAAAGAACTACTCCTTTTAAGAACAAGAGACTGTTTCACAATCTTATTTAAACCTAAATTGGAAAGTTACTTTCTTTAGACTAGAAAGAACTGTATAATTATGGGCAGCTGGGAAAAGAAAAAGAAAAATGAAAGGTAGATTTTTAACACTGTCAGCCTGTGTACCCTGCATAGCTCCTTGTTCTTTCTTTATTCCTATTTCTGCTTTGTGGAAAAGAAGAAAGAAAAATTATAAGAAGAGGGAACTAAAACTTTTGTTCAGTTCCTTTCAGCATGCTGTGAAAAGGGTGGTCATAGGGCTTTTCTTAAGCCAGCTCTTCTCAGGAGGGTCCTTAAGACCCTTTAAGGTTTCCCAAGGCTGTCCTGTGTGAGACGAGCTTTTTCTTCATATGTTCAACACATCATAACAGATTGAATGCATAAGTGAATATGTGACCGTAGCTGGCTGCTATTAAACCAGTCAAAAAGAACTACAGGGATTTCCCTGGCAGTCCAGTGGTTAAGGCTCCATGCTTCTACTCCAGGGGTCACAGGTTCAGTCCCTGCTGGGGGAACCAAGATCCTGCATACCTTGTGGCATGGCAAGGAAAAAAAATTGCAGTATTCTTCTCACAAAGCTTTGTTTTTGAAAATCTAGTTTTCATTAAAAAAAAAAATAATAATTTGTCTTAATGGCTAATGGTTGTTTTATAATTTAATAAATATTTTAACAGTTTCTCAGTTAAGTTTAAATATGCTCAATATCTGTAGGTATAATCCACATAAACAGGCACTTCTTGGGGTCCTCCATAATTTTTAAGACTGAAAAATCCTGAGACCAAAAAGTTTGAGAACCTGTGCTCCAAGTTGAATACAGGATGTTCCAAAACTGTTAGTGCAGTTTTAAGTTTTGAATAACTGAATCTGCAGTAAAACTTTGGGACACCTGTTGGAAAAAGCAAAACTACAAGGGCTTTCAAAGCCACGTTTGCCTGAATTCCCTGAACTTATCTGTAGCAGTTGTAAGAAGAGGATTCTGAATTAGTCATGATAAGTCTGGAGTTAAATTTGGCTATGATTTCTTATAATAACTGGCATTAGAGTGAGAGGCAAGGTAGAAGGGGGTTGACATTGGACTTGGAGTCCGGAGGTCTGTACTCTGGTACTTTTGACTCTTAACCTGCCTATTTCTTGACCTCCTTCAAGTCTTTCCATCTTTAACACTGGGTTGAACTAATGGATTTTGAATGCCTTTTCTGGAATTTAGTAATTAGAGCTAGGTATATTTTTCTTTAATATATGTTTGTTTTAATATATAATTATAAACTAATCATTGTAATCTGGATCTCAGACACCTTTAAGGCATACACCTTGTAACAAAGATAACAGTGTATCCTGGGAGAGGGTGAAATTGCAAAATCTACAATTATAAAGAAACCGTTGATACATGTTTTAAAGGTGTGTTTATTTTAACTAGTGTGGGAAAGTAGGCTCTGTCAAGTCTCCAGGTTTGTCCTTTTCCAAAAACCTTAGATTGTACAGTTTATAGACTATTATACATTGTTTTATATTTTCTTTTAATTTCTTGTTTGTTAATTCATGGATTCATCCTTTATTCCACCAAGCTGAGTTTTAAAATGAGAGATTAGTCAGTAGTACACTTAATTGTTGAGTAAAATCCTTTTGAGTTGATCCTGCCTTCAAAAAACAGGAACATCCATAGACTAGGAGAGAAGAACTTGGTAAGAACCAAAGGTTAGATAAGTCCCTGAATTATTTACAGTGGTATTCTCAATTTTTATTTATATCTTAAATAAAACCTTTTGTGAAAATCTTTATGTTACTAAATTAATTTAGGATAAATCATGCATTTCTTATAAATAGATCCCATATGACTTTTCGTCAAACCATCTACCAACAGCAGTGAAGTAAAACTAAATTTCAAGAAGGCAGTTCTTCAACTATTCCTCACAGAAATTGCATCCTGGCTTTGAAAATGATGTCTATATCATAACCAGCCTCTTAACAATCTGGCTTGTTCATTACATCACAGTTGTGAGGGGTTTATTTTGCACTGTACTACCAAGAACAGTTATCAAGAAAATACATGACAAAACCAAGTAGATGTAACCTTCACCACACCCCCACCCCACCCCATCTTTGACTCGCATCTGAGTCTCCCATACATCTTTCCCCTGGTGGCTCAGAGGTTAAAGCGTTTGCCTGGAATGGAACCTGGGAGACCCAGATTCGATACCTGGGTTGGGAATATCCCCTGGAGAAGGAAATGACAACCCACTCCGGTACTCTTGGCCTGAAGAATCCCATGGAGGGAGGAACATGGTCGGCTACAGTCCATGGGGTCGCAAAGAGTAGGACACGACTGAGCGACTTCACTTCACTTCTCAACCTTGGTGGGCATTAAAGTCATCTGGGGAGCTATGGAAACTAGCAGTTGAAGCTGTTCCCATCCCTAGACTCTGATGGTGTATTACTGAGCAGGATGTTCAGAGGTGAAAGGCTGCATAGGTGATTCTGTTTTGCAGGTAAGACTGAAGGGTGCTGTCACTCCTTGTGAGATAGTCTGTCCTGCCTTACCGTGACCGCTAACTGGGAATCTTGTTCCAGCTCTTTGGGCCATTTTTGCAGCTCGTCCTGGTTTTCGTATCAGACTCATGTTTTCACAAAGTCTTGTTACCCTGTTTTTCTCTCATTTCTTCCCAGTGAAACAGTCCAGAAGATGCAAGGTGAAGGAACTCTTTAAAGCCAATATTTAATCAGCCATCTATTGTATTACATGTAAATGGCTAATAAGGAATCTAGTTGTAGACTATAGTAACTGAAATGTGTAAAAATATGGCGTATATGATTAGGTCTGTATCTTTGCCCAAGAAGCAGCAGCCAAAAGAATCTTTATACCATTTTCTGCTAAATCTGCCTACTGTCTGTTGGTTTTATTAATAAAGCATCCATGGCATAATTATAATGCTTTTGGAGACAGGAAAGGTGTTTGAATGTATCAGTCTTGAAATTTTACCATGATTGTCTAAGGTATGCTGAGATGAGGAGATTCATTGTACCAATGGGAAAACTTAAATTCTCAGATGATTACCATAGTGGTTATGCTACTTCCAAATATCTCATAATGACAGGTCTAAGGTTTCTTTCCTGAGTCAGTAATGGAAAGTGGGAACTCACTCTTAATAGGAAAAGTAATGGGAAAAATTCAAATGGCAGTAATGGTATTTTGTGTAGAAAGAGGGCAACTGTTAAAATTTTTAAAATCTTAATAATGTATATGGAATCTCAGTAATGCTTCTCTCAGAGTTTACAAAGCATTTATTTTTTTGTTTATCTTTGATAATCAGTTTTCTTTCTTTGGCCATAAATAAGAGAATTGATTACATATTTTCCATAGGTTATTTAATGATAAAAACATTGTTCTGATTATTTAATGATAAAAACGTTGTTCTGAGAATTATAATAGTTTGGTTTTCAGTCATTATTTGGCTGATGTGAATAATAAACAAGAATATTTTTCTTTTTATGTTCTACCAGGCACCAGAAGTAATCAGAATGCAAGATAAAAACCCATATAGCTTTCAGTCAGATGTATATGCATTTGGAATTGTTCTGTATGAATTGATGACCGGACAGTTACCTTATTCAAATATCAACAACAGGGACCAGGTAAATATTCACCATTTCTTGGGGTTCATTTTATTATTCGTCGAGAGTCTCCAATTCATTGTAGCAAAGAAGTCTTGGATCCCGGGTAAGCATGAAGGATAGAACTGTTGATCTTGGTTCCAGGTTTAGAACCTGTTGTTACTTATTTTTGACAGTAATAGCGGCGTGTAAGACCTTTGCTTGAAATACCATAGTTCAAGGTTGTAGCGGGGTGAACCTCCTGCTCTCCTGACTGGAAACTAGAGACGCAGTGCTGGATCTGGCTCCTGCCTCGTGACCACGGCACAGTACTGTGGCATCTGGCTTAGGCCTTCTATCTGTCACAGAGTGTGCAGTCAGGTCTGAGCAGGCCCTCAGCTGTGACCTTCTTGATGCCAAGTCCTTTTAAAATTGCTAAGATTTCTCCCTACTTTTTAACGCTAGACAGATGAAAGGACTGTTACATCATGCTTCCATTTTTCTGTGATAAGAATTCAAATAGGAGGGGATTTTTTTACTTCTCTCGTCTAAGCTCCTGCTCTCTCTTCCTTGTCTTCCAAAGTGTCAGCATAGCCTCGTTTAGCTCTTTGTCATTTTGATCCCAGCCGTGTTAAATTCACCTAGGCTTTTAACACTGGCCAAGAAACATGAATTTTCTTTACTGAAATTACCTCATATACCTCAACATTTTAAAAAGAGTGTGTGTGTGTGGGTGTGTGTGTATGGAGAGAGATTGTAGCAGTTACACGGTTAATATATTAGAGAACAATAGTTGACCGTATAAATTGGGATTAAAATAGTATTTATACATTATACTGTGATTTGCATGTGAATCACCAGGATAATTTGTTTTAAAAATGAAGATGCTGGAGCATATGCTGATTCAGTGGGGTGGGGTCCAGGCATCAGCATTTTAATGGGTTTGCTGGGCGTTTGTAATACACACAGAGAGTCACCAGTGTAAAGAGTCTTTTTAAAAGCATGAATGGTGTATGTGTTTGATCATAACCTGCCAACCTAATGAAATGATAGTTTTTAATGGATAATGCTTCCTTTAGTAATTTTTTTGGTCAGCAGTTCAACTGTCAATCTTTTTGGTAATCCTGAAGCTTTCTAAAGATACTGGGTAGCTTTCTCACTAAGAATTTTTAACTATCATGTAATATCAGAGAAGTAATCTAAGTTGTCATATGCTTGTGTGTACTTATTGAATCACCATATGACCCTAACTCAACAATGGCCTTGATTCTCTATCTTGAGGATTTTTTAAATTGGCTACATTTCCACCTAAGCCGGTCTAAAACTAAAATTTTTTAATTGTTGTTTGGTCTTTCTAACTACTTCATAGCTTTAAAATGTTGAATTATAGCTCTAAGTGTTAAAAAGAAATCTATGACCTGATTCTTTTAAGCCTCCATGAAACTTAGATTCAGAGTGGGCTAAAATAGAAGCTAAAGAACATAATTGAAACATTGCACTTACTGTCCTTGTGACAGATCCTAGATCATTGAGATGATTGATTCACTGATGGCATTCTAAGGAGCAAGATTGCCTCAGTTTACCAGCTTCGTGTGCTCTGCCTCTTATGGTCTTATTAACTCAACCATCCAGCGTAATACCCTGTGCCATGTTTAGTTTTCCTAGCCATACTGTTTTTTCTAGATGAAGTATGAGGGAATTTTAGTTTAGTTTCAGTTAATTTATCATAGAGACAAAAAATAATTTAAAAAATTATGAACCTAAGATCTGGATGAAATCCATTTGTCAGTGAATAAGTTTGTTTTAATAAAATAATAAAGTTATACTATGAAAATAAGTAGCAGTGTCTCCAAAATATGGAAAAAGCATCCCAGAGTTCTGCACTCATCCACTTCTTGGCATTTTAGGTGCTTTGTCCTCCATGGGAGTGTAATAAATGCTGTGCAAGGGCTTACTTCCCATGAGAGAAGTGAGTGACCAACAGAAGGGTAAGGCCTTTACTAGTTAATTCTTTCTGGTAGTATAGTTAGAGCCTTCTGGAATTTGCCAATCTGAAACCAAGTGTTTGATGAAGAGAAAAGAATATAAAGGAACTGTGTTCTCTCCCACCATCCCCATTCTACTTCATTACTTCCTAGTCTGTTCTTTTAGTGGCGCTTTTCATGGAACTCCCTCTTTTGAATCAGAAACTCTAGTCATCCTCAGTGAAATAACCCCGGGTAGTGTTCCATCCATCTCCTTGATTTGATTTTTCTTTCTGTCTTTCTCATACTTTAATTTCCATGGCTCTCAGATTGGACTTCTGTTTGAAAATCTAGGAGTAATCTTTATTTTTTCCATGGGAGATGGTACAGCTGCTCTTTATTGTGTAATATAGGCCCATCCCCCTATATTCTCACCCCTCAGAAGTCTGAGGTGGCAGGTTTTGCCTGTAAATTCAAGATAGGACTGGTCAAACAGCCTGACGTGATGACAGATGTTGGACTCACAACCTGCATGACCTGGCCACTGTACCTCTCTAGATATCTTTTTTTTTTTCCAATTATTAAAAATAAGAGATTGAACTAAAGAATTCCTTAAAGTTAACAAAGATCGGATTCTTTCCTAAACAGCCCTCTTAACTCCGTGAGGAATGACCATCCCTATATGACTTTGCTGAGTAGCATGCCTTTTTATTTCACTTACCTGAGTGCCAAAAGTTTGAGAAATTGCTTTGTCCTTTCCCCTCTCTTTATCATTCTGTTTTGCTGTCTAGTCACCCTATTCTTACCTCTTGCAGTGTAGCTTCACTACTAAATTGGGATTAATAATGTGCTCAGTTCAGCTAGGTACAGTGACTTTTTTTTCTCTTGAAGCAGAAGTGCTGTGTCATCTTAGAAGAAAACAACATAATGTTTATATTCCACATGAATTCCAGTTATTACTGCTGTATAACCAACCACCTAAAATGTAGTCAGACTTAAACAATAAATCTGCAGTGTGGGTTTCTCAGTGTGGAAGGTTTATCTCTATCTCACATGGTATAGGCTGTGGTCAGTTCACTGGCTGGTGAAGTATCTACTTCCAAAATAGCTCATTTGCATACATGAGAAGGTGTGACCAGTTAACCAGTTAGCTGTCAGCCAGAAGCTTAGTCATGGCCAAGGGCTGGGACCTCAGTTCTTCTCAACATAGGTCTTTCTGTGAGAACTTTTTCACAGGAACCTTGGACTTTCTCACAGTATGGTGGCTGGGTTCTAAGCTGCAAGATCTAAAGGAGACAGGAAGTGACAGTTACCAAGGAATGATAACAAGTATATTCTCATTGTTGTTGTTTAGTTGCTAAATCATGTCCAACTCTTTTATGACCCCATGGACTATAGCCTGCCAGTCTCTCTGTCCATGGGATTTCCCAGGCAAGGATACTGGAGTGGGTTGCCATCTCCTTCTCCAGGGGATCTTCGTGACACAGAGATCAAACCTAAGTCTCCTGAATCGGCAGGTGGATTCTTTACCACTGAGTCTCCAGGGAAGCCAATAAGTTATCAACATGCAAACTATTTTAATAAAAAAATTTGTGATACCTACTGAATGGGATTTAGAGTGATACAAAGATGAGTAAAACATAGGCTGTGCTCTCAGGGGAGTTCACAGTTCTCTTTCGGCAGTGCAGAAGGTGATGCTGAGGATGAGCAGGTGTGTGCTCCAACAAAACAGGAGTGAATGGAGGACAGGGATACCAGGAGTGCAAGTATATATGTGTAGACTGAGGATGAAAGTAACCAGTCTCAGAATTTCAAACCAAGCTGTTGATTTTGTAGTGTAAGTGCCAGTTTAATTTCCTATCCATGAATTACATCCAGGAAAGACCTTCCCTTAAAAGTTTAAATCACTGCAAAGAATGTAATTTTCAGTGTACTATATTGACATTTCCAAAAAATGCAATTATATAACTTGTAAATGTACCAATTAAAATCTAAGTCATACTTTATTTTGATACTTACCATCATTACTTGTTTAAAAAATATAAAACCTCTTCATTAATTTTTATAAGTTTTGGAACTTCCATGGCCATCCAGTGGTTAAAACTCTGTGCTCCTACTACAGGGGACACAGGTTCTATCCCTGGTTGGGGAACTAAGATCTGCACAGTGCAGCCAAAATATGTATATGTGTGTATGTGTGTGTATATATATATATATATATATATGTATGTATGTATGTATATACATACAAAACATGTATAAATGAATATTATAGATTTAAAGCTTTCTGCAAGTTTTACATGGACTTGCAGTCCTTTAAAAGGACTTAGCATCAGTCCTTTTTCTAGTTTTATTTTTAAAGAAGTGCTGAGAAATATTGTTCAAATAAATATTAATAAGAGTATGAGAGTATGAGAAAGTCAGAAGTTTTGTTACAACTGTATGCAGAGCTCAGCAGACCACCCTCAGGTTCAGTAACTCATTAAGTCTTACAGAACTCACTGGAAGTTGTTAATACTCACATGATGGTTTTTTAAAACAAAGGGATATAAGTTAAAATGAGCCACAGGAAGAGGCGCATAGGGCAGAATCCAGGAGAGTGTCACATATGGAGCTTCCAGTTGTCCTCTTCCAGTGCAGTTGTGGCCAGTACTAAGTTCTGGCAGCCACATGTGACAGCAGGCAGAAAGTATTGCCAGCCAGGGAAGCTCGCTGAAGTCTTGGAGGCCGTAGTTATTCTCAGGCCTCAGTCACATAGATACAGTTGGCCACCTTAGTTTAGCCCCTGCAGAGGTCAAACCAATACCATATAACTTAAAGCCCTCTCTGCTGCTGCTGCTGCTGCTGCTGCTGCTAAGTCGCTTCAGTCATGTCCAACTCTGTGTGATCCCATAGACGGCAGCCCACCAGACTCCTCTGTCCCTGGGATTCTCCAGGCAAGAATACTGGAGCGGGTTGCCAAAGCCCTCTCAGTAAATCACAATGATAGAATAAGACTGTCTGACATGATCTTAGATTCCCAGGTAAACAAAGCCACTCTTATCAGGCAGAACATTCCAGGGTTCAGAGATTACCTTCCAGGTGGTGCTGGTGCTTAGTCGCTCATTCACTCCCCTTCCAGGGGATCTTCCCAACCCAGGGACTGAACCCAGGTCTTCTAGGAGCCAGCCCTCCTGTGGGCAAGATTAATTCTTTACCATGACTGTGTCGCACCTGGTTATTTGAACTCTTTCTATGGTCCTGGTTTAGTCGCCAAGTCATGTCCAATTCTTGCAGTCCCATGGACTATCATGTGCTCTGTCCATGGGATTTCCCAGGCAGGGACACTGGAGTGGATTGCCAGTTCCTTATATAAATATATGCATAGAAATACTATAGTTTTATTAAACTAAAAGTAATAGCAAGTTATTTATATGGAAAAGAGTCATTAAAATGGAAAATTCTACCTTTATAAAACCAATTATATTTCACTAAAATACTATAAAAGTTGAATTTAATTTTTAAAAGAAAACATAAGAAAATATGTATCTGTTCTACTAGTTGATCACATAAAACCATCTTAAACTATTTCACAAGTCCCCAAAATAACAAGACTTGTCAACTTTCACACAGATTATATTGCTTGACCTACTTATTGCTTCTATTGAATTTCTTCTTTGCTTTATTAAAAAACAGAGGTTAATTAATGTCAGTTAAGACAAAGCCATGGCTAACACATGAAAAATGCTCAGCATCACTCATTATCAGAGAAATGCAAACCAAAACCACAATGAGGTACCATCTCATGCCAGTCAGAATGGCCGCTGTCAAAAAGCCTACAAACAAATGCTGGAGAGGGTGTGGAGAAAAGGGAACCCTCTTATACTGTTAGTGGGAATGCAAACTAGTACAGCCACTATGGAGAATAGAATGGTGATTCCTTAAAAAACTGGAAATAGAACTGCCGTACGACCCAGCAATCCCACTGCTGGGCATGCACACCAAGGAAACCAGAATTGAAAGAGACACATGTACCCCAGTGTTCATCACAGCACTGTTTACAATAGCCAGGACATGGAAGCAATCTAGATGTCCTTCGGCAGACAAATGGTTAATGAACTTGTGATACATATACACTATGGAATATTACTCAGCAGTTAAAAAGAATGCATTTGAGTCAGTTCTCATGAGGTGGATGAAACTGGAGCCTACTGTACAGAGTGAAGTAAGTCAGAAAGAGAAACATCAATATAGTATATTAACACATATATAGAGAATTTAGAAAGATGGTAATGATGACCTTATATGCAAGACAGCAAAAGGGACACAAATATAAAGAAGAGACTTTTGGACTCTGTGGGAGAAGGCAAGGGTGGGATGATTTGCGAGAAGAGCATTGACATGTGTATTACCATGTGTAAAATAGATGACCAGTGCAAGTTCAATTCATGGAGCAGGGCACTCAAAGCCAGTGCACTGGGGTAACCCAAAGGGGTAGGGTGGGGAGGGAGGTGAGAGGGGGTTCAGGATGGTGGTACACAAGTACACCCGTGGCTGATTCGTGTCAGTGTTAATTTTTTTTAAGTCTGTGCAAGGAAAAGAGACAAAGTCATAGATCAGAAGCACATGGCCATAACTGAAGATTTTGTGAACTCTCACAAGGAAAACATTTGCTCTTTGAACAATAAGAAGGAACTCTATAAAATGCAACTAAGAACTGTTCAACAGGTTGAAAGCTGAAAGATGCCATTGGAACTGACAAAATGTTTCTTAAACATAAATGATCAAACAATGAAACTAATAATATCTCCTCTGGCTGAAACAGTCAAGAAGTTTAAAGTGCTTAAGTTAAAAATAAAATCCTAGTAAACAATGAGGACTTACTGTGTAACATAGGGACTATCTTATGATAACCTGTAATGGAAAAGAATCTGAAATAGAATATATATAACTGAATCACTTTGCTGTAAACTATAATCTGACACAACACTGTAAATCACTACACTTTCTATTGCATACCAAAAATTATTTAATAACTTGTTAAATTATTTTAATAATTAGCTGGCAATTCAGTTGATTTTGCTGAAAGCAAAGAATTGGAAACTGCTTGTCTTACACTTTGTAAGAGATGAAATTTGCTACCCATTCATTAGAGTCCAGTTAGATCGCAGTATTTGAAAGTGTCCCTTTGGTACCCTGAGCAGCTTTACACCTTGGCACAGTGTAATATAGCAATATACTGTGATTGCAGTATGTCACACAGTGCCGTGTCATTTATGCAGTACATTGTGATATGCAATATATTTAAACTGCATATGTGTCAAAGATGTGCCTGTTGTGGAGTGGGAGAAGAGCAGTTACAACAGAGAAGATGGGAAAGGAGGTAAGCGAAATTAAACTAACTTCACTTTGGTGGTGCTCGGGCAGATCAGCTGTAGTTAAATAACCAGAAATAACATGAAGCAGGATATCAAACTTGACTGTTCCTAAATTCATCAATTCTGCCCTGTAACCAAGGATCTCGGACTGCCTCTTTCCACCTTAGGCTCTGTTGTTTTTCAGTAGCTAAGTCATGCCCCCATGGACTGTAGCACTCCAGGCTCCCCTGTCCTTCACCATTTCCCAGAGTTTGCTCAAATTCACTTCCATTGAGTCTTGTCATACTATCTAGCCATCTCCTCTGCTGTCCTCTTCTCCTTTTGCCTTCAGTCTTTCCAGCATGAGGATCTGAGCATCCAGTCTACGCCTATTGAACCTGTTCCCTCTAAGATCAAAATCCCTCTTTTCTCCCTAAGACTTAAGACTGCTAACATCTGTCTTTGCCCACTTTCAAAAGAACTGCAGGTCAGAAAATTAGAAAAGAAAGAAGTCAGAAAAATTACAAATCTCTGGGCACAGGGAAGATAAACCTTTTTACTTTGTTAAACAGAAGATGTTAGTTCCCAATTCACCTTCTACCCTCTGGAGGAGACTGATTCTCAGACTTACTTAACTCGATGCCCCATTAGAGTTTCCTCAACAAAAGAGTTTAAAGTTCAGTTGCCAGAACAACTGCTTAACAGATTAACTTTGGTTAACCTAAGGTTAACTCTTGGTTGAATGGAAGCGGTACAGTCTGATCTGTTTGAGAATGGTTACCCAATCAGTGGGAAAATGGACTGGATAAGGAAAGACTGAAAGTGTGGGAAGCAGTTAGGAGACCTTTCCGGTGCTCATGGGATCACAAAGATTCCAGCTTGCAGCACATTAAGTATTGACTCCCCATGAGGTGAAGTCGCTCAGTCGTGTCCAACTCTTTGTGACCCCGTGGACTGAGGCCTACCAGGCTCCTCTGTCCATGGGATTTTCCAGGCAAGAGTACTAGAATGGATTGCCATTTCCCATAATCGGTGATACAGAAGACTCTGAATACTAGTGGCATTGTGCTTTTTAATTTTTTATTTAAGTGTAATGTACATATAGAAAAGTCCAGGTCTTAACGTGCACAGCTTGTTGAATTTTCAGTGTTTTCACTTACTTACAAGATTAAATGGTTTGCTTTTTTTTTTTTTCCTCCCCAGATAATTTTTATGGTGGGACGAGGATATCTGTCTCCAGATCTCAGTAAGGTACGGAGTAACTGTCCAAAAGCTATGAAGAGATTGATGGCAGAGTGCCTAAAAAAGAAGAGAGAGGAGAGACCACTCTTTCCCCAGGTAAGGAAAAGCTTTATGCTTCCTAAAAGGACAGGCTGATAGTTCTAATGCAAATTTTTAAGTGCTTTTTCAGAGCCCACAGTTTGTATTTCACAGATTTGGATTACTTGTGATTATGTGCAGACTCATATAAGTAAACATTATTATTAAAGGTGATTTATAAAGGTTGAACCTAGTAACTTAGGATCCCAATACAAAATATTCAGAAAGCATTTGCTTTTGTCTAGCAGTTCTCAAATGTTTTGATCTCAGAACCATTTTCTTCACTTAAAAATTATTGAAGACCCCCAAAGACTTTTTGTTTTTGAAGGTAGTAATTCCCATTTTAGAAATTAAAACTAAGGTTTTAAATATTTATTTATAAATTTACTTAAACATAGTAAAACCATTACATGTTATATGATATTTTATGAAAAAATGTATTTTCCAAACAAAAAAAAATTAGAGAAAAGTGACATTTGTTTTATACTTTCTCACAAATTGCTGCAAAAAGAAGACAAATGGATTCTCTGCTTTGCATTCATTATGCTGTAATATCTTACATTATATAGCCTCTGAAAACTCCACTTACAAAGTAATGACAATAAAAAAGGCAAATAATATCTTAGTGCAAAAATAGTTTTCTACGAACTACACTTTGTGTACTGCTACTTTTATTCTTCTTGACAATAAAATAAATAGGCTGCAAGCATCCTTCTAAAATTAGGTTACTTGAAGAGGCATTTTTACCTGGGGCAAAAAGAGATGGCAGCTCTTGGTGTTGTCTGCCATTCTCTAACTCTTGGAAACTATCCACAGATTATTTTCAAGTTGAAAGGCTAATAGCCTTAAGTTAATAATTTTTCGCAAGCCTCATGAACTGGAACTAAGTACCTGAACAAGCTTAGGAAGTTTAGCTGTAGTAGGTATGGTCATAAAAATTCAGTGTTTTATAATACCTCGGAAATTCATCATATGCCATATAAATATGTTTCAGTTAAATTCATTGGAAGAGGAAATGGGCTGGTGTCTGTGGGGTCGCACAGAGCTGGACAGACTGAAGCGACTTAGCAGCAGCAGCGGTTAAATTCATCATACGCTGTATATATGTTTCAGTGAGTCGGTCCAGATTTCACGTGGAAAGTGCTGACTTCCATAACTCAGCTACCAGAATTACTGACTTAGTCTTTTGTAAATCTTATGCCTTTGAGTACCCAGTCCTAGCTAAGTTTCTTGGAAGTCAGTGTTACAGAAATGTGTGAGTCTTTTATTCTCAACTAAAGAATTAAAGATAGAATTTATGCTTTTAACCAGTCTCTCTTGTCCCAGAGCAGGGAGGGAAGGCTGAAGGGCTGGGTGGGTAGATTTGTTTTACAAACTGGAATTCTACATTGCTATTCCTTTGAAGGAGAGTTGGGGTTTTTTTAAACCCAGGAACCACTGGCTTGTGACTGTCGAAGTAAACGACCAGTATTGTTACAGGACTCTGCGCCGTGTTCTCGTTGTCACATCCCAGGTGCTAGGCCCCCTGTTTAACGTGGTTGACGTACATTAATAATGCAGATTATATCCTTAGGCTCACTTTTCAGATGGTATTAAAAGGGACAAAATGGTCATATTTCTAAACATAAATAATATTTTACTCTCTTCATGGTATTAGAAAATGGAGTCCATATATGAATATTCCAGATTATTAAATGCTGCCACTTTAAGTACTTTTTTCACATTTTCATTATAGGCTCTCTCTTCCCACCATACACAAATTTCAGATGGCTAAAGGTTTACATGTAAAAAATAAAATTATAACAAATGATTTTTACAACCTTAAGGTAGGAAAGGCTCTCCTAAGCAAGAGACAAAATTCAGAAGTTATCAGGGAAAAGATTAGCAGGTATGACTACATTAAACATTTTACATCTCTATATTGTAAAAATATTGAAAGATAAATGCTGAGGAAAAAAATTGTAGCATGCATAATAAAGAGTCATTATGTTATACAAATCCGTAAGTAAAGATAGACAGTAGGGCGCGGCACGGGTGGAAGAAAGACGGCCCCTTCGCTGGGTGTTGTCCTCGCGGCCAGCGGGAAGCGAGAGAACCCTCGGAAGCCTAGGGGTTCTGCGACCCCTCTTTTAAA
Organism: Neotragus moschatus; assembly: GCA_006410615.1. Lineage (NCBI taxonomy): Eukaryota > Metazoa > Chordata > Mammalia > Artiodactyla > Bovidae > Neotragus > Neotragus moschatus. Next base: position 1,303,663 of record SJYA01000655.1, read on the forward strand.
AAAAAAAAAAAGATAGACAGTAGAAAATGAACAAAAAATATGCACTGGTGATTCACAAAATATGCACTGGTGATTCACAAAAGAATACAAATGGTGAGTGAACTTGTCACAAGATGTTAAGAATTCAATGATAATCAGTAAAATACAAAGTCACAACTGTGAAATACATTTTTATTTTTGTCTCTCAGATTAACAATATATCCAGCATTGGGAACATGTTGGGAAGTGAGGAAGAGCTTTTCTTTTAAATTTTGTTGGTAGGAATGTAAATTGGTTTGGCCTTTTGAAAGGACTTGGTAGACTCCATAAGCTTGAAATACATGCCCCTTTTGCTCTGGTAATCACACTCCGAGAAATCTGCTCTATATGCTACAGAATCTGCTTCCAAGCATCCAGGTAGATACTAGACTGTTAACTAATAGGAAAAAGACATAAAGATCAAGGTGTCTGTGTAGATGGCTTGGATATCAGGGGAAAAGAAAGTAATGCCGAAAAGTGTGTAGTGTGATACCATTTTAAATGGTGGTGAGGGTGGGGCTGGGCTCTGTTTTCATATGTGCATGTTTATGCATAGGAAAGGTCCAGAAGAAAGTATAGACTCTTTAACAGTGGTTACCCCTGGAAGGTACGATTTATACTTTTCTGTATTATTTGAATTTGTATTTGTGTGTTATAATTTAAAAATTTTTGTAACAACGCTTACTTCTTTGCCTTCTTATACTAATCATTATACAGATTTTGTTTAACTTAAAAAAAAATTTTGGTAGCTCAGAAAAATAATAATTAATATATAATGTATAGAATACTACTATATAGTATATAATCATAGTAGTAATCATTGTGGCTGCTAAAATTTTACTGAGTACTTTCTATATGCCAGGCATTGTGCCAAGCTCTTCATATGTATGTTTCATGTGTTACCATGCTGTGTGCCTTCAGGAGTCGTAACCTGTTTCTTTGTACCTTAAAAATGTGCTGAATTTCTACATTTTGTTTATTGGTGTCTATTTATAGAGTTTTCTTGTCTTTTTTTTTTACTCATGGGTCGTCATCTGTCACTTCTCACTCCTGTGGCACTAGGGTCATTGGGGCCCTATTTTTAATTATATGTGTGAAAGATATTTCCCATTACTAAATTTCTTTAAAGAATGAGTTGCTCTAATGGTTCTGTTTATAAAGTCATATAGTGCTTTAGTTATTTATGCTCCATCTTCTTCCCAAAAGGGACTTGTGGTCTGTGAGAAATAGGTATATAGTTGATCTTAAATTTTTTATTGTTTACTATTCCAAGGCTGGAAAATGATCTAAAATTATAACACGTAAATAAAAACTAACTATGGGTTTCTTTTCTCATTCAGTTTATAGAGATTAAAAGATGTAATAGTTGGGTAATTTTCTCTTATTTTAAAGGAAAAGTACGTTTCTTTAGTACATTCCAGGCATTTGGGATTACAGTAAAAACAATGTAAGATTTCATACACTTTCTTATAAAGTATAATGGGGCTCTTAAAAATTAACACCATCTACATTTTCATTCTTTTTTTCCTTTTTTTTTCTTTTTTTAGATTCTCGCCTCTATTGAGCTGCTGGCCCGCTCATTGCCAAAAATTCACCGCAGTGCATCAGAACCCTCCTTGAATCGGGCTGGCTTCCAAACAGAGGATTTTAGTCTATATGCTTGTGCTTCTCCAAAAACACCCATTCAGGCAGGGGGATATGGTACGTTTCCTGTTCACTGAAACAAACGGAGTGAGTGACAGTGTGTAGGAGGGTAGGGACAAAAGAAAGTGAACATATGTTTGCTTATATATTTGTTAAATTGAATAGGATTTTCTTTTTCTTTAAAGGTGAACAAAAGAACGTGTGTGTTTTTAAAGTCTGGATATAGTTTTCTTCCCAGTCTAAAATCCATAGTTAGCATTAGATTTTCAACGTTGAATTTTTTTTTTTTAATTCACAGACATTGCTGAAAATTTACTGTACCTTTTCCAGAGGCTTTACTTCCCATTCCAAGTTTGTTTACTTGGTTAGTCTAATCATTAAATTTTAGTTAAACTTTCCTTACCTACCTTTTGCTGTTAGCTATCCCACGTCCATTAGGGGCTCCAAGAATAGCACTATCTCTGTGTGTGTGTGTGTGTGTGTTGGCAGGTGGGAAGCTGATGGTAAGTTAGGCTGTGTTAGTGAAGGTAAACTGACCAGGTCTAATTAGGAGTCATTAGAATTAAATAGGCTTATTTTTATTAATATTTTTTTCTTATAACTATTTCTTTTAGTAATAATTTAGGAAATATAATTGTTCTTTATTCCCTTACAGCAGTATAAATTATCGGTGCCGGTAACCAAAGATATTACTGAGGAGTGGCATGTTTGATATGAGTGACACGGTTTAACTTTGGATTTTTAGTTAATATTTTTTTATATATTAAGGATGTCTTACACATTATAGAAGTCAAATTTGCTGACAAAAGTATTGCCTCCTCTTCCTCCCAGAAAGCACAGCAGAATTCTCTGGGAACTTGTAGGATTGTTTGCTTTCTTTTGGATAATTGTGGTTGCCATACAACCAAGAAAACCATACAACCAAGATAAACAAGATAAACAATACCATTCATGCTTTTAAAAATCTATTCATAACTTTTAGTTTAGGAAAAGAACATTTCTTGTATTTTAAAAAATGTGAATAAAAAAATCATAAAAGAATGTGACTTATTCAAAAACACCAAAATTCATGATCTCTAAATTTTCCAGTGACACTAAGGATACAATTATTAGTAACTGTTAGGCTGGGAAGGAGAAGGCAATGGCACCCTACTCCAGTACTTTTGCCTGGAAAATCCCATGGACAGAGGAGCCTGGTAGTCTGCAGTCCATGGGGTCGCTAGAGTGGACACGACTGAGTGACTTCACTTTCACCTTTCACTGTCATGCACTGGAGAAGGAAATGGCAACCCACTCCAGTGTTCTTGCCTAGAGAATTCCAGGGATGGGGGAGCCTGGTGGGCTGCTATCTATGGGGTCGCACAGAGTCGGACACAACTGAAGCGACGTAGCAGTAGCAGCAGCAGTAGGCTGGGGTTTATTTATTCATGAATTGAACAGCAAGCATGTAGCTAGCAAACTTTTTACAAAATTGACTTCGATCTGTGGAACGTTCAAAGTCTGCGGAACTGCAGAACTGCGAAACGTTCAANATCTATGGGGTTGCACAGAGTCGGACACAACTGAAGCGACGTAGCAGTAGCAGCAGCAGTAGGCTGGGGTTTATTTATTCATGAATTGAACAGCAAGCATGTAGCTAGCAAACTTTTTACAAAATTGACTTCGATCTGTGGAACGTTCAAAGTCTGCGGAACTGCAGAACTGCGAAACGTTCAAACGTTTGGGCCAGAGTCACATGATCTTTCTGTTGATAGTGCTCTGTTAGTTTTCCAGCATAGTTTCTTCACATTTATCTTCCTGTCTTTATTCACCCTCTTTTTCCCTCCAATGCTACCCCCACACCACCACCACCCAGCCAGCACTCCACCTCTGCTCTGACTCTTTTCCTTCCTCTCTTTACCAGTCTCCTTTGCCAGAGGGCATTGCTAAACTCTTAGAACTGCTCGGAAAACTTATTATACCATCCCATTGACATTTGAACATGCCTTCATAGGGTTACATGGTAATTCTCTTCTTCCCAAATTGGGCCCACTGGAAATGTTATTGGGAGAACATTAAAAATGTAGCAGGTGAAATATTTAAATAACATGGATGCTGAGAAGTATGAAGAGTTAGAATGAAACATGGTAGTTTTCCTTTCTGTTGTTGCTGTTTGTTTGATACTGAGTTTTAGATGTGTTTGTTCTCCAAACAAGAAAAACATTTTCCTAACCATGCGTAGAGTTAATCTTTTTGGCTAAGGAATTGAAACAGGACTGACTTTCACACTCTTGCAACTGACAGCTTCTTTCCTAAAACCTGTACCCTTGGGTATTTTCATTAAAGTTGATTTCCTTCTTCAGAAGGCAGCCTTTTTATAAAATGTTTTACATTTTAAAACTTTACTAGTCAGTGATAAGGAATGAGGTTTGTCTTTTTGATTTTAAGTAATTTAGGGATCACATCATTTAAATAAAATACTTCAGGTTTGTTTCTTTTCAGATATTACTGTATTGTTCTACCAGCCATTTAAATCCTAAGCAAGTAGTTAAATTCATTCTCTCTAAAGTAGTGACTATTTAACACAGTAGATTATATGGCCTTCCTGCCACGTGGATTAGTCTCAATGTAAGGAAATCATCTACCCTTTTTTTTAAAGTATTATGAAAATATTTCATGACAAAAACATTTTGTCAGTTATAGTCTTATTTGAGAACTATTGAGCATTTCTAAACTACCTTTTCTGTGATGATTTCTCTAAGAATTTTAAAAAGTTCAGTGTGTCAGTGCCAGAATGTTCCTCATTTTTTTTTTAACTGCCTGAAAGGTCACCAGAAAGAAAGAATGGGACTTATTCTTGTTTCAAATGACTGCCCTTCTACATCTAAAACATGGATTTATTTGTGTAACATTAGATTTTTCCTAGACTATTTTATATTTAAGAAATTTTATCAAATTATATGTCTAACAGTCACTGAAATACATTTAACTCTAGAATTAAGGGTGATTATTTAGTAATATCTTAAAACTAGTTAGTAAAGTCCTTAGCTTTCAAACAAACAGATACTTGATATTTGAGGTGTCTGAAATCTTGGGATCTTCCTAAGTGTTCTCTGCCTTTTTCCTAAATAAAATCAAATGGAAAATAGAGCCTAGGTTATTCTCAACCAGAAGGGAGGTTTTTAAAAAATTTTATTTTGACCTCTGACTGATTTTTGGTTAATAATTAAATTAATATACTGAGATTTTTTTTAAAAAGTCAGAAGATCTAGATGTTTCATTTTGAATAACTTCACAGAAGGAGACTTGGCTCTTACATCAAATAAAAATAGAGTAGAAGCTGCAATTTATAGATTTCCTGATGCACAAGAAGGAATAAGCAAGAAAAAAGGTTTGTTTTCCCAAAATCATATCTATTGTCTTTTACTTCTATCTTTTTTTAAATTGTCTGTGATTTCAGAGACGTGTAGAGTTTCACTGATACCTAAACTATGAGTTCTTTCCTTTTTTTTTTTTTTAATATTTTGGTTTTTTGGCCAAGAGGCATATGGGATCTTAGCTTGAAAAAGCAACAATTTTCTTGATGTCATTTTGGGTGAGGGCACATATTGCTGTGAATAGCCACCAGGGACCAAACTCACACCCACTGCATTGAAAGGTGAAGTCTTAAACACTGGACCACCAGAGAAATTCCTATACTATGAGCTCTTTTTGTCATCCCCTCCCCACACCCTCCACCCCCAGCCTAAAGTCTATTGATGAAATCAACAACCAGTAGATTCTGGTAGCATGATCTTTAGTTTGTTAGTAAGATTTTGTGCTTTGCGGGGTTGTGTCGTTTTAAGGCTAATATTTAAGTTTGTCAAGTAGAATGCTGTTCAAATTGTAATAATGAGTAGGAAACATCTGAAGTTTTTTTTTAAGTTATTTTTAACATGGTATATACAATTGAGCATAGAGTTTATCATTTTCTGATATTCTCTGACTTAATAGATGAATTCTAGCCATTTTTTATAAAGATTTCTGTTAAGTAAATCCTATTTTCACATTGGCTTCCTTTAAGGAGTTTTAGATTCTGCTGGATATGGTGACTGCTCATAAGACTGTTGAAAATTTCTTTTAAGAAATGTATTAGAATACGTCTCAAAAAAAAAATAGCAACCTTAAAACCATAAGCAAAAGTAGTAGTAAGGATGTTTATATATTTCTAGAGTCCCTGTTTACATAATAGCCTCCTATGGTTGTACTTTAAATGTTTTGCTCTCCAAGGTTTTAGTAATATGGCTTTTTTCCTATCAGTGCCAAACTCCTCCAGTTCTTTAAGATAATAAATCTTTTACCCTTCCTTGATCTTTTGACTTACAATACCTTGGGGTCAATTGTTTGTTAAAAGGAATCCTTAAATGGAAAGAGACAATATCAGTGTCTGCAGTTCTGGTTAGTAGTTTTATTCAGAATGGGAAAACAGATTACGCATTATTGAAAATTGTTCAGGGGTATGTTCATTGTTAAGACCTTGGACTTTGGAGTCAGTGCATAGCTATGCATTCCAGGCCTACCATTTTCTGGCTGTGAAATTTTGGACAAGTTACTTAACCACTTTAAACCCCAGCTTTAAGAAGTAAATTAACCCCAGTAAATTAAGAAGTAATAGCGTCCACTTCATAGAGTTGTTATGAAGCTCAGATGCAGTGCAAATGTGTATAAAGTATTCAGGGAGTCACCTGGTATAATATAATAGACACTAGAATAGTGGCTAATATTATCAGCATACAATCTGAGGATTCTGTCAGCCAGTAATTAGCAATATGTTGTTTGTTGGGACATGCCAGTGTTATCCAGTTGAAATTCCTCATTTAAGTAGTGTATTCATATAAGTGATTGCTTGGATCCTTATCAGAAGTCGCTGTTACTGAAAAATGATGTTAAGGCTGACTAAGTTGTGATAGTTGTCAGTTACTAACCAACTCCCAGAAATGAATAAGAGGAACCTATCTCTAGTTCCTAGTAGAAGGTATGGACAAAATAGTAGGTGAAAAACAATGTCTTAAAGCCCCCAAATTCAGTAATCGTAAAAGACCTCAAAGGGTATTTGCAGTTTAAAATTTATATGCTGAGAATGATGTTCATTGACATGTGCCTATATGTAATTTTTTGATAGTTTAAAAGGTGAAATGAACTACAGATGGGAGAGGTCTAAATTTTCTTTCCTTCAGTCAAATGTGTAATGTGGACATATTATTTGACCTGTGAATTTTGTCTTTTACAAAAGGAAATTAATTCCTGCTTCTTCCTTCCTAATAGTTGCATTATAATAATGAAAATGAGTTGATAATTTGGGGGGAAAGTATTCTACAAATCAACCTTATTGTTTTACCATTGGTTTCTGAGAAATTTTGTTCATTTGAACTCTTCATAACTTGATTAGAATCATAGCATGTAAAACCCAACTGGGGGATTCTCTGCAGACTTAATGTAGTATTATGTCAGTTGTCTTCTTTCATGATTTCAACCATTTTTGCTTTTGTCGTTGCTAGATCTGTAGTATATAGCTAGTCACCTTTCGTTGAGGTTTCAGGGAAGTTTTTCTGTGTCTCTAGGTTATTTGAGATAACTTTTTTAAAATTAGCTCTTGTCCTCCCTCTACAGGAGAATTTGCAGCCTTCAAGTAGCCACACCATCATGACAGCATCTACTCTTATTTCTTAAGTCTTGTGTTCGTACAATTTGTTAACATCAAAACACAGTTCTGTTCCTCAACTCTTTTTAAAGATAAAAATTTTCAGTGCATAAGCTGGTGTGGAACAGAAGGAAATTTCCCATCCAACAAAAGAGGGAAGAATGTTTTAGGAACCAGAATTCTCTGCTGCCAGTGTTTCTTCTTCAACACAAACACCACAAGTCTGCCCACTCCCAGGAAGAAAGAGGAGAGACCCTGAGTTCTGACCTTTTGATGGTCAGGCATGATGGAAAGAAACTGCTGCTACAGCTTGGGAGATTTGCTCTGGGAAGTCTGCCAGTCGACTTTGCCCTTCTAACCACCAGATCGATATGTGGCTGATCATCTGATGGGGCAGTTGCGATCACCAAGCCTCGTTCTCTTTCCTGTTCTGGGATTGTGTTGTGGAGCCCTTGCCCCTAGCCGCCACCGGGTCATTTCTGAGGGATGGAACAAAAATGCAGCATGCCCTGCCTGTGTGTTGCATGCTCAGTCCTTGACAAATTTTTACCAAAATGAAGCTGCTTTATTTAAAAGGAGGGTGAGAGGTGAGGAGGTCGGTTTGGGTGTGGCGGAAAGGGAATGCTGCATCTTTTTCCTGGGCTACTGGGGCTCTGGCCTTGGCTTGGCCAGCCGGAAGCGCTGGCGTGCATCGCCTTCTTTTCCCGTTGGGTCCAGCAATGAAGACGAGTGTTTGGGGTTTTTTTTTTCCTCCACCATGTAGCAAGTTCTCAGGAAAATACAATTGATATCTTCCTCCTAAGCTCTTCCAGTCAGTCACCAAGTACTTATGTGGCTACTTTGTCCAGGGCACAAAATGCCTGTATCTAATTAAAAGCCTACAAAACCGCTTGATAACAGTTTTGAATGTGAGACATTTATGTAATTTAAATGTAAGGTACAAGTTTAATTTCTGAGTTTCTTCTATTATATTTTTATTAAAAAAAGAAAATAATTTTCAGATTGAATTGGAATAAAATAATATTACTTCCCGCTAGAATTATATATCCTGGAAAATTGTATTTTTGTTACATAAGCAGCTTTTAAAGAAAGATCATTACCCTTTTCTCTACCTAAATATATGAGGAGTCTTAGACTAATGACAAATATTTATAATTTTTAAATTAATGGTACTTGCTGGATCCACACTAACACCTTTACTAATATCTCATTGTTTCTTCCAGCTTACTCCTACACTACGTCCTACATCTTCTTCCTAGTCTTTTATCTAGAATATGCAACCTCAAATAAAAGCAGTGGTGTCTTCATTCATTCTCCTCCTTCCTTTTTTCCCAAGCCTGATCTTCAAAAGGTTGGTTAATTTGGCAGCTTAGTTCCCCAGGCAGAGAATAGACCAATTTTAGGTGTATTGGGACTGAGGGAGGATGTGTAAAGATTAACATCAGTAAAGAACTGCTGTGGAATAATTAAGAATCTTGTTCTTTATAACTGGAGAATATAACCTAATCATAACTTCCCTCAGCCTTTACTAAAGTGTGACGTAAATCATAGTAGTAGCAAAGAAAGTGACTCTGGATGTGTTCCTGGCCAATACCTCCTCCCTTATCATGAATCTAGACTCTTATCAAGATTTAGGAATGTAAATCAAATCAAATGTGCCCAGCCAAGCTATTTGTAGTAAAGGACCTGAACAATATTAGGCAGAACCTATAAAATAAATGAGGGAATTAGAAATTATTTAAAGTTTCCAAATTGTAAATTGTCCCGGTGTCTTTCAGCCTACTAAAGCTTTCTGCCATTATTTTTGCTACAATACCTACTTTTCAGAGGGCCTACTGAAAATCCCATGCAAGTGGAAAATAATCCTCAAGTTATCAATAAGTTTGAAAAGCAGTGAGTTCTTAAGTCTTTGGTGAGAAGAGCAAGATCCTACAAAATTCAGAAATTATAAAAATGGATTCATGCTGATTTGAAGAGCATCTGTGTGCATAATATAATACTGCGCCTCTTTTAAAAGCAGTGTCTATTTTTCTTTTTAAATTTGTCCCCATAGATGCTTTTGAACATGAACATGCTTGTGTTACCTTTTCTGAGGTTGGAAAGAGCCAGGAGCTCTCAGGCAGGGGCCCCCTCCCTCAGTCGGGCAGGAGCTGCCCAGGAGGAGCTGTTATGGAGAAAGCTTAGCGTTGGCATTTCCAAAATTCAAGGTGATAACGCTTTCTTCTTCCCTTTCTGTTTTAGAATAGATGGCTGTCTGATTTGAAAAAGGGAAATAGATTTGATCTCAAATGAATCTGTGCCCAGAAGCCAGGCTCAGGGTATTGAGAGATTTGTATAGTGCCCTCAAAAAATAATAAAATTTTAGCTTTCCTTTTTTCTTCTTTTCTCCATCAAATTCTTTTTTCTCTAGTTTACAAATGAGATGGAAAAGGAATTTCCCCTGAGTTTTGTATTCCTTTTTTTTTTTTTTTTTTGGCTTAGACTACAGATAGGCGTGTTTAGCTCCTAAGAAGATACAAGGAGGAACTCTTTGTTGTGCAGAGCGCTTTATGAGTAGTTTGTGTGCATAGTATGTGACTGCTTCCCTGACGAGCTTGTGAGGCTGTACTTCTGTCTTTCCTGTAGGGCGGCTGCAGTGCCTTCTGTAGTGTATATAAGGAAAGGTTACGCCTTCTGAAAAATCTCAGAACAACCATAAGAAGATTATTTTAAAATATGTAGTATCACTGATGGACTTTTTCATCATTAAATTAGTCTAGCATCTAAACTTTTACCACTGAAATAATATTGACCAAAAAGGAATTTATAAAAGGGATTTGTGAATAGAAAATACAGTGTGATCATTTGTACTTATGTGCACCTTAAAAGAGGAATTCTGTCTAGCTGTCAAATTCTGGTTCCTTAATATCCAGTCCTTGATTGCAATTGAGAGCTGGTAGGACGTGCTGGGGCACGCTAGCAGATAAAATCCCATATACTTTAGGATAGATGTTATATTTATGTCAGTGTTGGCAAAGAGCGTTGTGTAGTAATAAAGAATTCAAGACTTCAGCAGTGTCAACCTGAAACTTTGTAAATATTTCCTAGATTGTGATTTGATGCAGTCACAGCTCTTTATCACACAATGCTATCTTTTCCTCATCAGGCAATTTTAGAACTGCTGCACGCCCCTCCTCAAATCTCACCTGCCCCTCCTGTACATTCACCTCTCCAGCCTTGTGCACACCTCATTTAGCTTTAGTTTGAAACACATTGCAGGGTTCAGGTGACCTCTTCAAAAACTACCTCCTCAGAATGAGGTAATGAATAGTTATTTATTTTAAAATATGAAAAGTCAGGAGCTCTAGAACATGAAGATGATTTAAGATTTTAACTTTTATGTATACTTGTATTTGAGCACTCTCCTTTTGTCCTAAAGGGCATTATACATTTAAGCAGTAATACTGAAAAATGTAGCTCAGAGTAACTGAATGTTGTTGAAAGTGGTGCCAGAATCTGTTTTAGGGGTACGTATCAGAATCTTAATCTTAAATCAGTTGCATGAAATTAAATAGTTAATGGTAACACTTGACTAACATTTAATTTTAATTTTTGGTAGGCTTTTAGCAAGACAGTACATCTTCATAATGAGTTAGCCACAGCTTCATCACATGCACAGATTTTCCTGTTGAGAGACTGCCCAGTTCAGAGGGTAGAATGATGACCCGTTTTTCAAGATTCTCTTCTTTGTCCAAACTGGCATTGTGAGTGCTAGAATGTCAGCATTTTGAAACTAGTGATTCCAACTATTAAGCTATTAAAAAGCAAAACAAACCAAACAAACAAACCATAGCCAGACACGGAAAGTTTACTATGAGTATAAACAGCTTACAGGTCATACATTGAAATGGTGTAGGTAAGGCGCTAAAAAAATACCTTGACAATTTGCCAAATGATCTTACTGTGCCTTCATGATGCAATAAAATAAAAATTTAGCATAAATCAGTGATTTGTGAAGAGAGCAGCCACCCTGGTCTAACTCAGCTGTGTTAATATTTTTTAGCCTGCAATTTAGACTGCAAAGATAAATGCACTAAAGAGTTTATAGCCAAAATCACATTTAAAAAATGAGAGAAAACACAGGTAAATTTTCAGTGAACAAAATTATTTTTTTAAAGTACATAATCCCTAGTATAGTCAGATATATTTATCACATAGAGCAAATAGGTTGAAATCACAATTCAGTGACATTTCTAGAGAAACTTTTTCTACTCCCATAGGTTCTTCAAAGCATGGAACTTTTCTATAACAAATGTGTGATGGTCATTTTAAATTGCTGTAGTTTGGGGCTGAAGTACTGTGTGCTGGGCAGCAATCATATGTATTAACTAGTGAGAAGAGAGAAATTAAGATACAGGACAGAATTTGATTTTCTTGTTCCCAGAGTACTGCTGCCAACCTAGACACTGATTTTCCAGAGACTGAGACGTAAACTTGCCGCTCAGGAATTGTTTGCAGATTCAGTGGGACTGTCCTGCTTATGCTGTTCAAAAATGCTCTGAGGGCCAGGTGGGGTCTCCAGGGGCTCCTCTGAGGGACATCAGACTAGCTAACGGCCTGGCGGGCGGATGTGAAGTGGACACACTCCATGGTGTGCTCCTGTATCTTGGTCCCTCGCCACCCTCAAGAAAGGCTTCAGTGGGTTCTCTAGCTAGATGTCTCGGCTAAGGTGTGTTACAAACAGCCATGGGTTGTTGAGCACCCGAGGAGTGCAGTAGCATCTCTGCATGATTGTATATTGGCCTGAGGAGAATGAAGTGGCCAGTGTACTCATGTTCCATGTTGCTAGCTCTGGTTAAATTGAAAATACTGGTAAGATTTTTGTTTTATCAGTACACTAGAGAGTAAGCTTTGTTTTGTGGTTTTTAGATAATCAATTTTCACTTCCATTTGGAAAGACACTTAAATTGAGTTTCAGTCCTAAATTTTGCCAGTCATGGTAATTAGCAATTTCTATCAGGTATTTTTAAGGTAGAAGAGGATAGAAACATAAGTTCTAAAATCTTAAGGTAACCGTGGTTTATTTTTAAATGCTTAGGGGTGGTTAGTCTCTACCTCAAAAAAAGTGATTGAGTGAATCTTTTATTTCAGCATTCACAAGTTCGGCTGTTTTTTTTGTAATACTTTTTTTTTTTAAACTTTAACCCCCTTTATGTAAGTGTCAATGTAGTTTTATTAATTACTAAGTCGGTTTCATTAAAATGTTTATTTAGCAGTTTTGACTAATTGCAATGATTAATATAGCCAGTTGTGCATGAGGACACAGCCAGTGAGTATATCTGGGTTTTTTTTGTGCTTTTTTTCTTAAGGCTTCTGTAGATTTATGAAGTATTCATTGAAAACAACTAAAATACATTTTATTCATGTTGTTACGAAAAAAAAAAAAGCTATGTGCAGACCATCTGCTTCTTCTGGCAGGCTGAGCACATTGTCCATCACCCACAAGTGGCTGGTTCTCATCGCAGAATCTACGTAGGCAATCGGGCGTGAAATTCACTTAAGAGATAGAGCAGAGGAAGTGTTCTGTTTACAGGAATGGAGATGGGAGTTATGAGTAAGTTGCTTAGTCAGTTGGCTTTGTTTTGAAAATTATTGTGTTACATTTGTGTTAACCTACTTGTGTTTTGACAGTGTATGTCACATAGGAAGAAACCTCAGACTAGCATAAGCAACAAAACTCAGACTAGGCACAAATGTAGACAAAATGGACCAAAATGGGAGGGGGGAAGGTATGGGAATAAGTCTAGGGGTAGGGAAAAATTAACGTAAGGGTGGGAAATAAACTGTAATTACCTGAAATAAAATGTAAGAGTGCAATAAGTGTGCTTTTTATTCTAAGCTGTGAATGGGTTTTTTTTAAAAAGCATTCCTTCCCAATGCATTTGCCTATGTTCCATAGCTGATTAAAACCAGCTATATAAACATATGCCTTTTTATTCATGTTAATTACCAACATAAATGGCTAACCTTTATGTCGTATTTATCTTCATGTTATGTTAGTTTACATACAGGGATGTGTGTGTGTGTGTGTGTGTGTGTGGGTGTGCGTGCTATAAATTTTCCCTCCTTCATTTAAAAACGCATTTGTTGGGTCCTCTGTGTTTCCTTAGGCCATGCCACAGGTCGTAGTCTCAGCTTGGCCTTTCTATCACCTGATTTGAAGGACTACCACAGTGACGTAGCTCGTTCATTGGTTGTACACACTCTAACCCTTTTCCTTGCTCAGCAATTACTGTTTCTTCTAAAACGGATGTACAACCATGAGATTGAAATTAACTGTTTGACATATGTCCCTTTGAATTCTATTTATTAGTTATGATTGCTCTTTGGTTTGGACCAACAAAAAGGAAATCCCGCCTCCCCACCTTTTCACTTATTTCTTAGTTTGAGGACAATTCTATGAGAGAGAGGAAAGGGAACTCCTTCATGTTTTAACTGCAGTGAGTTAATGGCCCTGGTTTACACCAAACCATGGTGATTCACATTCACCTTCCTCTCCTCTCTTGCTGCCAAAGGTCTGGGTTTTGTTCACTTCAGTTCTGCTCAAGCATTGAAAAAGTTTTCATGGAGTCTGGAGTGTGCCCAGTGAAAAGATGGTTTTTAATTGTCCACAGACCTCTCTGTTCCTTCTTTGCAAAAATTACAAAGGAGTAACTATTTTTAAAGCTTATTTTTCAATTCATAAAAAAGACATTTATTTTCAGTCAAATAGGATGATGTCTCCTTGTCCCTTAATCCTCAGTGTTTGCTTGAATTTTTTTTTTTAATTTTTTCCCATCCCCACTTCTTGATACTTCTTGAGTTCTCTTTCCTGCTCAGGTCCTTTCATTTGTACTTTGGAGTTTTTTCTCATGTAAATTTGTACAATGGAAAATATTGTTCAGTTTGGATAGAACGCATGGAGAATTAAATAAAAAAGATAGCTGAAATTCAGATTGAAATTTATTTGTGTAAAGTTATTTAAAAACTCTGTACTATATAAAAGGCAAAAAAAGTTCTATGTACTTGATGTGAATATGCGAATACTGCTATAATAAAGATTGACTGCATGGAGAAGTCTTTATCAAGACTATTTTTCTAGCACTGTCACATTCAGTAACGGAAGTAGGGTTTTGACAGTTCTTTCAGGCAGTGGAGGGACTTGAGAAGTGTGCGTTGTTTCATATATAATGAAATTTTATATAGATTTCAATTACTGCTTGGTGGGCAAAAGGTATTTATATGAGAAATACATTTAAGGTTGTCAAGATAAATACTGATACATTGCACCAGTTACTCTCTTGTAGAAGTGAGTGTTTTTGTCTGAATGCTCAAAATTCTCCAAGCCAGGCTTCAGCAATACGTGAACCGTGAACTTCCAGATGTTCAAGTTCATGTTGACGTTATGTTGATGATGATCCTCAAGTACTGTGTTACGGTGTGATGTGACTGTCCCCCGAAGAGTGTGCTATAATTGAGTTGTGTAAGTCGTAGTCTGTCTAGAGAAGTTCCCTCTTCTGAACTGTGAATGGTATCTTTCTGACTTTTTTGACACAACTTCCAAAGATATATTTTCTATAGGAACACAGACTGTAGGCAAAAATATATGTATTTGAAACTATGCATTCATGTTTTATATTTCCCATTTTAATGGTGGCTACCTTGACTTAATACATTTGATCTCATGAAGTTTGAAAGACAGCTAGAATATCATCAACGCTATGTGATATTACCAGGCAAAGTTTCCAGAATAGAGAGAAATAATTCTGAAACTTCACTGGGAAACCCTGTGAGAACAGTATAAACAGAAAAGTCTTCAAGATGGCACGTTTGAGGAATCTGGTTTTGGATCTTTGTGCCCCTCCAATGAATAATAAAATGCTAATGAGACAAGCATTTTCTCTGAACTGCAGTTCTCTCATCTGAAAAATGTAATTCTGTAATACCACATAACAAACTTTTAAAAATTGGTGTTGGCTCCATGATACTGAATTTGTAGCTAAAAAAGGAGATTGTGCCACTTGCATATTCCACTTGCTCTTCTGTCTTCTCCAGTCAACAAACCCACTGCTCATGCAGGAAATAGAAGGTAAAAAAGCCATCCTAAATGTCTGTCTTGCTTTAGGCAGAGGAGAGGGGTGGCTCTGCATCTGCTGAAATATGTTTACAGTTTGTCTCCATGTGGGGGCTTATTTATAAAAATCAAACTAGGATTCAAGAGTCACTATAAACTTAGTTTGGACCCAATGGTTTGGAAATAACACTTGCTTCCATTTAGGGTATTTCCTTCCTGCCAAATGGAGTTCTGAGGGCTTATGTGCAAATTCATTGAATCTACTTAATCCGTTTTACAAATGAGGGCATTGAGGCAAAGTTCAAACAAGTAATCTGCCCAAACTCCCAGCAGGCATTCCATAAATAAGCGACCAGAGCTAGGAGTCAGACCCAGTAAGTCTGGCTCCAGGGCCTGAGTTCTTCACTGTGCCAGTTTTCCAAACTGCAGATTGAAACCCATTAGTGGGTAGTAAAATCACTGTCAATCAAATCAACCATTTGTTTAAATGTAGAATAGAATAAAAAAGAAAATATAACAGGTAAGTTTGCATAAAACTTTTCTATTATATATGTATGTATACACACACACACACACACACACACACACACACACTAGGTCACGACATAAAATGACTTAAGAGTAGGTAAATCTTGATCACAAAGCTTTACTCCTATCTACGTCACTGAGACCTACAGCCAAACAACCAGGATTTGAACCTTAGTTCCCTTAACTGTTGGAACTTGGGGAAGTTACCTAACCGCTCTACAGTTCAACTCAGAAGTTAAAGTTGGATGTGCAAGCCACTCAGTCATGTCTGATTCTTTGTGACCCCATGGACTATACAGTCCATGAAATTCTCCAGGCCAGAATACTGGAGTGGGTAGCCTTCCCCTTCAGAGGATCTTCCCAACCCAGGGATCGAACCCAGGACTCCCGCATTGCAAGCAGATTCTTTACCAGCTGAGCCACAAGGGAAGTTCAACTTACTCATCTCTAAAATGGAAAGAATATGAGGAGAGTAAAAGGTTTGTTCCTTTGAGAGTAGGCTGGCTGGGACAATTTTTGCATCAGCACAAACTGATTTCACAGCCCAGGTATAGAAAAAGACGATTCAACATATGGAGGCCACACTGGCCAATTTAAAAAGGCGGCTAGTGTAAGTAATCTTCTAATTCAAGTCAAGCAATTCTGATTGATTTCTCAGGAAAAAAGCTAATGGTGTTATCCTACTTGAGTTCACTGTTAAAGACTGTAGTGTTTCCCAAACAACTCTATTGATGGGGGAGAAGCAACAATGGAAAACAAAAAATGAGACCTAAAAAGTACATAGGAATCTGATGGTCTTTTAAAGACCATGAATATTTATCAGGTAAGGCAGCACACTCCTACACAGGTGAGTAAACACAAAACCAAGAGTGTCCAACACCTGTGCACCAGGCTCAGGACTGCTGGAGCCGACAGTGGGGAGGGTGAAAAACTGACTTGCTTCTGCTTTTGCTGCCATTGTGCCCATTCTGACCACTGGGGAGAACCAAAGGGCGAGTGAAACTGGAACTAGGAACTCAAATGGGACCAACCTCTACTTAAAACTTGTGAGCAGCTTTCTCACTGCCTGGCCTCATCTAGTCCCACCCTCTCCTCCCCTGCTGGAAGCCCAGTGGACTTTGTCCCTTAAGCATGGTGACCCTGGTCCCACCCTAGACCTTGGTCCTTGCTCCTTCTTGTCCCTGGGGCACTCTTCCTTCAGACCCCACATAGCTGTTTTCTGCTCCATGTCATGTTTCAGCTCAGATGCCTTCTGTCCACCAAAAAGGATCAGCATGGACCCACCTTGCACCCAGTGTAACTGCCTCACAGCAACCCTCTGCTTGTCTGTCTGTCCTTGCCAAAGTCTGAGTTCTCATCTGTCTTGCTTAGCATGGCAGTCCAAACACCTAGTCAAAAACAAAAATGTGAAGAGCTATGCTTCTGGCCAAGTCCTTAAGCTACTCTAGTGCATATTTTTATCTGTAGATAACAGAAAATTCTGTCCTGCCTCCTCTCAGAACTATGATACTACAGAAAGTTGAAAAGTACTTTGAAATTCTTGAAAAACTGCATTATCCTATTTCACCCTTATCTCACATTTTTCTGACCCTAAGAATTCCTAGGGTCCCTAGGAATTCCTAGGGTGACCCTAGATAGAAACATGTCTTAAAGAGTTCCACAAAATGGTGACTCAATGGTGACAAGATACATAAACACGAGATGGACTACACCGACCTCTAACCTCTGTATAACTTTGGGCAAGAAAACACTAGCAGTAGAGAAATGGTAAGATCCTCACAAACTGTCAATGTACATGTGACTAAGACAGCCAAGCAGGTAGGCAGTATGGCACTGCTGTTAAGCATGGGGTCAGACCTAATGTCATTCACTCAGCAGTATGTGACCCTAAGTAAGGTTACTTCCTTTCCTTGAACCTTGATCCTCAGTGATCATCTAAACCATGGGGTACCCAAGAAGATTCACCAAAAGGGCTATAAGCAGATGGCACAGCAGTTCAGTTCACAGGAAAATCAGAAATAGCCATAACTCAGTTCCTCATTCTTGACCAACACACTTTAATTTACAACTATAATACANTTACTTCATTTCCTTGAACCTTGATCCTCAGTGATCATCTAAACCATGGGGTACCCAAGAAGATTCACCAAAAGGGCTATAAGCAGATGGCACAGCAGTTCAGTTCACAGGAAAATCAGAAATAGCCATAACTCAGTTCCTCATTCTTGACCAACACACTTTAATTTACAACTATAATACACAATATGATGTCCTTAATTTCTTGAAATTCTCACCTGGCTCCTGCAGGGAAACAAAATTTGGAAAGCTTCAAATCCACTGCTCTTGTCCATTCAATTATTCAAGCATTCACTGAGCATCAATCATGTGAGTGGCCTTGCAGAGGAGTCAAATCACCTTGCTTTCTCAACAGGCTTAGTCTAATGATTAAAATGTTAATGACTGTGTGCAGGAATATTGGAAAATATATGAGAACATAGGAGAGGCTAGCGCTACAAACCTATTAACACTGGAGAAACAAAGAGGCCTGGTGAGGACGGGGACCTCTGCCTGGTCCATAGCAAAGCCAGAGACACAAAACAAGCTGTAAAACAGCTTAACTGTTTGTGCCCACCCCCCACCCCCACATACTCAAAACTGCTGTAATTTTTATGTCAATAAACTACTAACAACAATACTAGTAGTCTGATTTAACAGAACACTTAACTGTCACTTAATGCGTCCTATTCTTTAAAACAATTTCCAAGGTGTTTTGAATGATGGCAATTATTAATGTGCAATGGTTTTTATGTTTACATTTTTATAGAGGTGTAATTAAAAATGTACAGATGCTAAGGGTTTAATTCAATGAATTTTGACAACTGTATATACCCACAGAACCCTCACCCTACCTCTAGTTTCACCAGTTTGTAGATATCATATGAATGGAATAATTCATTATGTACTTTTAAGTGACGTTCACTCCTTTTGCTTAATATGATGACTCTCAGATTCATCTAGATGATCTTGTCTTACAGCTTATACTGTAATATGTTTATCTGTTCTCTCACTGATGTACAATTAGGTCTAATTTGGAGATATTATGCAAAATTTTGCACATGTCTTTTATGGAGATATAGTTTTCATTTCTCGAGTAAATCCTAGGAATACAGTTGCTGAATCCTAGGATACACATGTTTAACTTCATTAGAAGTTGCCAAACAATTCTACAAAATCACTGTACTGTTTTACACTCTTATTAGCAAATATTGCTAGTTGCTCCAAACTGTCACCAACATTTAAAGTTGTCAGTCCTATTTTAGCCATCCTAGTAAGTATAAAAGATATCTTACTGTAGCTTTAATTTATACTTTCCTGGTGATTAATGACATTAAGAGCCTTTTTTCATGTGATTATTGGCCATTCATGTATCTTCCTTTGTGAAGTATTTGCTCAAGGCTTTTGCCCACTTTTCAGTTGGATTGTTAAATCTAATTTATGATTACAGGGGTTCTTTACATATACCAGATACAAGCCCTTTGTTGGATATAGATGCTATATTTTTTCCAAATTAGTGGCTTATATATTTCAGTTCTTAATGGTATCTTTTGATAGCAGAAATTTTTGATGAGGCTAAATAAAATTTATTGTTGTTTTAATCAGTGCTTTTGTTTCTTCTCCAAAAGTTTTGTCTGCCTTAAACAATTATTAAGATAGTCTACTGTGCTTTCTTTTAAAAGCTTTAAGAGTCTGGGCTTTATTTTACATCTATTATCCTTGCAATGATTAATTTAAAAACATTTTAAATGACAATGTATTAATCCCTGAAGGATTTGTGAGGGAAAGAATTCCTCCCAGTATCTTCCTTTTGAAAGAAAAACCTCCTGATCTGGAAAATGAAAGGGCCATAACCTTTTACTGTTGAAAGTGTTAATTTCCACACAATTCCAATATGTAACATTCCGATATGCTCAAATTTTTCATTAGAACTATTTTTGCAACTATAAACAAGCTCCCTATCTATCTTGTCCAGTAGAGCTGGTGCTTAAAGTCTTTGATCAATAGACAGACAAATGGGACCCTATACTGTAACAAAGCTTAAGAAAAAATAATTTTTTAAAACAAACAGGAAAAGGAAGATGAGACTAAAAGTGTATAGGGGAAGAAGGGGCAGAATGACAGCAAATGTGAAAATAGGAAAAGCAGAAATTAGACATGATGTGTTAATTATTCTTTATGCTGTTATAAAATGCACTGTTTCTTCAGAACTATCATAGGTGCAAAGTCAAAACATGTTTACAGACAAACGTTAAACATAACAAGAAACATGGGGTGCACCCATTTGGCAAGAGCTGAGCCTCCGTTTTCAGTCTTCATCATCCGGAGGGATACCCAATTCCTCATCCGTCCACTGGGAAGGGTCAGGATAAGGAAAGTGACCCTAAGGACACAACCAATTAAAAAAAAAGTTCAAGAATCTATACTTCACAAAACTATTAATAATCTATACACCATATAGTTGATTAAATTTTAAAATAAATCTTGGGGGGAAAACTGATTCAAATAATAAACAATCCTTTATATACCCCAAGAGCAAATTCTATTGCACTTCAACCAGCTGATGGTCCAACTATTCTTCAATCTGTTCAGAATGCGCCACGGCCTGAATACAAGAAGTTTGGCCATTTCGGAGCTTCCGCCTGAGCCGGCATTTGAGTATGAGTTTTGGATGGAAGGGAGGGGGAACGGAGACAACACATTTCAAAGATACCCCACGTCACAACAATCCCTGAATTGTGAATCCCTTGACAACAGTGTTGTCTTGAATCCCTGACAAAACAGTGTCTCAAACTGTCCTGTCGTTCCTGCTGGGAGACCTGGGACTCATTCCGGTTTGATCCTGATCTAGGGCATGCCATGGTCTCCTGCCAAACAGCCACACACAGATCCGACAGCTAACCCACAGTGAGACAAAGTGTCTGTGTGCTGCCAGTTCAGACACCAGGTGGCTTCTTTCTGGGGGACAAGGGCACAGAAATTCTAAGAGAAGTGGGACACAAATCAACCTGATGCTTCTAGAACTCACAGTATAAATTTAATTTCCCTATCCTTAAAAAAAATTAACTGAAATTCAAAGTATTCTGGATCAATAAGCATGGATTTCAATGGCCTAAAACTGTAGTTTGCTAGAGAATGGCATCTGTGCAAATGTGATTAAAAGCTCATTTGAGACCAGTTACATGTTAGAAAGTCACCAGTAATTAATTTCCCTGCTTCAGACAAATTAGCTCACATCCATTCCACTTAACCTGGCTGCCTTGAGCCCCTAGACAGACTAGATGGCATGCATCATTTAAAGGCATTTAAGGGTGAAACTTAACCTGCCAATGACCCCCTACCCAACTTGGAAGGTAAGAGAATTATTTTCTGTAGTCTCCCTTCCAGATACGGCCACCAATTAGCAACCGTAAAACACGCAGTATCTACGTGTACATCCCTGAGTGGAAAAGGTCAGAGATGACAATGTTTCCTAAAATAAAAGGATCCCTGCATACACATAGGGACAACATACCTCCAGACAGAAAAACAGGCTATAAACAGAGAAACAATCTAAGCTGTTAACAGATCTTCCCTCCCCACACACCCTACTCTCCTGCGCTTACCAGCACAGCATCTGAGTCGTGCCAGAAGCGCCAGAGAATCCAGAACCACATGGTTGCACTGAAGAACTCGGCCTGGATCACCTGTGATCTGGTCAGCTGCGGGAACTGTCTGTACCGGGGCTCGATGTGCGCACCTCCGCCAGCCCTACATGACAAAACGGACATGTGAACGGACTTGCTCTTTGAGCTCATCCAAAACTCAATGAGTTACAGCCAGAAACTAAACCTTTCTCTCCTTCGCAAAAAGAAACAGAAGGATAATGCTCCATGGTCCCTCAAAATACTCCACTTGCATAAGTGTGCTATAAACGTGTGCAGCGGCAAAAACTGGCCTGAACTGACGAGAGGCTAATTATGATGTTCACTCAGTGAATATCCACACATTTTACACCAGATATGAATGTGCTGATTAGTGGGGTGCTGGCCCCACACGGTGGTTAAGGGATCATGAATCTGCAGTAGGTCACTAGCTTATCCAGAGAAACAAATCAGCAAATTAATTTTGTTCTGGAGAGCCATCTGTTTCAAAGACAAATTATGTCCTCTGCTGTATTAGTAATACAATCTTTATTAAAAGACCATTTTATGGAAAAGAGAACTTAGATCCTTTTTAATAAGCCAATAGCACTGAACAAAGCAAAGAGACTTAAACAGTTAAGTTTGAACAAGTTTTTCTGGGTTTTGTTTCTTCATTTAGATACTGCTGACAAGGTGTGGAATATCATCCATAGAGCTCTACTCATTCTATTTTGTTGGATTATAATTATTATAGCTTGAATCTAATGTAAATAATGTAAGTTGTACTCAATGGGGCTACTTTCAAGTCCTTTTCAGTAGCTATACATATACTATTACATAGAAATGGATATAGAATTTCAAAGAAAGTTTCTATATAAAACATGTTCACAAATTTCATTCCAGGTAAGAATCAGCTTATAAAACAATGTTCCCTTTTGTTTGACACAGAAATGAATATCTGTACAAAAACTTCAGTAAAATTACTTCAAAATGCACTACAGTTTTGTGAACATTAATACTTCCATGGTTCTTGATACGTATTACCTAGTACCCTTTTTATTCTCCTCTACTGTAAAAGATTAATAGTTTTTATTTAGAGTGTCTTATCACCTGTCAGACACCACACCAAGCACTTTATATATTATCATTTACTTTTCAAAACAACCTGAAGAGATAGATCTATGGTTATCAATGTTTACAAATGAGGACACTGGAGTATTACTGTTTGGTGACAAAGCCCAAGCTCTTAAATACTGCCCACAAACAACATTCCCTATTTATGTAAATATCTATCCAACACTTTTATTTGAAAGATCCTATATAAAATATTAATAGTAATTAAGGGAGAGTTGGACTGTGAAGAAGGCTGAGTGCCGAAGAATTGATGCTTTTGAACTGTGGTGTTGGAGAAGACTCTTGAGAGTCCCTTGGACTGCAAGGAGATCCAACCAGTCCATTCTGAAGGAGATCGGCCCTGGGATTTCTTTGGAAGGAATGGTGCTAAAGCTGAAACTTTTGGCCACCTCATGCGAAGAGTTGACTCACTGGAAAAGACTCTGATGCTGGGAAGGATTGGGGGCAGAAGGAGAAAGGGACGACCAAGGATGAGATGGCTGGATGGCATCACTGACTCGATGGACGTGAGTCAGTGAACTCCGGGAGTTGGTGATGGACAGGGAGGCCTGGAGTGCTGCGATTCATGGGGTCGCAGAGAGTCGGACAAGACTGAGCGACTGAACTGAACGGAATTAGCTATATGGAAACCCACTCCAGTACTCTTGCCTGGAAAATCCCAT
The DNA here is from genome assembly GCA_006410615.1 of Neotragus moschatus. NCBI lineage: Eukaryota > Metazoa > Chordata > Mammalia > Artiodactyla > Bovidae > Neotragus > Neotragus moschatus. The sequence continues at coordinate 1,327,078 of SJYA01000655.1, forward strand.
GGACAGAGGAGCATGGTAGGCTACAGTCCATGGGGTCGATAAGAGTCCGACATGATTGAGCAACTTCACTTTCACTTTTCACTTTCATACATTGGAGAAGGAAATGGCAACCCACTCCAGTGTTCTTGCCTGGAGAATCCCAGGGACAAGGGAGCCTGGTGGGCTGCCGTCTATGGGGTTGCACAGAGTCGGACACGACTGAAGTGACTTAGCATGGGTGGTATAAGAAATGGGTTTTATTCTTTCTGCATGCATGTGTGTATTCATGTAAGTATGTATCCTTTTTTACAGTGACCATATATTACTTTTTTCCCAAGCATTTATTAAAGCCAGCTTCTAAACTTTAGTCAGTTTTTAGGTAATCTTTTACTAATGTATAGTACTAATTATTTACTTAGAATATATTACATTTGTATGGAACTTTACAAACTGCAAAGCGNTGGGTGGTATAAGAAATGGGTTTTATTCTTTCTGCATGCATGTGTGTATTCATGTAAGTATGTATCCTTTTTTACAGTGACCATATATTACTTTTTTCCCAAGCATTTATTAAAGCCAGCTTCTAAACTTTAGTCAGTTTTTAGGTAATCTTTTACTAATGTATAGTACTAATTATTTACTTAGAATATATTACATTTGTATGGAACTTTACAAACTGCAAAGCGTTTCCATGTACATTTATTGTTTGAGCCATCAATAACCCTCTGCACAACATGTTACTTTTAAAAGTGTCTGTCAAGCATCACTACTTTACACCCTGAATTTATCACACTGTTTCTGTATGCCAATTTTATTTAACAGTACCTATGCAGGAGCTATCTGTGCAGACAGATACTACATTATGTAAACAAACCATGGGGGTGGGAATTCAATATGTTAACAACAGGCTTCCTCTTTGACAGGTTTTAGATACAATCTAGTAGTAAGTGCCCATCAGTTAAACTCATTTAAAATAAGTTTAGAAAATTATAGTTTAAACCTCTCCCCAGGAACTCTCCACATTTCATTATTATGAGAGTTACATCTTGTTTTAACTATGAAATAAGTGGGTCATTGACTGCAAGGTATAAATCTTTTTGAACGAAGATTTGAAACACTGCAATTAGAGAAAGGATGGATGACATAATGACTGCCATGATTAAAGAATATAGAGAGTCCACAAACATCTAATTTTATGTTCCAAGAGAGATTGTTAACTGCACTAAGGCAAACTAGATAGGCCTGAACATCCCTCCAAATAGAAACTACAACAGCAGATTAATTTTTTTAACTTTTAATATATCATTAAAATCTTGGTATGGAAGTACCAAGACTGCAGCGAAGAGGAACACCCCCTGGTCTTCCCATGCAGGCTCAAAGGCTGTTGTTGGTGGCTCTCGATCTCTGTCCTTCTCAGGTCACACATGCCTTTTCCTTCTCTCCATCCTACATCCGTCCCAGTTCCATATTCATAACAGACACGTGGCTTTAAGCAAGTCAATCTTTTCATTTAGCTGGGTCTCAGTTCCCTAATAACAACAGCTATTTATACAATACTTGTATGGTCTACTGAGCACCAGCAACTCTGGTAACAACACTTCAGAGATTTGTTACTCGTTTACTTCCCTGGGAGTCAACATTATTACCCCAATTAAACCTGTGAGAAAACTCAGTTCTTAAGAGATCATGAAACTTTTCCAAGATCAGACAGCAAGAGAGTGGCAGAGGTGAGATTTGAAAAGACAGTCTGGGGGCAGAATCCTGCTTTTAACCACTATTTTGCAGTGCCTCTTGGTAAAGTGTGGACCGTGGTCAGAGANACAGGGAGGCCTGGCGTGCTGCGATTCATGGGGTCGCAAAAAATCAGACACGACTGAGCGACTGAACTGAACTGAGTACATGCACAAACCATTAAGAGATGTTCATGACTGGGGAAAGCAGGGTCTTCCATCCTTCCAAAGAGAGCTCTCTGCCCATATTTAGAGCTGCCTGCCTTGCTCCTAGGAAAGAACAATGCTGTGACTCCTAGGCCACAAAAAACAAACAAAGACCAGCTTAAACAAAAACACTCCATAGAATCTGATAGTCTGAAGATCTGGAGTTCAGCCTCAGCTCTACCAGTGGTTAGCTCTGTCCATTTGGACAAGTCACTTCTCCAGATCTCAGTACCCTTCATCAGCCATTCAAGAGAGTACCTGGCCCACAGCATGTACTGAGCAACTTTTTATTACTTTGTCAATATTTTCCTGGCTGCAAAAGCTCTTCAGGTAAACTAAAATTCACTTACCGCCCATCTTTCTTGCTCAATTACAAAATAAAAACTACTTTAATGCTGGCTTGTATTTAAAACTATTGTTTTATAGACCATTTGTGGGGTCCTTAGCTCTAATGTTTTGCATCACTAATTCTGATTTTTTTACTATGAAAAGTTTAGGATCCCAATCAGTACACTATTTTGACTGTGTAACAGCAACGCATGTTGTGTTGCAGACATGTTCTAAAAATTCCAAGGGCAAATATCCCTGACTGCCTTTTGCAGGTTGCACAATGGCCCTCTTTTTGATTCTCAGAAAAGCACACTGCAGGGAAATGAGGAAGGAAAAAAAAAAACAACTTGTTCACAAGGCTTCATGTTTATTTAATTTTCTACTTTTGTTCTTTATTTATTTAGGCTGCATGCATATCTCTTGGAATCTTACTTTTGCAACCAGAGATTGAACATGGACCATGGCAGTGACAGCACTGAGTCTTAACCACTGACCGCCAGGGAATTCCCTAATTTTCTACATTTAAAGGTTGCTTGATCACCCTTTCCCTCTAAGTCTCCAAAAGAAGAAAGGAACTTACCTTGCCAGCAGTTTTAACACAGTAATGAACCTTGTTCTTTCGACTTTGGAGGGACTAAACTGGGATCTCCCTTCCAAGTGATGCCCCACTGCCCCTTTATCTACTTACACCCAAGAAGTAGTGTTTTCTCCTTATAAAAATAAATATATAAATCAAGTTTAGCCTTTTTAAGATGCTTATTTTAAAAATCAGCAAGTTACCTATATTAAAGCACAGCCATTAATAACCATTTTTCTCTTCAATTCAGCCTGTGTTCATTTTCTGTTGCTGTTGTAATGGCTCCTGAGCTACTGAGGCCCTCAGTCCAGCAGCCCACAAGGAACAACATGAGTAACCCACAAGGAACATGAGTAAGCCACAAGGAACATGAGTAAGCCTGAATTCAGACCTACCCCAGTGGAGCCCCAAGATGCTTGTAGCCCTGCAAGACTGAGCAGAGGAGCCGCCATGCTTCACCTACATTTCTGACCTACAGAGACTACCAGGTATTAAACTGCTGTATTTGTGGGTAGTGTGAATGCAGTGAGAGATAACTAATGATTATCACAGTAAGTTGATGGAATCCACTGGCTTTCAAGAAAGGTTCAGAAGTGCTGGTGTTCACTCAGGGAGATAGTGCTCTGTGTTGGTGCCCCCGTCTCTTGTCCCACACCACAAATTCATGTGCATTTGGCACCAAGGGCTGAATGTCTGGCTGGTTTGCCCATGAGGAGGGAGCTGAACAGGGTTACCTGGAGCCCCCAAGCCTTCACTGCCTGACTCAAATGCCCTACCCTCAAGACTTGGGAAGTGCCAATAACATCTCCACCCCTCTAAAAAAAAAAAAAAAAAACTGCACCAAGGGAATCTCTGTCCAACATCTAAAGATAACTTCTGTTCTCAGTTGTTCCCTAAAAGACAGGCACTTTATCCTTAAGAAGGAAAGAATGGGAGAATCTAGTCCTGCGGTCACAGCAAGACTCAGAGAGCAGGAAGGCTTGACTTTCCACTCACTGTCTAGAGCAGTCTCCCAAACAAGCAGGAGAATCCACTGAGATGCAGGAGAAAACATGACTTTTAAACAAAATTAAGAAATTAAGCTTTATTAATATCCACTCTACAAACTGACCCTGGGATGCTCTAAGCCCATGCAGGCCAGCCACGTGTCACAGCAGCTTTGAGAGAATGGCCTGTGTGCTGGCCTAGTGCAGAGGGCCAGGCAATGGCCGCCCCGTTTTCCTTCACTGCTGGAGTGTCGCCGGGTGCTACTGCAAATTTCAAGTCCTGGTTAACAGGATGTGAAAGTGTTAGCCACTCAGTCATGTCCAACTCTCTGCGACACCATGGACTATAGCCTCCCCAGGCTCCTCTGTCCATGGGGTTTCCCAGGCAAGAATACTGGAGTGGGCTGTCATGCCCTTCTTTGGGGGATCTTCCTGATCCAGGGGTTGAACCAGGGTCTCCAGTACAGGCAGATTCTTTAGTGTCTGAGCCACTAGGGAAGCCCTAACAGGAATGTCCTGATTATATTATCTATTTGTTAATATTAACCAAAATGAGCCCTGTAGAATGCTCAGAAAAACCAGTATCTAAATGCTAATATGTGAGCACAGGGAAACTTTAAGAAAAATAGTGGAGCTGACTCTGTTCCTGTCTCTAGTATGTCACATTAACCATTGATCTTTTTTTTTTTTCTTTTACTTTATAATAAAATTTAGCAAGATTGGCAAAGAAGATTTTAATTATCAAAAGGATAATTTGAGATACAGTGAAACGTGCCCTAAGTGTAAGCTGTGTCTGATTTGCTGGTGATGGTAGAACCTGTATAAACCTTGTAAATAAATTATATGTGCATGTATATATAAATATATGCAACCCTTTACCAACAGGGCAAATAATCAAAACATTTGAGGGGAAAAAACAAAACAAAAAAACAACACAAAATACTTGGGGGGATTCCCTGGTGGTTTAGTGGTTAGGACTTGGTGCTGAGGGCATGGGTTCAATCCCTGGTCAGGAAACTTAAGATCTTGCAAGGTATGTGCCACACTGCCCCAAAATTTGGAAACCATGGGTCTGCAGGATTCTGTGAAATTTTCTAACCTAAATATCAGAGTCTGGAAAGGACCAGGAAGACCAACCTGATCCAGGAGTACAGAGGTTAAGAAGAGAAGAGAAAAAAAAAAACAGAAAACAAAATAACTAAGTTTATTCCTCCACCTCCAGAGAATGTTTTCCCTGAAACACTTTGACTGACACCAGGCCCCGCTTCCATGCCTGAACTGTCACGACCCTTCCTCCTTTTACTTCCCCAGGAAACCCAGACCTTTGGAAACAAATGCTCGAAACCAAACCAGGGTGAAACACAGGGGCAGGCCCTCCACAATCCCAGGTCTAGGACGTCCAAGCTGCCACAGGAGAGGCTGTTGAGAGCGGCCTCTTGAGAGGAAGCCCCCACTGCTGCTGTCAGCGGGAGGTCACTAGTCCTTTTAGGAGGAAGGGCTTTGCTGCCTCCAGGATGTCCAGTTTAGGGTCCAGTGAGCGGCCAAGCCCCTCCAGCACCATGATGGCAAACACGATTGAGGCAAAGTTGCTCTCAAGCTTTACCTGAAACAGAGAAACAGAGGTCCTTTGCGAATCCCATGGATAGATGGAGAGTATCCTGAGTTAACAAGTCAACATCCACTCCTGACATCGTGTGCCTGCCCACATGATTTTTATCATCTATGTAACATTCTTACAGATAAAGGACAGATATAGTATGGACATAACACAAACAGAAGATATTAAGAAGAAATGGCAAGAATACACTTCATGACCCAGAAGTGTATTTTTTCTAAGAATGCACTGTATGACCCAGATCTTCATGACCCAGAAAACCACAATGGTGTGATCACTCACCTAGAGCCAGATATCCTGGAATGCGAAGTCAAGTGGACCTTAGGAAGCATCACTACAAAGCTAGTGGAGATGATGGAATTCCAGTTGAGCTATTTCAAATCCTGAAAGATGATGCTGTGAAAGTGCTGCACTCAATATGCCAGCAAATTTGGAAAACTCAGCAGTGGCCACAGGACTGGAAAAGGTCAGGTTTCATTCCAATCCCAAAGAAAGGCAATGCCAAAGAATGTTCCCACTACCACACAATTGCACTTATCTCACATGGTAGCAAGGTCATGCTCAAAATTCTCCAAGCCAGGCTTCAACAGTACGTGAACTGTGAACTTCCAGACGTTCAAGCTGGATTTAGAAAAGGCAGAGGAACCAGAGATCAAATTGCCAACATCCGCTGGATTATGGAAAAAGCAAGAGAGTTCCAGAAAAATATCTATTTCTGCTTTATTGACTACGCCAAAGTCTTTGACTGTGTGGATCACAACAAACTGGAAAATTCTTCAAGAGACGGAAATACCAGACCACCTGACCTGCCTCTTGGGAAATCTGTATGCAGGTCAAGAAGCAACAGTTAGAACTGGACATGGAACAACAGACCAGTTCCAAATCAGGAAAGGAGTACATTGAGGCTAATTAACCTTGTATACCCTGCTTAATTAGCTGGATGAAGCACAAGCTGGAATCAAGATTGCTGGGAAAAATATTAATAATCTCAGATACGCAGATGACACCACCCTTATGGCAGAAAGTGAAGAACTAAAGAGCCTTTTGATGAAAGTGAAGAAGAAGAGTGAAAAAGTTGGCTTAAAACTCAACATTTGTAAAACTAGGATCACGGCATCCAGTCCCATCACTCCATGGCAAATAGATGGGGAAACAATGGAAACAGTGAAAGACTTTATTTTTCTGGGCTCCAAAATCACTGCACGTGGTGACTGCAGCCATGAAATTAAAAGACACTTGCTCCTTGGAAGGAAAGTTATGACCAACCTAGACAGCATATTAAAAAGCAGAGACATTATTTTGCCAAAAATGGTCTGTGTGGTCAAAGCTATAGTTTTTCCAGTAGTCATGTATGGATATGAGAGTTGGACTATAAAGAAAGCTGAGTGTTTAAGAATTGATGCTTTTGAACTGTAGTGTTGGAGAAGACTCTTGAGAGTCCCTTGGACTGCAAGGAGATCCAACCAGTCCATCCTAAGGAAATCAGTCCTGAATGTTCATTGCAAGGACTGATGCTGAAGCTGAAACTTCAATACTTTGGCCACCTGATGTGAAGAACTAACTCATTGGTAAAGACTATGATGCTGGGAAAGATTAAAGGCAGGAGGAGAATGGGAGGACAGAGGATGAGATGGTTGGATGACATCACTGACTCAGTGGACATGAGTAAGCTCCAGGAGTTGGTGATGGACAGAGAAGCCTGACGTGTTGCAGTCCATGGCGTAGCAAAGAGTCAGATATGACTGAGTGACTGAACTGAACTGAACATTCTTTTCCCTATCCAGTCATTCTCCCCGCCATCTCATCTATTCACCCAACTCCCCACCTACTAGAAATAGTAAGAAAAATCTGGGGCATGCAGTGTGTACAGCTCTTCTTTTAGGGAGGTGTGTGAGTCTGGATGACTTAAAAAATACTAAAGTGAAAAGTTCACAGCTACACCAGAAACTGGGCTTCCCTGGTGGCTCAGCAGTAAAGAACCTGCCTGCCAACACAGGAGACTGGGTTCAATCCTTGGGTTGGGAAGATCCCCTGGAGAAGGCAATGGCTGCTGCTGCTAAGTCGCTTCAGTCATGTCCAACTCTGTGCGACCCCACAGACAGCAGCCCACTAGGCTCCTCTGTCCCTGGGATTCTCCAGGCAAGAATATTGGAGTGGGTTGCCATTTCCTTCTCCAATGCATGAAAGTGAAAAGTGAAAGGGAAGTTGCTCAGTCGTGCCCGACTCTTAGCGACCCCATGGACTGCAGCCTACCAGGCTCCTCCGTCCATGGGATTTTCCAGGCAAGAGTACTGGAGTGGGGTGCCATTGCCTTCTCCAAGGGAATGGCTACCACTCCAGTACACCACTCCAGTACTCTTGCCTAGAGAATTCCACGGACAGAGGAGCCTGGTGGGCTACAGGCTATGGGGTCACAAACAGACACAACTTATCGACTAAACAACAAACAACACCAGAAACTATAAATCTGAATATGGGTCATTCTTCGAAATCCACAGTAGTCTTTTTGAGACCTAGCACATCTGGCTTTGCTGAAATACAGCGGGGTTTCTTCCCCTTTGGAGCCAGGCTAACAGTAATAATAGTTTACATGTATTACCCAGTTAATCCTCAAAAGTACTTCATTATGCCCATTCAGTAGAGAAGGAAGCTAAGTCTCAGGGTGGCTGATGGGTTTGCTCAAGTCCTCGGGGTGAAGAGGAGTCTGTTTGTTGTTTGTTTTAGTCACTAAGTCACGTTCGACTCTTTTGGGATCCCATGGACTGTAGCCCGCCAGGCTCCTCTGTGCATGGGATTTCCCAGGCAAGAATACTGGAGGGGGTAGCCATTCCCTTCTCGAGGGGATCTTCGCAAACTAGGGATTGAACTTATGTCTCCTGCATTGACAAGAGGGTTCTTAACCACTGAGCCACCAGGGAAGCCCACATGAGGAAGAGTTGAGCTAGGATTTAAACCTAGAACAGGAATCTGCTTTCAGGTGGACAGAAGGTCAGGAAACGGGAGGATGACTCATGGGGAAATAGCCTTTGATGAAAGTAAAGGGTCTTTGTCTCAGTTAAGGCCCAGAAAGTTGTCTGAGGGGTCATATGGGCAAATCAGAAGAAAGCAGCATGTTACATATGCACATTCACAGTGGGAGTGTAAAATTGGGTAGACTTTGGAAAACAGTGTGGAGCTTCCTTAAAAGCTAAATATATATATATATAATACTAATATGTACAAATCTATGAGAAAGTGAAGTCGCTCAGACATGTCCAACCCTTTGTGACCCTGTGGACTGTAGCCTACCAGGCTCCTCCATCCATGGGATTCTCCAGGCAAGAATACTGGATCCCCCTTCTCCAGGCGATCTTCCCAACCCAGGGATCGAACCCAGGTCTCCCGCATTGCAGACAGACTCTTTACCCTCTGAGCCACCAGGGAAGCCCTGTATAAATCTATACTTCAATAAAAATTAAAAAAAAAAAAAAACTATATCATCTAGCAAGCCCAATTCTGTGTAAATATCCAAAAGCATTTGAAACCAGGATCTCAAAGAAATATTTACACACTCGTGTTCACTGCAGCATTGTTCTTAGTAGCCAAGAAGTACAAGTGGCCCAAATGTCCATCAGAGGATGAATAAATAAAGAAAATATGGTTAAGTACATACAATGGAATATTATTTAGTCTTTAAAAAGGAAATCCTATCATCTTCTACAACATGCATGAACCTCAAGAACACTCCATTGAGTGAAATAAGCCAGTCACGGAAGGACAAATACCATATGATCCTACTTATTGGGAAAATCAAGAGTCATCAAAACCATGGACCTGGTGCTTGCCAGGGGCTCAGGGAAGAGAGACATGGGAGTTTTTGTTCAGTAGCAATAGGGTTTTATTAGAGATCTAGAGATCTGTTATACAACTGTGTGGATGTGGTTGACACTTGGAGGTGGGCAGGGGTAAACTGTATATTAGTTTTTAATAATAATTTAAATTTTTTAAATTATTTTAAATTAAGTGCCTGGTGAAATATTTGAAGAGAATGGCTGTACTTGGCCCTCTCTCTGCTCTCCCATCCTGGGAATCACAATGACAACAGCAAACATCTAAAGCACTGGCAACCATGTGTCCCACACAGTGTGTGAGGAAGGCTGTGTACCAATGGGAGCCCCAAGGCTAAAGAACAAAGTCACTGGAAGTGGGGCTCCCTGGTCAGGTGGCCTCGGGGGCCAAGAGAGTTGCTTGGTGCCAGCCTCAAGGAATGTCAGGATTAAATCAGATACTGATAAATGTTATACAACTGAATTAGGTGGATAAAGGGAGGTCAAAGCACACTGATCACCGTGTCACAGCTTCATCTGGCCCTCCTGGCAGCCTCTGGGGACTTGGAGAGGCTGCCCAGGTCAGAGCTGGTGGGCATCGAGCTGGCTAGGAGCCTCACCCTCCCTGTCCTGAGCAAATGAACTCCCAGGAGTGTGTTTTCATTCCCAGTTCTCTCCAAGCCAGCCCCCAGCAATGATGAAAGCTTTCCCTAATCCTAACATGAGATTTAATTCATTTTTAAAATAGAACTTGTCAAAACTCTTAGAAAGCATAAAGTTTTTCTCCCAAAACCCCACCAGTGTAGGGTTACAACATGATCAAAGGAAAACCTTGCTGGACATCACTCTTAGCAGAGGGATCGGTGTGTAGAACATTTCTAAAAGAGATCTCCCGTAAGAGAAAAACCTGCCACAACCCTGAGGCCACTTGCCTTCCCCACAGACCTCCCTCCTGCCTGACCAGAGTGCAAGCTCCTTGCCCAGGCCTCACCTTGTGAGTCATCAGCAACTTAAAGACATTCGAGAGAAGGCTGGAAACTTGAAGCTGAAAGACAGAACAAAGAGCCTGAGAGCTACTGGGAACCACTTTCCCTTACTTGCCCCTCACCCACACACACATCCACACACACACACACCCCCCCCCACAGTGATCGGAAATGGACTGCCTGACAAATCCCCAAAAGGACTACATTCACACAAGCCCAACTTCCATCTCATGACTGAGTTCAAAGACCACCGCTCCGCCAGGAGAACCAGCCTTGAGACCTCTTCCCCAGCATGCCCAGCACATACAGAAGTCACATCAGAATAAATAAAACAGGCAGTCCCAACGGCCAGCTGCCACTCCTCACTGCCCGGGGGCCACCTCTTGTTTTGCCTCAATCCAGCTAAAGTGGACTTGGGAATGAACTTGAGAAGAAAAGTCAGCTTTGTTAGAACTATGTGCAGAATTCAAAGTGGGCTCCACTTCAGGTAAGGGCTTCCCTGGTGGCTCAGATGGTAAAGAATTCACCTGCAATGTGGGAGACCCGAATTTGATCCCTGGGTTGGGAAGATCCCCTGGTGAAGGGAATGGCAACCCACTCCACTATTCTTGCCTGGAGAATCCCCTAGACAGAGGAGCCTGGCAGGCTACAGTCCATGGGGGTCGCAAAAAGTCAGACATGGGTGAGCAACTAACACTTTCACTTTTCTGCTTCAGGTCTAAATAAAGGTTGTGAACACTAGGTGAGTCCTTTGTCTGCTCAGGGGCCTCAGTGCTCCCTCCCCTACTCCATGCTCAGCTGAGCTCCACGGAGACGAAGCTGCGGAACAGCTACACTGTCTGGACAGGTGTGCAGTATCACATATATCACTCCCTCCCCTGCAACCACCCAGGAGAGCCCGGTCAAGGAGCCACTCTTGAGAGTTGCAGATTTCAGTGGGCCTCCTTACCCCTGGAGGATGTGGGCAGAGGAAAAGGTTTGTTCTTTATCTGCCTTAAAACTCAAGCCATGGGGTGGGAGGTGGGAGCGAGGTTCAAGAGAGAGGGGACATATGTATACCTATGGCCAATTCATGTTATATATGGCAAAAACCAATACAATATTGGATAAGCAATTATCCTTCAATTAAAAATAAATAAATTTAAAAAAGAAAAACTCAAGTCCCCTCAAGACCTCTCTCCATGACCTCTTCCTTAGACCTGCAGTTTGCGCTGTCCAAGGGCAAGGCTGGTAAACACCCCAGGACCCCCAGCCCTCCAGTGGCCTGCTGACCTTTTCCAGGGTGATGGTGTTCTTCCTGGCCTGGGTCACCAGCCGGGCCATCTCAGCCTTAAATCCCTCCACGTCCTCACACTCGCTAGCCCGGGCATGGTGCAGGATGAGCTCAGCCACTCTCTGGCCCTGGAAGATGGAAAAAACATGCTAGAATCAAGAGGGCCCAACCCTGGATTCTCTGCCCAAACATCTTCAGATCCTAGTTCTTTCCACCCCAGTTTCTCTTACCCTTCTGCTTTTGCACCCCGCCCCCCCATCCATTTTTAATTTTACCTCACTGCCTTCCAATAATACCTGGTCATCAGTCAAAGCCTTTTGATGCTTCTCTCAGTCGGCGAGGCCTACCTGTGCTCAGCACAATCAGAGGCCGGAGCTGCGTGGTCTCCTTTATCTCCAAGGGCACACAGGCCCGGTGGCCAAGTCTGGGCCCTACTGCTCACACTCCTCACGGCACTGCTTGCCAACCAACCAGCTTGGCCCAGAGGCCTGCCTCCGGGACGGACTAGCCATACTCTCCTCGAGGGCTGTCTTCCTGCCCGAGCAGAATTCCCCACTCACAGCCTGCTGGCTCCTTCTCCACCCAGGATGCTCCAAGGTCTTCCTAACACCCGTCTGGCCCCCTTGGTCATGGCCAGGGAGCCAAGCTCTTGCTCCTTGACTGTGACCTTCTTCCTTTGCCCTAACCTGTGCAGAGGAGCACCTCCCAGCCCCCACCCACCACTGCACCTCAGTCTCCAACCTTGGCCCGGGGGACACATTCAAACTGGCTCAGACTCAAGCCTCTGGTCTACCCACCACCACGTCCCTCTCCACCCCAGAAGCATCTCTCAATTCTGCCGTTTCCTTCCCCCCAGCCCCCGCCCCGCTAAAATTTATTTAGCTGCATCAGGTCTTAGTTGCAGCATGTGGGACCTTTAGTTGCGGTGTGTAGACTCTTAATCCCGGCACGTGGGATCTATTTCCCTGACCAAGGATTGAATCCAGGCCCCTTGCACTGGGAGTGCGGACCACCAGGGAAGTCCATCCAGCTCCGTCTTTCCCGGGGTCTTTCCTGCTGGAGAATTCACTGTCACCCTTGATGTGGCACTTTAGGTTGACTCTCATAGAGGTTTCGCTGAGTCCCTTTTCCTAAATAATAATTCTCAACCACAGGAGCCCCTCAGAGGAGTGGGATGAGAAGTGAAAACCAGTCATCTCCTCCTGCCCTAGGTGTCTTCCCACACCTGGAGAGTAGGTTCCCTGAGCCGCTGCTTCTTTCCAGCCCCACCTATCTATCCAGAGCAGATAGCACACACTTGGGGGCCGCTATTAGTCAAGAAGCTAGCATTTCCAAAGCCCAACCATATAGTGACTGAGGAAGGAAGATAAACCACCGGAACATCACTTGAGAAGGAGGCATTTCTTCCCATCATCCTAAACCATGAGCTGCCAGAAACAAGCCTGTTCTGTCTACGGAACCTCAGTGGCTTCATCTCCTGGGCTCTTCTTCCTCCTCCCTTTCCTCTCTCGGGAGCACTCTTGGCAAATTGCCAGCATTAACAAGAATGACAAACCCTGAGGAGCCCAGTGGTTAAAAAAAAACTCAGCTCCAACCCCGCCCCCCACCTCCCCTCCAGGGCCCAGCGGGCCTCACCTGGCCCATGGCCACGGCCATGAAGACAGCCCGAAAGTTCCTCAGGTCGGCGGCCTGCAGCTCGGCCACGATGCCGGCGTCCAGCAGCACCAGGCGCAGTGGGCAGCGGGCCGGCGACACAGCCACTGCCAGAGCCTTGCAGACGTCCACCTGCTGCAGCTGCGTCTCCGGGCCCTGGGCAAGACCGTCAGCGCCCTGGACGAGGATGTTCCCGGGGTGAAGGTCTGCATGGACGAAGTTGTCCACAAATATCTGTGGAGAGATCAGAGCTACTCCAGGCTGAGTCAGCCTCACCATCCTCCTCCACCAGGCCACGTGCAGAAAAGCTTCCAGGGTGCCAGTGAGTTCTCGGAGATCCAGGACAAGGCAGAGAGGTGGGCGTGCTCCCCACCATGAGCTCACCATCTTCAGGAGCATGTTGATCCCCAGCCGTGCAATCTTCCTCTTCACGTCCAGGGGAATCCCTGCGTGCTGGTAGCTGGACACGGGCACACTCTCCTGTGAGGAAGACGGGTTGAGAACCGCTTCAGCTGCACAGCCCGCGACTGCGCAGCTCCTCATTTTCCAGGGGACACACAACTGCTGCCTTCCCTCTGACTGGGGAGTGACCTAAAGCATTTTTCCTTTCCTAGAACACCTGTGAATCCATCACCCACAAGTGAGTTGTAACGATGTTTACGCTTCAAGCCCCATAGGTTCCCCAAGGAGGAAACCCACTGACTGCTGCCCACAGGTAAGAGAGGCTGTGAGATTAGGGTGAGCCTGTTTCTAGTCAAGAATCAGCCAACAGGGACACGAAGGAGCTCTGTGACCTCAATGGAAGAGAAAGAAAAGGGAGAGAGAAGAAAGGGGAGCTGCTCCATAGGCACTTGATACAGGCCGGTTATTTAATTATCAAAGCAGCCTGCTGAGATAGATCTTGGAATCCTTAATTAACAAATTAAAGAACTAAAGCCCAGAGAGTTTAAATAACTTGCTCAAAGTCACACAACTAGTAACAGTGGGTCATTCAGGCCACTCCTCTGGGTCTCATTACCATCTTTACAAAGGAAGCTGGACCAGAAGACAGCTAAGGCCATGAGGCCCTGCCTCTATGTGGAGGGCATTGTGCATTCAACGTGTCATTGGCTCCTAAGGCAGGAAGCATGTCCTGCTGTTCTACAGGAGGTAACTGAAGCCACCCAGCAAATACTGGGTTGGCCAGAAAAGTCATTCGGGTTTTTTGTAACAGCATACGGAAAAACCCAAATCAGATACAATTGGCAGAGCAGACTTCCAGCAAGTCTGAGGGCAGGGTCAGGCTCTTCCCACCTTGCTGCCCTACCTCCCAACCTCAGGCAGCTCCAAACCCCTTTCAGACTCAAGGCTTCCAGTGCAGCAGAGACAACCTGGCTGTGAGTAAAGGGCAAATGGCTAGGGAAGCTCTCATTCTTACTTCATATGTCTCCACCAGGACATCCTTGGTGACAAAGGGACGCAGAGGCGTGGGGAATTTGACGGAGTTCACATTCAGGAAGTTGCACTGGAAGAGCTCGAGATTCCGAGCCTCGTACCGCAGGTCAATCTACAGAAAAGTGGAGAGGAGGTGAGGGAGGGGGCAGTCTGGGCCAGGGACAGCAACGCTGAACCCCCCAAGAGCTGGCAGAGCCTGAGACTCACCTGCCTGCCCCAGCTAACCTGCAGAACTCCCAGGACACTTGAGGGTGAGGGCCGCCCCGGAAGTCCCTCCCCCCCATCCCTCCCCACCACATGACTCCAAGCTGCAGACAGCAGAGACACTGGAAAACTTAGAGTTCACATTCACCCTGCCCCCAGGAGTCCCTGCAGAGGGCTCCTTCTCTCTCACCCTTCACACCCATGGGAGACCCGCTGCCATCAGCTCTGCAGCCCTCAGAGCTGTTCTTTTCTATCCCACTGTTCCTCCCAAGGTGACTCGAAACCAGTCACCTGAACGTCAACAGAGGTGTCTTAGTTGGGCTCTCTGTCCTCCATCTGCTGGTGCCCCCCCCCACCTGCAAGATGGACCCTGCACTGGTTAGGATGACGTCCGAGGTGGGTCATGGTCTGGGCCCAGCTTCTTCCTCCAGGTGCAAATCTTGTGATGCAGCCTCCTTCTTTCACAGCCCCAAACTCCAGCTCCACCCAATCTGTAGACCGGGAATGTCCCAGCCTGCCTAACACTTCCCCTCTGAGTGCCTTCTGTACTCCACCTGACTGGAATATTCTTCCCCCATTGGGTCTAACTGCAGACACTCTCCTTTCAAGACTCCGCTCAAGTCTGGGGAGCCTGGACCCACAGGGTGAGAATAATCACTTCCTCTGTTGGGCCTCGGCTAAGCCCAGCTGAACCCGTAAGAACTCCTATTGTAACTAGCACTTGTGCTACAAATATTTCACATCAGCCCTCCTCGTCCCAGTATATACTTCTTGGGACCAATCAGGAGGGCACATTTGCCCAGCCAGGACTGGGTCCCACCATCACAGGAGACTCAGGGAACCCCACTTGTTGTCTTAGTTCACCAGATCCTAACAGAGTTTTTAATATTTGTTGTATGAATTTATAAATGAACATACATCCCCCTACATACACCCAGACTCTAAGCTTTCAAGCCAGGCAGCATTATGAGACTACCGAGAGCTACAGCTGGTAGGAAGAGTTGATTTTTGAGGCAAAATGGGGTGAGTTATAGAGCTGTAGGGGTCTGAACTTGAACTGATGGGATCTCACAGTGAGTATCAGACTTCTTGAAGCAGAACTGAAGCTTAAGTGGGTGGTGGNCTTTCAAGCCAGGCAGCATTATGAGACTACCGAGAGCTACAGCTGGTAGGAAGAGTTGTTTTTTGAGGCAAAATGGGGTGAGTTATAGAGCTGTAGGGGTCTGAACTTGAACTGATGGGATCTCACAGTGAGTATCAGACTTCTTGAAGCAGAACTGAAGCTTAAGTGGGTGGTGGAACTGAGAGTATTAACACCAAGATGGGAGGTGGAACAGTATCTATTTTTCTGTTTCATGCTTGATACTTCTGTATCAAAAGTAGACACCTCCATATCATAAAGCCAAGCTTTCTAAACATGAAAATGCATCGCTGGGGCTTAAAACCCTAAGTCAGATGACATAAATGAAGATTCGGCACGTGGCCTCTGAAAGCCTGTCAATTTCTGTGCCAACCGCCAGGAAACTAGCACAGATGGCTCCTTGGAGCCCTGAATGACTCCACTGTGTCTACTGAGTCTGGCTTCTTAAACAGGTGTCCCAAAGGCCCTGCACAGGGCCCTTGTCTACTCATTAAACCCCCAAAACAAAGGAAAACCAAGGCATGGTATGTGACTTCGCCGATTCTTCTTCTCCTGGAGTGCAGCCATTGATTGCAGCACAGATAATGCTATCTGTTCCACCAGACTCATTTCGTTTGCAGCCCAGGCTCTATGCAAGACCACCTTCCCCAAGTTCCCTCGTAGTTACACTGGGCCTGACATGTAGCCTGGGAAGAAGTGAGGTTCATCATTTCCAGGCCTGGCCAGAGAATCCTTTACGTGACCCTTCATGGTCTCTCTCCCTATTCCACACTGACCCCAGATGATGAAACTGGGTCCCTGAATAACAATGGAGTGGAACTCCCACCTGCTCTCATAGTTTACCTGCATGGAACTTCCACAGGATAGCAGGAAATAACCTTGCTGCCTTAACTCACTGAGGTTTGGATATTCTTTGTTATATCAGCTAGCATCACCCATCCTGACTAATATTCTACATTAGCCATAGTGCCCTGGGAAAATGCTCATCCATTCAGCATTTACTAAGCAGCTGCTAACAGCAAAAACTGTCATGTGCTATTTACAACTGAGAGAAGGCGAATTCACCTGTTGCACCATGAGCTTCTCAAATTCCTCCACGATCTCAGGCAAGCTGAGCCACTTGATTCCTGGCAAAAGTGCAAGGACCCGGCTGCCCATCTTCATCAGCAGCAGGTCCATCTGCACCTGAGTGAGCAGGCCAGGGTGCAACACCTGCCAAGAGAGGAACAGTGAGACAGAGGGGAGGGATCAATCAGGAGGGCACATTTGCCTAGCCAGGACTGGGTCCCACCATCAAAAGAGGTCTAGGGACTTCCCTGGCAATTCAGCAGTTAAGACTCCGTGCTTCCAATGCAGGGGGTGCAGGTTCNGTTATCCTTGGAAGGCGGGATTCCCAGGGTGCCCTGATTTGGGGAACCTGTTTGAACCCGGGGCTGTGGCTCCGGAAAGAGTGATCATTCATTCAACCAAGTCTATATTTCTTAAACTCCATCTAATACTTATCGAGGCTCAATAATATCTACCGTGCGAAGTCCTGGGAACATGGAAACACACATCCTGACCTTCCAGGCTCATCACTTTTGAGAAAGATCCCACCATGAAAGAAGGGAACAATGGAGACGAGCTGGGCCCTACGGGGCTCCTGGACACGAAGGTCTCTTTGTCCCGCATTTCTTATAGGCAAGACTCCAGCCTCCATGACCTTCTCTGAGTCCCAAAGGCCAGAACAGTTGCTCATCAGGGGAGGAGCAGCCAGGAAACCACCTGAGGCAAGATTAAAGAGTCATCAAGAATTAGGAGACCTAACCATCCAAGCCGCTGCACACCCTAACCTTGTCAGCAACCTCGCCCTTTTGAAACTTTGCAGAAGAATGCAAGACTGTTACCATCTTGATCCTTCTCAGGTACCTTGCCAGACTATATAACCCCTCCCTCTTTTCCAGGGAGGGGGGCACAGTTCTTGAGCCGCCAGCCTACTGTGTTCCCCCTTTGTCTGGCAAACGAATAAAACCACTCTTTCCTTCTCCTCCATAACTCTGTCTCCATATTTCTCTTTGGCACTGGTGCACAGAGCCAAGCTTTGGGCAACGAGGAGAACCCCCCAGGATGGCAGTGTTGAACCCAACGGTTCCTCGCCGTGAATCCATCGCCCCAAAGACCACCGAGACCAGGTTTCGATGCAAACAGCAAGAGGATTTTATTGTACCAGCGCGCCGGGGTTCCGTCTCCTTAAGCAAGGAACGAGAACCCTGAGTGTTGTTACATGGTAGCTTTTAAGCACAAGCAAGCGGAAACAGATTGATTGGTTACAGGTGTTGACCTTTTCGAGGATTGGTTCACTGATAACAGGTTACAACTGTTGACCAGGTGGCGCCCCTGTGGCGGGCAGTTTCTCGGAACAACAGCTCTTCTGGAAAAGTCCCGAGGAAGTTTCATAGGTTACAGAGATATGCGTGAGCTGGGGATGGGGTACCTATGCATAGTCCTTTCCCAGTTACAGCCGAGAGGGTAAGCGAGGGTTGCCCCCTCGTTTTGCCACCTGCAGGTTGTATGGGGCTGAGAAATGTAATCAGAGATAAACAGGCCACGTTTCCATGAGTCAGAGATAACCCTGGGGCAGTTTGGAAAGTCTCTTATACTAAAAAATACATTCTTACAGCAGCTACTTGGGAGAAGAGGGGAGGGTGATACGGATGGGAGGGTGTTCAGCCGCAGAAAGAATTAAGCCCTCAAATAGGAAGGTGTTTGCTATGAGGTTCTGGGGGAGTTTTTTTTAACTGTGAAGAACCAGAGAAGGCCAGATAGCGCTAGAAAGCAAAGAGGGGCAGAGCAGAGCTTGAAAAGCAGCCAGGACAGCCAGGGAAGGCCAGCGGGCATCTGCTCTGCTGTTTGGGGCTTGGAGGCTGACTGCGCTGGGGTACCACAGTCACCTCTACGTTCACGACCCTTTATCTCTACATGGGTGACAGCCTTCCAGAGAAGTCTGCCAGGGACTCACAAGTGGAAAGACCCTGGAGACATGGCCTATGCCTGCTGCTGGAAGTGTGACTGCCACTCACGGCCTAAGGATTGCGGGAAAACTTGGTGACTCCTGCGCTGCAGACTAACAATCCAACTCCCATTTCCCAAGAGGTGCAGACCCTTTTGAAGTTCCCAAGACAGAAGTCATAGCTAACTCCGCTGGTTTTAAGTATGGCCAGCCATTAACTATACCCTCCAAGCTTCAGAGTACAAAATGAAACGGGGCAAAGGCTAATAAGAGTTCTGCCGAGAGAATCCACTGGTCATAGCAAACACCTTCCAACAACACAAGAGACGACACTACACATGGACATCACCAGATGGTCAACACCGAAATCAGATTGATTATATTCTTTGGAGCTGAAGATGGAGAAGCTCTGCACAGTCAGCAAAAACAAGACCGGGAGTTGACTGTGGCTCAGATCATGAACTCCTTATTGCCAAATTCAAACTTAAATTGAAGAAAGTAGGGAAAACCACTAGACCATTCAGGTATGACCTAAATCAAATCCCTTAGGATTATACACCAGAAGTGACAAATAGATTCAAGGGATTAGATCTGATAGACAGTGCCTGAGAAACTATGGATGGAGGTTCATAACATTGTACAGGAGGCAGTGATCAAAACCATCCCCAAGAAAAAGAAATACAGAAAGGCAAAATGATTATCTGAGAAGGTCTTACAAATAGCTGAGAGAAGAAGAGAAGCAAAAGGCAAAGGGGAAAAGGAAAGATATATCCATCTGAATGCAGAGGTCCAAAGAATAGCAAGGAGAGGTAAGAAAGCCTTCCTTGGCGATCAATACAAAAAAATAGAGGAAAACAATAGAATGGGAAAGACTAGAGATATCTTCAAGAAAATTAGAGGTACCAAGGGAACATTTCATGCAAAGATAGGCACAATAAAGGACAGAAACAGTATGGACCTAACAGAAGCAGAGGATATTAAAAAGAGGTGGCAAGAATACACAGAAGAACTATACAAAAGATTTTAATGATCCAGATAACCACGATGGTGTGATCACTCACCTAGAGCCAAACATCCTGGAGTGTGAAGTCAAATGGGCCTTAGGAAGCATCACTACAAATAAAGTTAATGGAGATGATGGAATCCTAGCTGAACTACTGCAAATCCTAAAAGATGATGCTGTTAAAGTGCTGGATTCAATATCCCAGCAAATTTGGAAAACTCAGCAGTGGCCACAGGACTGGAAAAGGTCAGGTTTCATTCCAATCCCAAAGAAAGGCAATGCCAAAGAATGTTCAAAGCACCCCACAATTACACTCATTTCACATGCTAGCAAGGTCATGCTCAAAATCCTCCAAGCTAGGTAGGCTTCAGCAATATGTGAATTGAGAACTTCCAGATGTTCAAGCTGGATTTAGAAAAGGCAGAGGAACTAGAGATCAAATTTCCAACATCCATAGNGCACCCCACAATTACACTCATTTCACATGCTAGCAAGGTCATGCTCAAAATCCTCCAAGCTAGGTAGGCTTCAGCAATATGTGAATTGAGAACTTCCAGATGTTCAAGCTGGATTTAGAAAAGGCAGAGGAACTAGAGATCAAATTTCCAACATCCATAGGATCATAGAAAAAGCAAGAGAATTCCAGAAAAAACATCTGCTTCATTGACTACGCTAGAGCTTTGGACTGTGTGGATCACAACAAACCGTGGAAAATTCTTAAAGAGATGGGAATACCAGACCACCTGACCTGCCTCCTGACCAACCTGTATGCAGGTAAGGAAGCAACAGTTAGAATCAGACATGGAACAACAGACTGGTTCCAAATTGGGAAAGGAGTACATCAAGGCTGCATATTGTCACTCTGCTTATTTAATTTATATGCAGAGTACAGCATATGAAATGCCAGGGTGGATAAAGCATAAGCTGGAATCAAGATTTCTGGGAGAAATATCAATAGCCTCAGATATGGAGATGACACAAGCTTAAGGGAGAAAGCAAAGAGGAGCTAAAGAGCCTCTTGATGAAAGTGAAAGAGGAGAGTGGAAAAGTTGGCTTAAAACTCAACATGCAGAAAACTAAGATCATGGCATCTGGTCCCATTACTCCGTGGCAAATAGGTGGGGAAACAATGGAAACAGTGAGAGACTTTATTTTGGGGGGCTCCAAAATCACTGCAGATGGTGACTGCAGCCACGAAATTAAAAGATGCTTGCTCCTTGGAAGAAAAGCTATGACCAACCTAGACAGCATATTAAAAACAGAGACATTATTTTGCCAGCAAAGTTCCGTCTAGTCAGAACTATGGTTTTCCCATTAGTCAAGTATGGATGTGAGAGTTGGACCATAAGGAAGGCTGTGCACCAAAGAATTGATGCTTTTGAGCTGGAGAAGACTCTTGAGCGTCCCTTGGACTGCAAGGAGATCCAACCAGTCTATCCTAAAGGAAATCAGTCCTGAATATTCATTGGAAGGACTGATGCTGAAGCTGAAACTCCAACACTTTGGCCATCTAATACAAAGAACTGACTCATTGGAAAAGAGTCAGTTGGGAAAGATAGAAGGCAGGAGGAGAAGGGGATGACACGATGAGGTGGTGGGCTGGCATCACCGACTCAATGGACATGAGTTTGAGCAAGCTCTGGGAGATGGTGATGGACAGGGAAACCGGTGTGCTGCAGTCATGGGGTTGCAAAGAATTGGACATGACTAAGTGACTGAACTGAACTGACCTGGGAGCTATGATCCCCCAAACAACCCATTATTGAAGATTCCTGTTGTGGCAACTACACTGTCCTTGAGACTGTCTACCAGCAGAGGGCGTGGCGCCGCAGAGCCTTCCTGGAGACGCTTCCCTGAGCCAGGTCCAGTCCTGCTCATCCCCACAGGCCCAGGTTCTCGGTGTCACCGTGGCCTAGCCAAGGCCACAGCCCTTTCTTCGGTTGACTCATTGCTTTTTACATTAAAAAATAACTGTAGATGGAAATTAGTTTGGCGGAAGGATAAAGAAAAAAATTTTTTATCTTCTCCTCAAAATAAAAGAGGTGACCTCAGATGGTCTGTCTGGGCCTCTGTTTGACTTCAGGCAAATTGGGGCGGGGACTCTGACTAAAACTATATATATTCTTTAGACTTCCATCCATGTGGCAGTTAGCATCTTTTTTGTTTGATTCTTTCTTTCTTTCTTGGCCTCTCCATGTAGCCTATGGGACCTTAGTTCCCAGACCAGAGATAGAACCATGCCCCCTGCTCTGGAAGCATGGAGTCTGACCAGTGGACCACCAGGGAAGTCCGGCAACTGGTGTCTTTAACAGTAGTTAAGAGCAAAATTCTGGAGCCAGATAAGCCTGGTTTCAGTTCTGTGTAACCTGTATAACGTTAGGGCCAAGTCACTTCGCCTTTTGGAGCCTCTGTTCCTCGCTTGTCAGATGGAGGTATAAACAGATACTGCCTCTCAGACTTTTGAAACCCAAAGCTGTATGTTACATGCGTAACATGCATGTTACAAAGTATTGTCGTTTATATTAGCTAGACAAACAGAAGTTGTTCTGTTTCACAGATTCGGAGGCAACATCATGGAAGATCTGACTTGAGCCCCTTGTGGCATCCTAGAAATTCCCCCGAAGCGGAGGCTCTCTAACTTTAGCATCCATCAGAACCCCCTGCGGGCCGGCCCCCTCCCCAGTGTCTGATCCTGTAGGTTGGCGTGGAGCCTGTGAGAATCTGCAGTTCTAACGAGCTCTGGTCTGCTGCCGCCTCTGGGCCTGGGAACACAGCTGGAGAACCATCGATCTTGTGGTGGTGGTGGAGCTGAGGTAGTAGCAGATGGAGGCGGCGGTGGTGGAAGTACAGGTGCCGCATTTCAAGGAGTTACATTCACCCACACAGGCGCAGTTGAGGGGTCCCTGAGGCCCATGTGGATTTCAGCTGGGAGAGCAATGTTGTACACAGTAAGACATCATGGACCACAAAATCAAACAGTTACATCAGATATGAACCCTAAATCAAAAATTGAATGGGCAGGCTTTGAAAATCACAGATGTTGATTTGCACTCAAGCTGCTTCTCACATGGATAACTCTTATGTAATGTTTCGAGATTAGTAACAGCAGGACTACTGTATTTAGAATGGCTAATGAATTAAAAGGCTGGATGTACAAACAGACACTGGCTGGACCATATATGACAACAGAACACTGATCCAAAGCCTCTACAGCAGTGGGCCCAGAATACTCAGGACTTAGTCAATGACTGCTGCTGCTGCTAGGTCACTTCAGTCGTGTCCAACTATGTGTGACCCCATAGACGGCAGCCCACCAGGCTTCCCCATCCCTGGGATTCTCCAGGCAAGAACACTGGAGTGGGTTGCCATTGCCTTCTCCAATGCATGAAAGTGAAAAGTGAAAATGAAGTCACTCAGTCCTGTCCGACTCTTTGAGACTCCATGGACTGCAGCCTACCAGACTCCTCTGTCCATGGGATTTTCCAGGCAAAAGTACTGCAGTGGGGTGCCATTGCCTTCTCCGAGTCAATGACTGCAGCTTCTTTAATTATTGCTCCCACTACCAACTCAGAACCAATCATAGAAAGACAAATAACCTCTCCAAACCCAGGCACACGAGATGCCTCGGCCTCCAGCCTCCCAAAGCCAATGACCTTCAACTCGGCACCTGACGCCTTTTCTTTTCTCTCTCTCAACCTTTTCCACTAGCATTTGATTCTCCACTTGTACTGGAGTCTCTGCCAAATACAGTTGANTACCAACTCAGAACCAATCATAGAAAGACAAATAACCTCTCCAAACCCAGGCACACGAGATGCCTCGGCCTCCAGCCTCCCAAAGCCAATGACCTTCAACTCGGCACCTGACGCCTTTTCTTTTCTCTCTCTCAACCTTTTCCACTAGCATTTGATTCTCCACTTGTACTGGAGTCTCTGCCAAATACAGTTGATTGTAATTGACTCTCTTGCTGTTTGAAAGTTCTGAATAAATAGCCTGTACTTGTTCTCATTTGGGTGGTCTTCGTTTATTTCCATAGAAGCTTCACAGCGGTAAGCAGTAAACCCCTTAATAACCAACAGTTTCCAGCTCTTGGAAATAGTCCTGCTGGTATTAACTCTAGTATCACTAGGTGGCACCAATTGCTTGTGAAGTGCATCCAAAGCGTCTGCTGGCTTGTAGCAAGGGCTGGAAAAGAGTGGGAAGGGGACAGAGGTGCACTGATTGTAGCATCTCCCACGTCACGTTGTTCCTTAGCAGGTGTGATGCACTGTGAGTTTTTATTCAAGATCCTGGAGAGGGGTTGGGGATGGTGACCTGGGTGGCTCTTTGGGGTTTTTAACCTCTGCTCTTTGGGGCAGGATAATTCTTTGTTGTGTGCTAGGGGAGGGGCAGGAGAAGCTGTCCCAAGATGTTCAACAGCACCTCTGGCCTTGACCCACTCAATACCAGAAACTCTCTCCTTTCCCAACTGTGACAATAAAATGTCTTCAAAATTTGCCAGATGTCCCCTGGAGGAGCAAACTTGTCCTAGGCAAGGACCATTGGGCTTAGTTTCTTGAGGAGGACAGTTCTCTGCTGAGACCCTTTCAGCATCCTGCTCGCCCCCCTCCCCCACCCCATCACACATGCTCACTTTCTTCAGAACAAATACGGGAAACAGACACCCCCCGTGCCTGCTGCAGCCCAGACTTCATCCCCACCTTGAGCAGGTCCTCACCAGTGTGTCTGCAGTGGGGACGGGAGCCACCTCCACCAAAAACCCCTGGGGTACCTGTAAAACTGCAGATTCCAGGGACCCTTCCCAGTCTCCCTGCATGAGGATGCCTTTGGGAAAGAGTAGAATCTGCTTTTTTTCCCCCTCCACAAGCCTAAGGGGAGTATCAGGGAAAGAAAAAGTTTGAAACACCACCGACTCCACCCTACCCATGGGTCCCGACTCCACCCTACCCATGGGTCCCGCTCAGTGCCCCCAGCCTGCAATGAGCTCCTCAGAGAGTTGGACTCTGGCATGAAAAAACTGGCTCTGGGCCACCCANTGTGTGTGTGTGTGTGTTGTGTTGCTTCTGTCATGCTTGACTCTGTGCAACTCCATGGACTGTAGCTCGCCAGGCGCCTTTGTCCATGGGATTCTCCAAGCAAGAATACTGGAGCGGGTATTCCCTTCTCCAGGGGAATCTTCCTGACCCAGGGATGGAACCCTGGTCTCCTGCACTGCAGGCAGATTCTTTACTGTCTGAGACACCAGGGAATGATAAACAAATGCCACTTACTCCACAGCGCCCCCTACAGGGTCCCCACAGCTTCCAATCTCNAGAATACTGGAGCGGGTATTCCCTTCTCCAGGGGAATCTTCCTGACCCAGGGATGGAACCCTGGTCTCCTGCACTGCAGGCAGATTCTTTACTGTCTGAGACACCAGGGAATGATAAACAAATGCCACTTACTCCACAGCGCCCCCTACAGGGTCCCCACAGCTTCCAATCTCCCAGCCCTAGTACAAGAAATAGAGGACAGGAGAGCATGAACCAGGGGTGCCCGGGAGGGGGGGGGGGCTGCCAAAGAGACAGGTCCCTTGAAGCCAGGGGGTGATACAGGAGGCCCAGGGTCCTCAATCCGGGCTCCTCTCACCCCTTGCCCTGGGTGGCCTCCACTTCCCCAGTCCCATACTTCCCCTCCCATCCCATACCTCCTAGACGACATTTGATTCCAGACCGAAAACAAACCAAGCCTGGGTCTGAGGTTTGGGTGGGATACTTGACTTGGTTTTATTTCCTCAGAGGGAGGCAGCCGGGGGTTGTGGTGGGCTGGGCAGGAGCTCGCATCCAGCTGTCTCCAGGCTGGGGAGAAAAGGCCATGAATGCAATGAGAGCCCAGGACAGCAGGAGGGAGACAGCTTCCCAGGGAGGCAAGGAGTAGGATGCCTGCAGAAGAGGAAGCCCGGCTGCCAGCCCAGATGGCTCCGCAGGCTCAGGTAGAGGGATAAGGACAATCCTCACCAAGGGTGTGTCAAGGTGAGGCTGTGCACTTTGTCTGCCCCGAAGACAGCCTCCTTCCTTGCTCAACCTCATCCAAATGTCACAAAGGCCTGGAACACATCCCCTCTCCATGCCAGGTCTCTAGATAAAATAATAGAAAATTTAAAAAAAAACAACCAAACTTCTCGTTTATCATCTACACCGTGTATGACTTTCAAGTACGCCACTGGCAGGCCACTGGGACTGAGAGAGAAGAAGTTCATGTCTGGCAAGAAGTTGGAAAGGAATGGGTCACAGTGACCCACCAGACTTCTCTGGTGGTTCAGATGGTAAAGAATCTGCCTGCAGTGCAGGAGACCCAGGTTTGATCTCCGGGTCAGGAAGATCCCCTGGAGAAGGGAATGGCTACCCATTCCAATAGTCTTGCCTGGAGAATCCCATGGACAGAGGAGCCTGGTGGTCTACAGTCCATGGGGTCACAAAGAGTCGGATACGACTCAGTGACTTAAAAAACAACAACAACAACAAACCCAAGCAAGGTTATCTCTAGGGAGGGGTGTCAGAGATGCCTGTGGCTTCCAGAGTGAGACGAGGGTTGCGTGCTTATCCAGAATCCCCCCTCCAGAGTGACTGACACTGGGGATAGCCCCTGCTCTCAGGAAAACTGGTTTGACAAAAAGGCTGGGACC
Source organism: Neotragus moschatus (assembly GCA_006410615.1). Lineage (NCBI taxonomy): Eukaryota > Metazoa > Chordata > Mammalia > Artiodactyla > Bovidae > Neotragus > Neotragus moschatus. Next base: position 1,353,655 of record SJYA01000655.1, read on the forward strand.
CATGTGACCTCGAATAAGTCACATCACCTCTTAGAACTTGGTTTTCCACCCAGAAAATGGTAGGGGTGACCTCTAATTACCCAGGAGCGTGGAATGGATCAGGTGCCCTGACAGAGGGGAAGTGCCTGGGACTGAAGAGATGTTGCTCAGGAAGTGTTTAGCATCTCAAGGGAAGTTAAGTGGACATTCAGCAATTTGGGGGAGAGTAGAGGTTCAAGGCTGCTTCCCAGGTTCTCTCCCCGTCTTACTCAGACTAGCCTCCCTCCCCAGGTCCCACGGTTCTCCTTCACTTGGCTTACACTGAGGGGATGTCGGCTCTGGGCGGATGGCCATGCCCAAGCTGAAGGCCCTGGACCTATAAGGGGTGAGGGGAGGCAGAAACTCAACTCATGGGGAAGAAACACAGTCTGCTGCCCTCCTCCCTCCTTGACTCCTGAGTGCCACTCTGCTCCTGAAAAGAAATGAGAGATTATGAAAAGAATAACAAACAGGCATCTGGTCCCACCACTTCATGGCAAACAGAAGGGGAAAAAGAGGAAGCAGATGGTGACCAAAGCCATGAAATCAAAAATGCTCCTTGGAAGGAAACCTATGACAAACCTAGACAGTGTATTAAAAAGCAGAGACATCACCTTGCTAATAAAGGTCCAAATAGTCAAAACTATGGTTTTACAGATGTGAGAGTTGGACCATAAAGAAAGCTGAGCACTAAAGAACTGAACTGTGATATTGGAGACAACTCTTGAGAGTCCCCGGGCCTGCAAGGAGATCCAGCCAGTCAATCCTAAAGGAAATCAACTCTGAGAATTTATTGGAAGGACTGATGTTGAAGCTCCAATACACTGGCCACTTGATGTGAAGAGCCGACTCACTGGGAAAGACCCTGATGCTGGGAAAGACTGAGGACAGCAGGAGGCAACAGAGGATGAGATGGTTGGATGGCATCACCAACTCAATGGACGTGAGTTTGAGCAAACTCCAGGAGACAGTGGAGGACAGAGAAGCCTGGCGTGCTGCAGTCCATGAGGTCGCAAAAAATCGGACACCACTTAGCCGCAGAACAACCACCACCAACAAACAGGAGCTGAAGGAGAGTACCCCCCATGGGCCAGGCCTGGTACTACACTCTTTACTTGAAAATCTGCTTTAACTCCCACAATACCCTGCGGTGGGCACACGTGCTATTTCCAGCGCACGGTGGAAGAGACCGCCAGTTAGAGAGGCCAAGCAGCCTGCTCCAGAGCCAAATTTGGCCGTCTGTCCCAGAGCCCGTACTCTTCAACAGGATGCTGAAGGAACAGGAGGGCAGGGATAAGAGATGGTCTGCTGTAACTTGTGGCTGCTCTAGGTGGAGAAAGCAGAATTCACGTTCAAGAAAAATGAACTCCATCCTCCCTCCTCCCATCAGCACCTTTCCAGACTGAAGCCAGGCACTACCTCCAGCTCCAAGCCTATTTTCCAATGTGGGGAAAATCTGAGGACAGTCAGGGAGACCCGGGAGAAGACAGGACTGCTGAGAGGGTCTTCCAAGTTCTAAGGCACACCTCCCTGCCAATCCCTTGGAGGGCTACCCTGCCCCCTGGAGCTGGAGAGCCAGGACTGGGGAGGGACCAGAGGGGAACATCAAACTGGAGAAAGCTCCAGGAAGCCAGCTGGGACGGGAGCATGTAGGAAAGGAGGGCTATGGTGTCAGAGTCAACCATGGGATGGCCCAGGAATGCGAGCAGCCAGCCCTAAGGAGCAGTGGGGTTAGGGGCTGTGACAGGCGGGCAGGGATAGAAACTTGCAGCACATAGGCCCCAGCATCGCCCATCAGAGTCTGACCTGATGAGCTAAGGCAGGGAAATTTTTCTAAAACAAGTTAACGTCCAGAATTCAGTGATGAAGGAGCAGACCAAGGAGTGGTGGCCTGCCATCGGGGACACCATAAGGGGCTCCCTGGCCTCCTCTCTGATTGTCCCCTTCAGATGTGACTGGCGATTTGAAAGCCACAACACTGAAGGTGACTGACCTGTTCTGTACAGTGGTTTGGGGGAGCCCCCTGGGGGACCTCTCGGGTCAATTATTCTCCATTTGCTCTTTTCTCCACTTTGCCAGTTTGCCTCATGATATCCCAGGACCAGGGAGTCAAGAAGCCAAGTCTCTGATCTTTTTTTGTGAAGGGAAAACTTACTGAATGATGCTTTAGCAAACAAAACAATAAATGCTTACACTTTAAAAAAAAAATACTGCTTACATCTTGCAAATTTGTATTCGGAAAGTTAACCATGTTTAGGACTTCCCTGGTAGTCCAGTGGTTAAGACTCCACACCTTCCACTGCAAGGGGCCTGGGTTCGATCCCTGGTCAAGGAAGTTCCACATCCAGGAAGTTCCCCATTCCATACAGGTATGCTTAACGCGTTTAGTTGAAATGAGTATGGTATGGTGGAGTCTGGGGAGATTTAAGGAAGTCTATAAAAGCTTCAGAGATCTTGTAGAATGAGCAAACCTCTCAGCAAAGAAGGACACAGCTTTTCCATCTTTGTAACTGTGATATCTGAATAAGCCCCTCAGACCTCAGGTCCTCTGTCTGTAGGAACTGCCTGGGCGGTATGTAATGTTCCTCACTTTCTACAATCCTTTATTTTCTCTTTCCCCTCTCTCTTGCACATAGAGGCTGAATTCATAGGCTAAGCCTCTCTTTCCCTTCTCTTGCCTTGCTTAGGCTTTAGTCCCGCCTTTTAGGAACCCGTGGACTGAAGACAAGAATGACTTTCCTGGGAGATAGAGATGGGCGTGGAGCCTTCCCCCACACCCACGAGCCACACTGCCAGCTCCATCTCCCTTTCCGCAGGGAACTCCTGCTCATCAACCTTCCGCGGTCCTGGCATGGCCCGCAGCATCAACTGCCCACAGCATTTTCACGTGGACTTCTTTGGCAGTTCTAAATCAAAAGATCAAGCTTTGTCCCCTGATCTTTTGTCCTCTGCGAGCGGTGGCAGCAGGCGCCATAAACTCGCTTTTCCTCTAGGAAGCTTTTCCTGACACCCACCCTCCACTGCCCCTACGCGCACCCGGTTCGGAGTCTCGTGCCCCGCGCTCAGGGGCCCTGGGCTTTCTCGGTCAGCGTCTCGGTGCAGACGGACTTGGAGCTGCAGAGCCAAGGGTGGTGGCTGACTCTGCCTCGGACGTCCCACCCCGAGTCCTGGGCCCGAACCCCAGTCGGCGCTCCCACCAACGCTTTACAACGACTGGAGTGAACTGAGGGCAGGGAGTGTCGCGGCCACTTCGCAGCATCTGTCTCAAGGGCTCAGGGCCCGGGCTGAGCGCGAATAAACCCCCTGGCCGAATGGAGACGCAGCCGGCCACTCGGTGGTCTCTAGCAAAGAAAGGGTTAAGCCGCCATCTCCTCCCCCCACCCCCCCAAAAAAGGGCGAGGGGAAGAGTCCAGCAGAAGGTCCTGTTTACGGGAGCCGCTCTAGGGTCCGCGCTGCCCTGGGAGAGGCGTTGCCGTGGCAACGGGCCGGGCGCCCGCCAGCTGCGAGTGAGCTCACCGAGCGCCGACGGGCGGGGGGCGGCCCGGCTCAGAGCCGCAGCCGCCAGAGGAAGGGGCCGCCCTCCACTCGCCCACGGCGGCCAGGCGGCGGGCACGCGAGCGCGAGGCGCGGGGAGAGGCCCGACCGACAAGAGCGCGGGGGACTGCGGGCCATGGCGCCCCGGGCCCCCGCCGCGCGCCGCCCCCGCCCGCCCGAGCGCCCCCGAGCTGCGCCTCGGAGCCCGCGGAGCCGCGGCCAGCTAGGAGGTAGGGCCGGGCCGGGGGACGCTGGAGGGGACTTGGGGGGACCGAGGAGGGGACGCGCGGGGAAGGGGCGATCGAGGAGCGGACGCGCGGTGCAGGGGGCCTTAGGGGGAGGGGAGAAAGACTACGGCCGGGGCGGCCTCGACCCGGAGCTGTGAAGTGGCTCTCCGCAGACCAAAGACGGGGTTTCCCGCGTGCGGACGCGGGGACAGAGGCGCTGCAGCCGGATCTGCGGGACTAGAGCAAAGTGTTGTCCGAACGTCCTTCCGGGAGCTCCCGAGGCCGTGGTCCCGCGCCCTTGAAACCAGCAGAAACCGGGCAGAGTCCCCGCCCTCCGCCGAGCTGAATCCCAGGGGCGTGAGTGTGTGTGTGTGTTCAGCAAGAACCGGGAAAAACTGAGCAGCCAGACCTCTCCCCGCTCCCCACTGTGGTCAGACTTTTTGCAGTGTTGAGAAAGCAGAAAGGTGAAGATGATTGCATGATCTTATTTCTCCCGCTTTCCGCCTCAGGATGGGGTTGGCAGCAGATGGAATCCAGGGGGAGTCTCTTAACACAAGATAGAAGGATATTTAGAAGGGTCATAGGGAACTGGATTCAAACCATAGCAGAGAGCCAGACCTCAGCGGAGGAATCCTGTCCTGGAGGGCATCGGGTGGGGAATCTGGACGTTGCCCTCCAGGGGCAGAGATTGGGGCAAGGGTAGGGCACTGACTCTGTTTTTAACGAGCTGCTTCCCAATGGCTCAGTGGTAAGGAATCCGCCTGCCAACGCAGGAGACTCAGGTTCGATCCCTGGGTGGGGAAGATCCCCTGGAGAAGGAAATGGCAACCTATTGCAGTATTCTTGTGGGGGAAATCCCATGGACAGAGGAGCCTGGCGGGCCACGGTCCATGCGGGCACAGAGTCAGGCCTGAGCGACTAAAACAGCAAGCTGGGGAAAGAGCTGGGGGCCTTTTAGCTGGTGTTGAGATACACTTTAGGACTGTGACTTCTCTAAGGTTCTAGATGTCCCCGTGCAATAATGCCCCCAGAGTTGTAATAGGCACTACAATAATTTTGTTATTAAACTTACACCTGCGGTGGTTACTACATAAGAGAAAAGAACAGTATCCTTTCTGCTTGCCGGTCATCAAGTATCAGACACACCAGAGGAGTGAAGCAGAAGCGTCTCTGGGGTGGGCTGCCTACAGTGAGCAGAATTCTACAAGGAGTCAAGGGCAGAGAGCAACTGTTCTTAGGAAAGGCAGTGAAAAGGCTGGCCTTCTTTCAGTCCTTTCATTCTGGAAGATTCGAACCCTGCTTCCCTGGTGGCTCAGATGGTAAAGAATCTACCTGCAATATGGGTGACCCGGATTTATTCCGTGGGCCTGGAAGATCCCCGAGAAAAGGGAATGGCTACCCATTCCAGTATTCTTGCCTGGGGAATCCCATGGACAGGGAAGCCTGGTGGGCTACAGTCCATGGGGTCACAAGGAGTCGGACACGACTGAGCGACTAACACGTTCCCTTCTTTCCCCTTTCCCTGCGTTGTGTATTCATTCACTTAGCAACTCTAAGTGCTAGGCTAAGGGCATAAGGTATCTGCCTTCCTTCCGGGTGCTTACCATCCTAGCTGGGTAGTCAGATAAAAAACTAAATCCAGTTGGCATGTGGCCTCACCGTGAGTGCTGTGTCCTCGGGGAACCCAGAGCAGGGATGCCCACAGAGTAGGTAAGGCCAGGCTGAGCCCTGAAAACCTCTTCACCAACAAAGCAAAAGCAGAGAGGGTTGTTTCAGGCTGAGGGAACAGCCTGTGCAGTGTCACCAAGGGGAGGGAGAGGAAGAGGCAAGTGTGGGGAGAATTCATGGTTGTAATTCCCAGAAGGAAGAAGGATCTCCCTGAAGCAGGAGCCAGGAGATCACTCTGTATTCTAGAAAGGTCACTCTGCTTACGGGGTGGAGGCTCAGAGAGGAGGACATGGAGGCCTTGCAGCACCCAAGCTGCAGTTCCTGACCCGCAGGGTGATGGGCGTGGTGACATGGATGGAAAGAGCCAAGAGATAAAGAGGTGGGACCTGGTGGCAGACCTGGGGACAGGGTCCGATGACTTAGACGAGAGCTAAATGCGGACGCTCAGGAGATGACAGAGCAAAGCAAAAGGAATGGAGATTTTGAATGGCCTGTATTGAGCAGATTACAGCACTTGGACAACGAATTTGGCTCAGAATTCTCTGGCAGCTTAGAGACAAACAAAAATACTCTGGATTGCACAGTTTGGGATTTTGGACAAGAGAAAGCATACAAATTCATTTTCAGGACAAATTTTTTCCTGGAATTGAACTCAACTGGGAATTTTGTCATGTGGAAGTTTGTGTAAAGTCTAAAGAGTAACAGAGGAAAAAAAAAAAAACCTTCACTGTCAGTGTTACAAAAGATGGGAGGATAAATCTCCACATGGCCATTTTCCTATACCATCTTCCTGTTATGACTTGAGGACATACTGCATTTCTGTGGGAGGTCGAATGCAGCTAGCTCAGGCCTGTGGGCAGTGGCGACGTAGGGCAGTGCGGGCCCAGGGCATCCTATGGAGGAGCCGTGGGCTCTCCAGTGGGGGAAGAGATGATACCTATTCCGATGAATGTAGCGAGCACAGCATCCCAGTGCCCAACCATGAAGGGGGAAGCAGGAAAATCCCAGTATAGCCCATTGGCAGGTGGGCTAAGACTGGTCTGGAGAAGGAACCTGGTAAGGCAGAGTGTTGGAAAGATTGGCATAGGAAATCCTGACCAAAGAGAAACAGTGTAAGGAACGTCTGAGGATTCCGTTCAGCTGGGTAAGTCCGGTTCCCCAGTTGTCCAGACCTTTGTGCCCTCCGACCTAATGTTAAGGCTGCTCCTAGGGGTGGGGGAAAGGGTTGGGCTCAAGATACCAGAGATCCACTCTGCTGAGGTCAGGGAGGGCAGGAAAACTGTTCACTGCAACGTAAGGAATGTTGCAGAGGAACAGGGGGTGTGAGCTGGGTGGTTCTGCACTCAGCCGCTCATCTGGCCAGGCCCTTCCTATTGGTTTCTGCAGAAGGGTGAATCTGCAGAATCTATGTCAATGCATCCTTAACGTGCCCGCCAAAGGTTAAAGCATTGCTTGCCCACTGTAGAAGTCTTAAGTTGAGCAGGTAATTTAACGACAGGAGTAATGATAACCTACCCCATCTGCCCTCCCATCACCATTCATAGCATTTTAAACTCAGGGTGCACATTAGAACACACGTTTAAATGCTGAGGGCAGGCGTCTTTTAAACAACTGATGCCCAGGCCCTGCTCCAGACCAAGTCAATCAAAATTTCTAAGAACAGGCTCTGGGTATCAGTATTTTTAAAAGGTCCTAGGTGATTTTAAGGTACTTCCACGGTTGAGCGAGGTTGCTTTTAGCCATCACCTAGAGGGCTCATCACCAGAGGCGACTGAAATCACAGATTCCAAAAACAAAGACCTTGTAGAATTTAAAATTTGGAAGCCTGTTGCTTACAGTGAAATCAGCTGGCTAGTCAGCCTTCACCATCAAGATCTAAAGCCACCTTGGAAAGAGACAGGTAAGAAGGCTAGTATGTATATGTGTATAAAGTACTTTTTAACAAAAAGTCTAAAAGCATAATCACAGGCCTTCTACAGTTAGGTCTGCTTGGTCTGAAAGTACTGGATGTGGTGCCTCACCTTAGCCAAAACTGCAAAGCGTTGGTACCTTTCTCTGCCTGAGACCCATATAGGTCTGTCTGTCTTGATTTCTGAGCCTCTAAGCTGTGGAGTCTTTCTACTTCCCTCCTGATATTCAAGTATATGTGTTCTCCGACCTCTGTCTTCTAGATTGGAAAGAAACTGGGAGAAGTAGCTTGCCATTGAACATGCATAAAGTCTCAGTCAAAAGGAAAGAATCTCTAAGAGCTGAATTTCAGTAACTATCATAGGATAATAGGAGTAGTATTTTGAGGCTCAATGGCTTTCCCCAAAACCCTCAAGTATAGCCTGCAAGCAGTTGGTTCTTTGGCTGAGGGCAAAGTTGACTCAGCCTCTCCCACGCTCTCTGGAACCTGCCCCCTTTATTTTGCTTCCCGGGGGTCCATGGAATGTCTGACAGTTACTCGAGAGTGACAGAGACCTCTGCTTGGGCCTGCGTCATGCCCAGTCTCCTGGGTCCCAGGCGTGGTCCCTTCTTCCTCTGCCAGAACCAGACAGCTGCCACAGGCACCTGGGCTCTTTGAAACCCCTGCACTGGCTTCCCAGCTGAGGGACTCAGACACAACTGCCCCTTTAATGGTGGGAGGCGAGTCAGTGCCGGAACTGGAGTGAGTGAGTGACTCAGTTCTTTGACTCAGTTCTCTACATTTGGCCCCAAAAGAAGGGAAGCCAGAGTCAGAGCATCCTTGACCCTTATGTTAAAATCATTGTCCGATTTGGGCAAAAATTAATCCCAGCTCAATTTGCCTAGAAGTTACGCCCTTTGCCAACGGGAGCCCAGAATTGGCTTCCCTTTGACACAGTCATCCTTGGCCTGTGGTCAGCTAAAAGAGGGATGAGTCTGAGACCCCGTTTTCCACCTGGCTGAACTACTAACAGTCAAGTTATGGTTCCCTCCCAACGCTCCCCACTCCCTGAGCCTTAGAGAAGGAAGGAGTGAGTCACCCTTGCAGCAGGCTTAGGGAAGAGGATCTGTATTGTATTGGGGAACCTGAGGATCCATGCTTCACTTCAGCAGGAGAGGAGGGCAGGACAATGGTAAGAGCTTGCTATCTTATCAGGAGGGCTGTCAGACCAGTTCAAGCAGAGTAGCAAACACATCTCCTTTTTTGTTTTCTTTAAAAGTGTACTTTAAAACTTTCAGATTGAAGATTTCCCTGGGGGTCTAGTGGTTGGGACTCTGTGCTTCCAATGCAAGGACATGGTTTGGATCCCTGGTCAGGGAACTGGGATCTCACCTGCTGCATGTTGTGGCCAAAAAAAAATTTTTTTAAAGAAGTAAAACTTTAAGATTACTTTTATATACACATGTATGTATTTATATGTAAACTATAAAAACTGTCCTTATTATAAAACATTTAAGTAATGATTGCTCAGTCCAACTCTTTGGGACACCATGGACTAAAGCCTGCGAGGGTTTTCTGTACGTGGGATTTCCCAGGCAAGAATATTGAAGTGGGTTGCCATTTCCTTCTCCAGGGGATCTTCCCAACCCAGGGATCGAACCCAGGTCTCCTGCATTGCAGGTGGATTGTTTACCAGCTGAGCCATCAGGGAAGCCCTAAGCAATACATAAAAAGGACAGCTGCTGTCCATGGGGTTGCAAAGAGTTGGCCATGACTTAGCAACTGAACAACAAAAAGAACACAGTGAAAATTTTCCCCATACTTACTCCCTTCTCAGAGGTGATCACTGTTTGGTATGTATATTAAACCCCCCTAGACTTCTTTTCTTTACATGTAATATATTATGTTTGTTTGTTAGAAAAGGGGAATAACTAAACAGTATTATGTGAGAATAATTCCATGTGGGACATAACATAGTCCTTTCCTTTCTAACAGCTACCTAGTCTTCTTTTGTATGAATTGACTTTATTTCTTTAACACATTGTCTATTGATGAGTAATTAATTGCTTCTGATTTTAAACACTGTAAATACTCTCCAGCACTTGTTCCAACATTTCTGTATATAAATTCCCAGAGGTGGAATTGCTAAATTAAAAGATTTCAAAGCCAAATGTATACTGAATATATCCGTGTCCAGTGATGGATATTTTAATGAAATGAGATTCTGTTATTTATTAATTTTTTTTTTAAGTGAAAGTTGTTCAGTTGTGTCCAACTCTTTGTGACCCCATGGACTATTCAGTCCATGGAATTCTCCAGGCCAGAATACAGAAGTGGATAGCCTTTCNTGCAATTGTGTGGTAGTTTGAGCATTCTTTGGCATTGCCTTTCTTTGGGATTGGAGTAAAAACTGACCTCACCTCATTAGAATTGACTCAAATGCATTCCTTTTTATGGCTGAGTAATATTCCATTGTGTATATGTATAAAATGAGATTTTGATACTCAGTTTTTCAAAAATTGTAAAATAGTATTACCTCTCTCACCCTTGTTCCCCACTGAATTTACTATGAATTTCTATTTAAGTTAGAAATTGTGTGGTACATTCATAGAGGCAATCTATTATTTCGAGTTTTGTTAAAATTTTCAAGGCAACATATTGAAACTAGAGTTTCTAAGAATTTTTCCATGGCTTATAGCTCGTCATCTAACAAATTGTCCCAATGATGTCTCTTGCTGTTGGTTTGTGTTCCAAAAATCTTGATCTCATATAACCACGAGTTCACATAATTGTGTAGGCTGAAACCTAGAATGGGCAGAGTGGGTTACACATAAGAGCCAGCCCAGGGAAATAATTCTCTATCATGTTGTCGTGGTTCAGTCACTAAGTCATGTCTGATTCTTTGTGACCCCGTGGACTACAGCACACCAGGCTCCCTTGTCCTTCACTGTCTCCTGGAATTTGCTCAAATTCATGTCCACTGAGTCAGTGATGCCATCCAACCACCTCATCCTCTGCCACCCACTTCTCCTCCTGTCCTCAATCTTTCCTAGCATCAGGGTCTTTACCAGTGGGNCGTGGACTACAGCACACCAGGCTCCCTTGTCCTTCACTGTCTCCTGGAATTTGCTCAAATTCATGTCCACTGAGTCAGTGATGCCATCCAACCACCTCATCCTCTGCCACCCACTTCTCCTCCTGTCCTCAATCTTTCCTAGCATCAGGGTCTTTACCAGTGGGTTGGCTCTTCACATCAGGTGGCCAAAGTATTGGAGCTTCAGCATCAGTCCTTCCAATGAATATTCAGGGTTGGTTTCCTTTAGGATTGACTGGTTTGATCTCCTGTAGTGCAGGGGACTCTCAGGAGTCTTCACCAGCACCACAGTTTGAAAGCATCAGTTCTTTGGTGCTCAGCCTTCTTTATGGCCCAACTTTCACATCCATACATGACTACTGGAAAAAAACATAGCTTTGACTATATGGACCTTTGTTGGCAAAGTGATATCTCTGCTTTTTAACCCTGTCTGTCTATGTCATAATGGTTGGACTTGATTTAGCCCTAAGTTCTCTGCAAGTCCACTTTGTACAACGGATAGGGTAACTATATATACAAAGTGGGACACTTGGAAAGTTAAAAAGGAGCACTAAAGATAAATTGTTTTATTTAAACACACTTCTCTTCATTTTTTTCTTAAAGTACTTGTGAAAGTATTTACTTGAAAGGGAAAAGGACAGTATCAAATTTTAAATATAAAAATAATTCTTATAGTAGAATTGGTAATATCTAAGGATATGATCTACTACATTGTCTGCACTGGTATACATTGTTTTCTACTTGTTTCTTGCTATTTTGCCATTAACAAACAAACAGAAAAATTGTTAATTGCTATGCAGCCAGCCAGCATCACTGCAAACTGCCAGCTGGCAAAGGGCTGGACATGCCCATCCATTCTTCCTGCAGGCCTAAGTGCACTGACCCAGGGACATGCTTTTGTGTCATCCCTCTGCCCCCCCCCCCAGCTTTTCTTAAATCCCCCCTAGAGTAGAGACCTCAGTGCAGGGAAGAAGGAGGGCTCCAGTGGCTCACCCAGTGCTGCGTGTCAACTCCTTCCCACTAACCAAGTCAGAGAAGATGGGCACCACTGTCCCTACTTCCCACAGCTCCCTGTGGAAGAAAATACAGCTGCCTTTTCCCAGTAGATTGGAGCCATTAAAGCAGAACATTCTATAATTTTTTGTGCGCATCTCACGTCCCCGGGAAATACAGACTCAACCTCCCAGATGACCAAGCAGAGGTATTTGTGGGAAGTGGTGCCACAAATCAGGAATAAAACCGGCCTTGCATGGTCAGGAGAGAAGTTAGCTGCGGGAAAAACCCCAGAGCACTGATTCGGTCACTGGGCATGAGTGTTGGGGCAGCCTGAGACGTAGAACCTGCTTCCCTCGGCTGGAGTGGGACCAGTTTCTCAGGCACAGACTTGGTCAGGGCGGCAGCTGGGAAGACACGGACCACCAGAGCAGCATGCCCGGGGTGCTGGGCTTCTCCCAGGGCAAGGTCTGCAGCTCGCTGCAGGTCCAGAGGGATTTCTCCACTTGCTGCTCTGAGCTGAAGGTGGGAGTCATTCAGATGTGAAATGAAGTGTGTGGTCAGCCAGCCCCACATACAAATCCCTGGCCGCCTGACATCCCTTGCCATCTGGTTCGTTTCATCGTCTGTGTCTGTGACAATCAATAAACACATACAGCTCCCAGGACATCAAACAGGGACCAGTGCTCTGTTTACCCACCAGCTGAACTGACGCATCTAACGGGATAGAAAAACATCAGAGAGGAGGGGCTCCTTGATGCTTCCCCAAGTGATGAGACTTGGCGACTCCAGCACTGCAGAGGCAGCGTCAAGAGAGGTTCCTGTTCCAGGCTCTCCTTTCACCGGCACCCAGGGAGTCCAGGATCCTTGACCTGGGACAGAGGGAAGAGTGACAGGGAAAAGAGTCAGAGTGCTTCTAGACACATACGCAGCCTGGGTTCAGGCCACCTGTTGATTGACTGGAGAACAAGAGAGGAAGAAGGCTGCTTTCAGGATGGGGAGACCGAGCACTTGCCTGAGCCCTCAGGGCAGGACCTCAGGCTCCTCCTCCCATCCCTGAGATCTGGCCTCCATCCCCGACTGTCTGCGGAGACTTCATCCCGTTACTGATGGTGCGGCCACTGTACAGCTAGTTCACTGTTCTCGGTTTCTGAGCTTCCTAACATGACTTCCTAACGTGACTTGCCTGACCCAGGTCACGGTCGATATAACATTGCTATGGTGACATGTCTGCACCGCTTGTCAGAAGGCTGAAATGCTTCTCTGAATAGTCACTCCTGGTGTCCCACCGTTTTGGGACCCCCACGACCAGATGCAGCCATGAAAGGGTCAACATAAGGCCCTGGTGATTGGCCGGGGCCCAAGCCACTCCTTTGTGAAGCATTTTGAATAATGCCTCCTCCCCTGAGACACCACACCATCTGGGTTATGCTAATTGTCTCTGGAGACAATGTTCTTCGCTGATTCCTTTTCGTCTCATTCAACAAGCATTCACGCCGCACCCACAGTGCACCAAGATCTGGTCCAAATAGACATTGTGGAGGAATAAAAAGAAGCCCGAGGCAGGTGTTCCGCCATCAGACCTCTCTGTCCAGTTGGAAGACCCAGATGAAGAAGCATGGTAAAGAGCTCAGTCAAGAGAGAGTCACCCCCACCCCCCCGTTCCTCACCCTCTCCTTTGGCTTCGCTTCCCCCCCAGGGAGAGCTTGCCCAGGCTCACTGGTTCTTCGGCTGCATCCCCAGTTCTTCTCCACCCCCCGCCCCCAGGGCTGTTCTCCCACCGACTCTTGGATCTCTCCCTCTGGCTCCTGATCTACATGTTCCTCTTGAATATATCGGTTCATGTCTTCCATCATGTGCATGCCTGCTCACTCAGTTGTGTCTGACTCCGTGTGACCCTGTGGACTGCAGTCTTCTAGGCTGCCCTGTCCATGGGATTCTCCAGGCAAGAATACTGGAGTGGGTTGCCATTCGCTACTCCAGGGGATCTTCCCCACCCAGGGATTGAACCCCCATCTTCTGCATTGGCAGGCAGATTCTTGACCACTGAGCCACCTGGGAAGCCCCTTCTCTCATGTATCCTGTTTATATTCTGTGGAAAGCAAACCGTACCTCCACTTTTTGATTCCAGAACGTCTCCAGGTCTATCTGCCAGTCCCTCCATCCTCCTCTCCGTGTTTGCACATGTCCCAGAGCAGCCGTCCCACCATTGGTCTCATGTCCAGGGCGGGACGTACTGTCCCCTTTCTTCATGCTCTTGCCTTACCTGAAAGACTCTCCCAACCAGGCCAAAGGGCCACCAGATTCTATGTCTTCTCTGAAGCGGTCCGTGACCCCTCTGACTCTCATTGCCTGCCCACTCCTAAATTCCTCCAGTTATATTTCTTTCATAACATTTACCACTGTGGTTTGAATTTAGTCCCCAAACCCCTCTCACATTGTGGCTTTTGTTAAACATGTTATCAGGCATCCCCTAGACTTTTAAACTAATCTTTTGGCGTTGAAAGGTTGTAATCGTTCATTGCCATTGGTTGACTGGGTTTCCATCTTTTATCCCTAGCTCTAGGGCAGGGACCATTCCTACACGTGTGTATTTCCCAGCAGCACCTCACGTGCTCAGCTCCTTGATTGATCTTGTGGATTAATTTCAAACCCATCCATGCTGGCTCAGATTAGTTAAATAAAATTGCCCATATCTCAAAACTTAGCTAAATAAAACAGGGCACATTCCCCGGCATTACACAACTTCTGAGTACAAAACACCACACATAGATAGTAAACAAACAGACATGGAGCCTCAGCTTACAGAGAGCCAGAAAACGGAGGGAGCAGAGCAGAGTCCAGGCAAGCAGGCCATGCTAATGGGGTGGGTTCCTCCTAACTTTCACTTCTGGCTTCGAGGCTGAGCCCTGGCTTTAATGAATAGGGAAGGGAGTCAGCTCCTTTTCCAATTTCAAAACCAGTTTTTTCAGATTACACTGTAATAGTAACGGTATGTTTGAGAGGTTTTATAACTTTACCACACTTGCAAACAATTGAGGCTGGGCCTGCAGGCGACTCAGATGGTATAGAAACTGCCTGCAATGCAGGAGACCTGGGTTCAATTCCTAGGTTGTGGAAGATCCCCTGGAGAAGGGAATGGCTCC
>SJYA01000655.1:1368300-1389845 GCA_006410615.1 Neotragus moschatus
CTCCTCCTCCCTCCCTCCCTCCCTTCCTTCCTCCTGTCTCTCTTTTTAAAATAACAGTCTTATTGAAGAATAATTCACATACCATAAAAATTAATCCATTTATAGTGTATAATTTAATGATTTTTAGTATATTCACAGGTTGTGCAACCTGCACCAATCAGTCTTAGAACATTTTTGTCACTTGGACAAAGAAACCCAATACCCCTTAGCCACTACTCCCCACCCTAGCTCCATCTGGCTCAGCCCTAAGCAACCACTAAATTGCTTTCTGTTTCTGTAGATACCTCTCTTCTGCTGCTGCTAAGTCGCTTCAGTCATGTCTGACTTGGTGTGACCCCATAGAAGGCAGCCCATCAGGCTCCACCATCCCTGGGNTGGACAAAGAAACCCAATACCCCTTAGCCACTACTCCCCACCCTAGCTCCATCTGGCTCAGCCCTAAGCAACCACTAAATTGCTTTCTGTTTCTGTAGATACCTCTCTTCTGCTGCTGCTAAGTCGCTTCAGTCATGTCTGACTTGGTGTGACCCCATAGAAGGCAGCCCATCAGGCTCCACCATCCCTGGGATTCTCCAGGCAAGAACACTGGAGTGGGTTGCCATTTCCTTCTGCAACCTCTGTTCTAGATATCTTATATAAATGGACTTATACAATATGTGGCCTTTTGTGACTGGCTTCTATTCCTTTAGCTTAGTGTCTCCTTATCCATGTTGTAGCATATGTCAGTACCTCATTCCTTTGATGGATGGATATTATTTCATTGCATGGGTGTACCACATTTTGTTTATTCATCAGTTGATGGCACTTGGACTGTATCCAAGTGCATAGACTTTATGGCTATCAAAAATAATGTGCTCCGAACATTAATATACAAGGACATATGTGGATGTGTGTTTTTATTTATGTGTGTGTGTATGTGTGTGTGTGTGTGTGTGTGTGCGTGCGTGCGTGCGCATGCCATGCACGCACTCAAAGTCCATCTCTTTGCGACCCCATTGCCTGTAGCCCGCTGTGCTCCTCCGTCCATGGAATTCTCCAGGCAGGAATACTGAAGCGAGTTGCTATTTCCTTCTCCAGGGGATCTTCCCAATCCAGGGATCAAACCTGCATCTCCAGCACTGGCAGGATAAGTCTCTACCGCTAGTGCCACCTGGGAAGCCCTCATTTCTCTTGGGAGATGCGTTTTTTCTATGATTATGTTGGTGAAGTACTTAATGCAGTGCCTGACAGACCACAGGACAAAACAGCATTCATTTCCTGACCCTGACCTTCCCAAAGGTTATGAATGAAAGCTATTTCCTGCTTGCCGCCCTTGAAAGAAGAGGGGTCAGGCTTTCAGGTTACTGTCCCCCAGGGTAGTGGCACCACTTGAGTAGCAGATTCTTGCATCAGACTTGTGAGAGATGTTGATGGGTGGTTCTGGTTGAAGGTACTAAGAGAGCAGATAACAAGGTTTGCAGGAGAAATATAAAATTTGGAGTAGAAAGATGCAAATCATAAGCTTCTCTGTTCTGCTACTTAAACACTGTGATCCTAGGCCAGTCACTGAAGCTTAATCCTCTCTTCAAAATAAGCCTAACAAGAATTACACCTGAAAATTGGGAGGAGGGCAGGGGCTTATATATTTTATAATGTGCATATGATGTGAAAATCAGGTGCTGTATGAATGTATGATCAACTCTAGGGGGGGAAAGTCAGAATTTTGAAACTGCATTCAAATCATAGCAGGTTCAGAGGGCATTTGGAGATTTTGAGGGGTTAAGGCAGGCAGGGGTCAGATCCTTCAGGGGCTGCTGTCAACCCCTCAGGGCTGCAGCCCCTCTGTGGAACTAGCTCTTGCCTGCAGCTGGATTTCTGGCTCTGAGAAAGACCCGGGTCATCCTCAGTTTACCAGGACCGCAGGCACATCAGATCTGCGTTGTGATCTTACTTGAACACTTTGGGCTGGTCAGTTATTCCCCCATTTATGAGAAAGTCCATCTTTGCTCTAGTGATTTAAGATACCCTCTTGATCATATATTAAGTACTGTGAGTACTTGGAGGACTTCCCTGTAGCTCAAACGGTAAAGAATCTGCTTGCGTGGCAGGAGACCAGGGTTCTATCTCCGGGTTGGGAAGATCCTCTGGAGAAGAGAATGGCAATCCACTCCAGTATTCTTCCCTAGAGAATTCCATGGACAGAGAAGCCTGGCGGGCTATGGTTCATGGGGTCGCAAAGAGTCGGACACGACTGAGTGACTAACACACACGCACGAGTGCTTAGGTTATGTCTAGACTGTCTGTTCTCTCAGTCTATTTATCTGTTTTTATGGCAGTACTGTCCTGTTTTCACTGTAGAGGCTTTATAGTATGTGTGAATATCTGGTAGGGCCAGTCACCTCTGCTCCTCAGTTTTTTTATTTTCCTATGTTTTCCTAGCTCTTCTTGCATATTTGGTAATCTGGTTTTAAAGAGTTCAGTGTCCTCCTGAGAGGTCCTGTTGGAGGGTCAGGAGTGAGTTGCGGTTGAGCTGTCTTTTGGACCTGGGCGTGCTGACTTACTTCAGTAAACTGGTTTTGTAAGATTCTGTTTTCTTTTAGATTCATAAGCACTGAAGGCTTCTAGTGGCTGGATAGCACTCATATTCCCTGAAGCTCCAAAAGAGCAATTCAGAACACTTTAATTGAAGGAGAATATGAAAACTTGGTGAATTTAGATAAAAGAGTATGTGAGTTTTTCTGTACTGTTCTTGCAGCTGTTCTGTAAACTTGAAATGCTTTTGAAAAAAAAAATTAATGTCGTCCTGCTTCTGGTAACGTTTGGTAAACATTTTCAGAAACCTGTACAAGTTGTGTTCAGATTCCGCCTTAGTTCGCATCTCGATTGACTCCTGCGAGGAAGTCTAGCGAGTGAGTTAGGCGTCATTCCTTAAAGCATCACTGCTGCTTTTCATTTAGTGGCTTGTCCTTCCTTAAACATCTGGCCATTTGAAGATTATGCAAACATCTGTGCTTTTCATCCATACACCCCAAAGGAAATTCAGCCCACCCTCTAAGCCCAGATACACAAAGGAACCTGCTGTCACCTGTTTGGTTTATCATATCATGTTTTGTATTAGAGACATTTGTTTTCATCTTTTTTCTATCAGTTTTTTTTTGAGATTTAATTGGTGTTTAACATTGTCTACTAGGGGCTTCCCTAGTAGCTCAGATGGTAAAGCATTTGCCTGCAGTGCAGGAGACCTGGGTTTGATCCCTGGATCAGGAAAATCCCCTGGAGAAGGAAATGGCAACCCGCTCCGGTATGCTTGCCTGGAGAATTCCATGGATAGAGGAGCCTGGTGGGCTGCAGTCCATGAGGCTGCAAAGAGTTCGACACAACTGAGCAGCTAACACACACGTTGTTTAAAGTATATACTCGGTGATTCGATATATGTGTATGTTGTGAAATGATCGCCATATTCGATTAGTTAACACATCCATGACCTCACACAGGTAACTTTTTTTGTTTGTATTGTGCAAACATTTAAGATCTACTCCTCTCTTAGTATCTTCCAAGTATATAATCCAGTATTGTCATGTGAATGATATGACATTCACAGGATGAGGACGAAAGCTCTCAGAGGGCAAGAAAAATTATTTATTTCACATTTCCCCTAGTTTCACTTAGTTCCCTGTGGGAAGTAAACACTAATAATTGGAAGAATGAATTACATGAGTAATTTCCCTAGTAGCCATAGGTCCCCATATAATCTCTTTGAACCCACTGAAAGAATGGGAATAACTAGGAATAACTGGGAAGTGGTTATTTGGAGACCAGGATCCAAGTCTTGGTGGTCACTAAGGGAAAGGAGGTAATGAGAATAAAGTACCACTTATCCTTCTGTTCAGGAGATGCTGTGGCAAAGCCAAACAAGTGATGAAGTGGTGAGCTCAGCTGAGACCCATGCCCTGCAGTTATGGTTGTGGCTGAAAAGCAACTGTGTGGCCTGTTGGGAGCACCAGGGCAGACCAGACACCCGCAGATAACAGCAAAGTTTACATTTTTCCCCTGTTATTTACAATAGTGATAATGTTGTTTAGTCACTAATTCAAGTCTGATTTTTGCGACCCCATTGACTGTAGCCCACCAGGCTCCTCTGTCCGTGGGGTTTCCCAGGCAAGAATGCTGGCATGGGTTGCCGTTAACTTCTCCAGGGCAATCCTGACCCAGGGATTGAACCCACATCTCCTGCCTTGGCAGGCAGTTTCTTGACCACTGAGCCCCCAGGGAAGCCGATAGTGACAGTAATGCGTGTGTGAGCTCAGTTACTCTGTCTTGTCCAACTCTTTGCGACCCCGTGGACTGAAGTCTGCCAGGCTCCTCTATCTGTGGAATTTTCCAGGCAAGAATGCTGGAGTGGGTTGCCGTTTCCTCCTCCAAGGGATCTTCCTGACCCAGGGATCAAACCTGTAGCTCCTGAGATTCCTGCATTGCAGGTGGATTCATTACTTCTTGAGCCATCTGAGAACCCCCATGATAATGTATGTTTATCACCAAAACATTGGAAATATATATATATTTTTGAAAATATAGATAAGTGAACAGAAAAAAATTATTCAGTTTCTTCACTGATGACAGCTACTGTTAACCTTTGTTATATTTCCTTCCAGTCATATTCTTACATGTGAAATTTTAAATAGGAATTAATTTCTTTCCCCCCCACTACCCCCTTTAAAAACATGTTTTATTCATATTGTATGCAAACTTTTGGATCTTGTTCCTTTTGGCTAACATCACAACATGAACATTTTTTCCATTTAGTAATAGTCTTTTTTTTCTTTAGCTCCTTAATTTCCTTTTAAAAAATAACAGCTTTACTGAGATATAATTCACATATAGTTCAATTTACCCATTTAAAGTGTACACTTTAATCGTTTTTAGTGTGTTCACAGAGTTATGCAATCATTATCACAGTCAATTTTAGAATATTTTCATCCATCCACAAAGAAACTCCGACGTTGTTAGCAGTCACTCCCCTTTTTTCTCACCCACCCACTTTGGGCCTAGGCAACCACTCACCTACTTTATATTTCTATAGAATTATAGCATAATTTAATTTGCTTCGTAAGATTTCATTGAATATATTATAGTTTATCATTACATTGCTGGACACTTGAGTTATTTGTCGTTTTCAGTATTTTAGATAAGATAGTCATGAACATTTTTGTGTCCATTTTTCCATATACAGGATTATTCTTTAGGTAGACTCCCAAAGTACAGAAACGTAGAATCACAGAACCATGAAAAGAGAGGCCCACAAAAAAACCTTCAGTCTCCCTCCCAGCTCACCCAGAAAGTGTTTACTAAATTCAGCATGGTGTACAACGATAAAGCAGTTGCTGATCTCGCAGAGCTTAACAGCACCCAGAAGAATGAACTAGAGTCTAACTCGCATGTGTAGATAATGAGGCCACGGAGATACTGTCTAAGGAGCAGCAGACTTGGGCTCAAAACACAGGCTCGTTCCTGGTTTCGTCACTTAAGAGCTGTTGTATGGACTTAAATGACAGCTTCCCTCAGCTTGATTTCCTCCTCAGAAAAATGGTAGGAGCATTGGCCTTGACTTCTGTAGAGGTTAGAAATGCGAAGTGGCTTCTGGCCTAGCCAAACACAGAAGGAAGAACAAGTTTAATTGTTTGGGAGCTGAAAGAAGTTAGAACCTGACTCTTCCCAGTTTGGTGA
The DNA here is from genome assembly GCA_006410615.1 of Neotragus moschatus. Lineage (NCBI taxonomy): Eukaryota > Metazoa > Chordata > Mammalia > Artiodactyla > Bovidae > Neotragus > Neotragus moschatus. Next base: position 1,374,004 of record SJYA01000655.1, read on the forward strand.
CCTGCAATACCTAAAAGCAAAAAGAAGTAAAAACTACATACCTGAATCCAGATTTTAAGCCATATTTTGGCAGTATTAACATATTTGATAACTCTCGTAATTCCTACTGTTATGGTTTATGGCAAACTCACACTAACTTTTTCTAGACAGGTGACGTGAGTAGTAATGAAGCCTTGATTCGGGAGGGCTGGCACTACTAAACTCTTATACGCACAGTAGTTTGGTGTTCATAGGCAAAATGGCCACCTAATTGTACTTTTTTGCTTTTTATTCTCCACAAAATGGTGAAGCCAAAGACAACATATGGAAGTGTTTCCACATTGTAAGTGAGTGAGGGGAAATGCATGATTTGCAAATATTGTCAAGTGAAAAATGTGTTTCCATCCTACTAAGGTGGCCAAATACATCTCTCTATATAAGAATGTTCTGCAGATGTGAAAAACTCCTTCCCGGGCTTACTGAAAATGAGAACAATAAACATATCTTTTGCTATCTCTGGTCTCAAGAGGATCACAAAGTGTGGTCCAGTCTACAGGCTCAAGCCCATAAATTCCCGTTGGTTTCATTTGTCACAAAACGGACAGGTATGGGTCAAGAAAATACTGATCAACTTGTTCAAAATAAACAGTATTGTCAGTAACTGGGTATTCATACCCATAGAAAGTCTTAAATTACTCAGATCTTGCTCTTGGTCTTGAGACCACCCTTAGAGTGAAAACAAGCCTTTTTGTTGACGCCTGCCTGCGTAGGGAGGATCTTTGAAGAGCATCTTGGAGCATTTACACCTGGGCTCGAGGGACAGGAGCAACTTGCTGTATGCTGATAATGCCTCCATCAGATTTCAGAGATGCTCTGAAAAACAAGGGCAAACAGATACAGTGGAGTAAAAGGCTGCCTTACAAAGGAGAGGGCAAAAGAGAGTAGATCTGTTGCTGACTGACAGTGCTAGTGACTGGAAAATAAACTCCAGGGTTCAACTCTAAGCCTACGAATTCCCCAGGAAACTTACAAATGCAGATTCCTAGGCCCTGTTCTAGCAGTCTGATTCACTCAGTCTGGGTGGGGCCAGGACTCCTCACTTTTTGCAGCTGTCTCTGCTGATTAAAATAATAATAACAGCCTCATTGAGATATAATTCACATACCATAAAATTCACCCCTTTAAAATACACAGTTGTGTTTTTAGCATATTAACTATTGCAACCATCACTATCCAATTTTAGAACATTTTCATCACTCTCCTCCCCGTGAAAATCCATACCTATTAGCAGTCATTACCCACTCCCCCCTCACACGGCCCCTGGCAACACTAATCTACTTTCCGTCTTGATGGATTTATCTGTTCTGCACACTTCACATAGATGCAATCATACATTTCTTTCGTGGCTGGCTTTTTCCCACTTAGTATGCTTTTAAGGTTCATCCATGATGTAGCATGTAATAGTCCTTCATTTTTTTTAATGGCTGAATAATACTCCATTGGAGGAAGAAATGGCAACCCACTCCAGTATTTTTGCCTGGAAAATCCCATGGAGCCTAGTGGGCTACAGTCCATAGGGTCACAAAGAGTCATACAGGACTGAAGCAACTGAGCAATACCCCATTGTATGGTTCGACCACATTGGGTTTATCCAGTCATCTGTTAAGTATAAGAAGATATGGTATATGTGTTCGCTCATTCAACAAACATTCCTTGAATACTCTTACTTGATTTGGGGGAATCTTCGGGGCTCAAAGCAGAACTCCTAGAAACAGGAAGCCTTTGGTTCATAGGAAAGCCATTACCTTGGCTTTACCTGGTGTGTGTGCTGAGGACTTGGTGTCTGGTCATGGTGTGAGGCACGGTTTAAGCATTTGGTTCAAGAATGCAGGCTGTGATTTTCCCAGATAATGGTCCCTGGGTGTGGTTTTGAGGCAGCATGTAGGCTTTGGTTTCGGTTATTCCTCATCTATTTTAGAATCCCCCATCTTCCAAATGTGAAAAAAGATTCCTTTTGTTTTTTTATGAAAATACTCCCCCAAAAAGCTGTTATGTAAAGAACCAGAGCAGCCTGTTTTAATTTTAAAAATTATTTTTGTTTGTTTGAAGATAATGAAAATGAAGCATCAAGAGGCTCAGGAATGAGCTTCACTAAGCAGTTAGATGCAGCCGGAGTTGTATTATGTGATTGTGTGTGTGTGTTTTCTATTCTCAACATATTTTCTGAAAGCAGACACTTTCTGGGTATCCTGGCTAATAAGAAAAATGCTCCGGGAGTTCCCTGGTGGCTCAGTGGTTAGGATTCTAGGCTTTCTGCTGTGGCCTGGGATCAATCTCTGGTCAGGGAACTGATCCCACAAATTGCTTCTTTGAAAAAACAAAAAAAACGCTCAGTTGAGAAAATAACTATTTTCGTTCTGCTGTAATTGTTATAGTTTCTTCTCAGTTCTGTTGCCTGCTCTTTATAAGCTGATAAAACTAAGTTATTAGAATCATTAAAGCTGAAGAGCTTGTTTTATTTGCAACAGAAATAAAAACCACTGAAAATTTAGTTTTATTAGCATGATATCATTTATGATAAAAACTGTATTTTTCACTCAGTATCTCAAGTCTATTTTATGAATCAAGTTATATATATATGTTTACCTATATTTTGGAACCAACATACTAGCGTTAGAACACTATAAAGACGTGGGAACATTACAGTTATATATATTTTATTCCTCACTTCACCTCCTCTGCTGCCCAAATTTATTTTTTTCCTTTGAATATCCCTATACTGTATTTTAAGTTGAAATATAATTCACATAAAGTTCACCATTTAAAAGTACACAATTTAGGGACTTCTCTGGAGGTGCAATGATTAGGACTCCGCATTTCCACTAGTGTGGGGGAAGGTTTGATCCCTGATTAGGGAACTAAGGTCTTACATGCTGCCTGGTGTAGCCAAAAAATTTAAAAGGTAAAAGTGCACAGTTCAGTGATTTGTGATGTATTCATAGTGTTCCAGCTATCATTACTATCTCTTTCCAGATCACTTCCATCAGCCCCAGAAGAAACCTTTACCTATTAGCAATCATCCCAATTCCCCCTTCCCTCCATGGATTTACCTATTCTGGTCTTTTCACATAAATAAAGTCATGCAATATTCCTTTTGTATCTGGCTTTCTTCACTTAGTGTGTTTTCAAGGTTCAGCCATGCTGTAGCATGTAGCTTGTGATGGCCCTTTATTCCTTTTAACACTGAACTGAATAACGTACTGTGTGGCTAGACCACATTCTGTTTGTTTATCCATTCATTGGTTGATTGACATTTCCAGATTTCAATTTTTCTTTAAATCACTGTTTTTATAAGATTTGGGGAGGGGACTTCCCTGGTGGTCCAGGGGCTAAGAGTCTGAGCTCCCACTTCAAGGAGTCTGGATTTGGTCCCTGGTCAGGGAGCTAGGTCTCTTGTGCCACAACTGAAGACCAAGGATCCCACACAACTAAGACCTGGTGCAGCCAAAGAAATTAAATATTTTTTAAAAAGAAAGATTTAGAGAGAATCAGTTTTTCCTCCCTTCACCCCCACCCCATCTCCCTGTGACTTAAACATGTCCAGATTTTTTTTATAGCAGTCACTGAACCAGTACTATCCAAACTTCTTTTCTTAAGTGACTTTGATAGCAAAATTTCTATCGACCATATATTACTATCATCTACCTGTTCCCAACATCAAAACCCCACCAGAGCTAAAAGGAAGAAGGTTATTACTGTTGGGTGATATCAACAATCAGTAGCATCCTATTTAATTTTAAAATATCACAAATGGATAATTAATTAATGCCCAGGACAAAATACAAGCAGTGCTTCATTGGAAGAGGCAGGCCTCGGACCACGAGCATCGGTCTTCCTGGGCTCCTGGTATTGAAGACGGTGCTGGCTCCAGCAGGTGGATTTCCCACCTGCCTTTGCTGCTCCTTCAGTGGCAGTGAACCAGGGAGGGCGGCAGGTGCAGGCCGGGCTCTAAAGGAGTTACCATCTGCCAGCCGGGGGCTTCTTTTCACACAGGGCTGCTCCGCTCCTTACTCAGGCACCCTCAGGTTCTCCTATAAGAACTGCTCTCAGGGAAAGATCTGATAAGTCAACTGCCTCCTTCCTGTTTGTGGAAAAACACTTTCCATCTCTTTGAAAATCTTGAACCTTTTGGGGGGAAATATTTGTTTTTAAATTAATGATCTCACAGTTAGTACTCCTAACTCGCCTCAAAAAAGTGTTTTCAGAGATCAGGCTGAAATTTTAAGCCTTAGTGGGTAAACTTAAAGGGGTCTACTACTTAAAGTAGATCTACTTTTTGATCTACTAACGTCAATCTGGAGCAGTTAAAATTTTCTGTGGGCTTTTGAGAAATGGCAACCCACTCCAGTACTCTTGCCTGGAAAATGCCATGGACGGAGGAGCCTGGTAGGCTACAGTCCATAGAGTCGCAAAGAGTCGGACACGACTGAGCAACTTCACATCACAGAAACATCTCACTATAATCTCTCTTTTTCTCTTGAAAAAGTAAAGGTAATTCAAAGAAGTAATTAGGAGTAACAGGCTGAGACGTTTGAAGGGAGTCCCTAACAGATTAAAAGCTTAGAAGACTCTCCCACCACCTTTTAACTTCGCCTGAGCCCTCCAATCGACTTGACATTGAGCCCAAAGAGAAATAGGAGTCAAGAACAGACTTAACAGTATTCACTTTAGCAAGGAGAAAAACAGGATTCAGTTATGGACTAGATTGATAAATACAATTAGTTATAGATGTTGGCATTTTAAAAAATATCTTCTTCAATTTGTAAAACAATTTTAAAACTTCTGGAAATGTTTGTATGTACAAAACACATGAACCTTCATGTGCCCATCACCTAGCTTTAAAATTTTGTGTGACATTTTATTCTAATTAAGTTTATTGGTACTAATTAAGCTCATCTAGTGAATGGGAAGTTCTGTATTTTTGTGGCAGTTGAATGAGAAAATGTATTACTAGTCATGCATTCCTAATGCCTCCTGCAAACCAGCCTGTTTAGATCACAAGGCCAAATTACCTANATTCTCAACATATTTTCTGAAAGCAGACACTTTCTGGGTATCCTGGCTAATAAGAAAAATGCTCCGGGAGTTCCCTGGTGGCTCAGTGGTTAGGATTCTAGGCTTTCTGCTGTGGCCTGGGATCAATCTCTGGTCAGGGAACTGATCCCACAAATTGCTTCTTTGAAAAAACAAAAAAAACGCTCAGTTGAGAAAATAACTATTTTCGTTCTGCTGTAATTGTTATAGTTTCTTCTCAGTTCTGTTGCCTGCTCTTTATAAGCTGATAAAACTAAGTTATTAGAATCATTAAAGCTGAAGAGCTTGTTTTATTTGCAACAGAAATAAAAACCACTGAAAATTTAGTTTTATTAGCATGATATCATTTATGATAAAAACTGTATTTTTCACTCAGTATCTCAAGTCTATTTTATGAATCAAGTTATATATATATGTTTACCTATATTTTGGAACCAACATACTAGCGTTAGAACACTATAAAGACGTGGGAACATTACAGTTATATATATTTTATTCCTCACTTCACCTCCTCTGCTGCCCAAATTTATTTTTTTCCTTTGAATATCCCTATACTGTATTTTAAGTTGAAATATAATTCACATAAAGTTCACCATTTAAAAGTACACAATTTAGGGACTTCTCTGGAGGTGCAATGATTAGGACTCCGCATTTCCACTAGTGTGGGGGAAGGTTTGATCCCTGATTAGGGAACTAAGGTCTTACATGCTGCCTGGTGTAGCCAAAAAATTTAAAAGGTAAAAGTGCACAGTTCAGTGATTTGTGATGTATTCATAGTGTTCCAGCTATCATTACTATCTCTTTCCAGATCACTTCCATCAGCCCCAGAAGAAACCTTTACCTATTAGCAATCATCCCAATTCCCCCTTCCCTCCATGGATTTACCTATTCTGGTCTTTTCACATAAATAAAGTCATGCAATATTCCTTTTGTATCTGGCTTTCTTCACTTAGTGTGTTTTCAAGGTTCAGCCATGCTGTAGCATGTAGCTTGTGATGGCCCTTTATTCCTTTTAACACTGAACTGAATAACGTACTGTGTGGCTAGACCACATTCTGTTTGTTTATCCATTCATTGGTTGATTGACATTTCCAGATTTCAATTTTTCTTTAAATCACTGTTTTTATAAGATTTGGGGAGGGGACTTCCCTGGTGGTCCAGGGGCTAAGAGTCTGAGCTCCCACTTCAAGGAGTCTGGATTTGGTCCCTGGTCAGGGAGCTAGGTCTCTTGTGCCACAACTGAAGACCAAGGATCCCACACAACTAAGACCTGGTGCAGCCAAAGAAATTAAATATTTTTTAAAAAGAAAGATTTAGAGAGAATCAGTTTTTCCTCCCTTCACCCCCACCCCATCTCCCTGTGACTTAAACATGTCCAGATTTTTTTTATAGCAGTCACTGAACCAGTACTATCCAAACTTCTTTTCTTAAGTGACTTTGATAGCAAAATTTCTATCGACCATATATTACTATCATCTACCTGTTCCCAACATCAAAACCCCACCAGAGCTAAAAGGAAGAAGGTTATTACTGTTGGGTGATATCAACAATCAGTAGCATCCTATTTAATTTTAAAATATCACAAATGGATAATTAATTAATGCCCAGGACAAAATACAAGCAGTGCTTCATTGGAAGAGGCAGGCCTCGGACCACGAGCATCGGTCTTCCTGGGCTCCTGGTATTGAAGACGGTGCTGGCTCCAGCAGGTGGATTTCCCACCTGCCTTTGCTGCTCCTTCAGTGGCAGTGAACCAGGGAGGGCGGCAGGTGCAGGCCGGGCTCTAAAGGAGTTACCATCTGCCAGCCGGGGGCTTCTTTTCACACAGGGCTGCTCCGCTCCTTACTCAGGCACCCTCAGGTTCTCCTATAAGAACTGCTCTCAGGGAAAGATCTGATAAGTCAACTGCCTCCTTCCTGTTTGTGGAAAAACACTTTCCATCTCTTTGAAAATCTTGAACCTTTTGGGGGGAAATATTTGTTTTTAAATTAATGATCTCACAGTTAGTACTCCTAACTCGCCTCAAAAAAGTGTTTTCAGAGATCAGGCTGAAATTTTAAGCCTTAGTGGGTAAACTTAAAGGGGTCTACTACTTAAAGTAGATCTACTTTTTGATCTACTAACGTCAATCTGGAGCAGTTAAAATTTTCTGTGGGCTTTTGAGAAATGGCAACCCACTCCAGTACTCTTGCCTGGAAAATGCCATGGACGGAGGAGCCTGGTAGGCTACAGTCCATAGAGTCGCAAAGAGTCGGACACGACTGAGCAACTTCACATCACAGAAACATCTCACTATAATCTCTCTTTTTCTCTTGAAAAAGTAAAGGTAATTCAAAGAAGTAATTAGGAGTAACAGGCTGAGACGTTTGAAGGGAGTCCCTAACAGATTAAAAGCTTAGAAGACTCTCCCACCACCTTTTAACTTCGCCTGAGCCCTCCAATCGACTTGACATTGAGCCCAAAGAGAAATAGGAGTCAAGAACAGACTTAACAGTATTCACTTTAGCAAGGAGAAAAACAGGATTCAGTTATGGACTAGATTGATAAATACAATTAGTTATAGATGTTGGCATATTAAAAAATATCTTCTTCAATTTGTAAAACAATTTTAAAACTTCTGGAAATGTTTGTATGTACAAAACACATGAACCTTCATGTGCCCATCACCTAGCTTTAAAATTTTGTGTGACATTTTATTCTAATTAAGTTTATTGGTACTAATTAAGCTCATCTAGTGAATGGGAAGTTCTATATTTTTGTGGCAATTGAATGAGAAAATGTATTACTAGTCATGCATTCATAATGCCTCCTGCAAACCAGCCTGTTTAGATCACAAAGCCAAATTACCTAGCAAGAAATAAAAGAAACTTTGGATTGTGTAAAAATCACCCGAGGCCTTTGATTTATCATATTTATAGTTTTGTTGTTTGTTTGTTTTGGCTGTGCTGGGGGGCTTGTGGGATCTTACTAATAGTTCCTCCAACCAGGGAATCAAACTCAGGCCTCAGCAGTAAAAGCTCCAAGTCCTAACCACTGGACCACCAGGGAATTCCTTGATTTACCATATTTAAATACAGGTTCCAGGCCGGCCCCAGACAGTTGGTTTTGGTACATTGGGTTAGTGCCCAGGAATCTACATGTCTGACAAGTTTCCCAGTTTGACTAGATCAGATCCTCAGATCCTCAGTAGACACTTTGGAAAACAGCACCATCTTGCAATCCCAGACCTATAAATTGATAGAGAAGTTTGTCTTGGTAACGTAAGTCGCCGAGTACTCCCACCTAGCAAATTAGGCTAGGCTTGTCACCTAATTAATGACCTTGAAACATCAGAAACGAAAGGCACGTGTCAAAGTTTTGTTCGAGCAGTGTTTTCCGTTCTCTTATGAGTTCAGAAATGGTGAGCTGATTGCTGAGTGTGCTCCGGGGTTGATGCCCCGCTCAGTTCCAGCCCCTTAAGCCCACTTGAACTTGCTTCTCAGACGAGGGTATCAGCTGTGTCTCTAGAGACTGTGGTTTTCGGACTGGAAGTTATTATTGCCTGATGGGAATCAAGTTCACTTAAGTCCCGTGTTTTTTAAGTGTGTCTCTGGATCTTTAACCTCAAAGTTCACCCATGATTCTCTGTGCATTAGACACAGTGGGCTTTGTGCTTTTTGAAAAAGCTGTGGCTTCCTGGGAACTTCAGAGAAACCGGTCCCTTTGGGGAGAAGGGGGGTTGTAGGGCTGATGGTGACCTGGCACAATCCTGGTGCTCTCTCCCCGGGGGCAGATGCCATGCCTTACTCGTCTGTGAATCCCCACGGCTTCCAGCACAGGGCCTGGCACCTATTCCTAGTGCCACTGAGAGGGTGCCAGCCTGAAAGAAGAGGGTGGGCAGCAAGAGTTGCTAGCTCACGGGAACAAGGCTCCCTCGCTGGGGGCTTGGTCTGTGTGGAGGCGGAGTGCTGACACTCGGAGGGCGGTGGGGAGAGGCTGTTATCCTGAGTCCAATGGGGCCTCTGCCAAGATCAGGACAGAAGAGCAGTGTCTGTCCGCCCAGCAGAGTGGAGAGGCTCCAGAAGCTTCGCAGAGCATCATGAGAGGGGTACTGAGTTCCTTTCTGTCCCCCAAAGGCCTCTCAGGACTCTCCTTTTTAACAGGAGGGGAGCCCTGGGGCCCAGCTTCTTTCAAGAACCGGGCTTGCTTTCAGCACTGACAGATCCCAAAATGCACGGTGCCACTCTCTGGGAAAGGGGGCAGCTGGGTTCCCTGCGCACTCAGGCCCCAGCTCCGGCCTCCTCCCCAAACGTGTGGTTTCTCTCGCTGTTTTCTCAGCTCACCATTTCCTAACCTCCCTCTTTTTAATTTGTTGCCTGTGTGCATTCTTTTTCTCTTTCTCCCTCTAGACTTCCTCTCCTCATTCCTAAGAGTTATATGCATGTCTTAAATCCTGGCCCTTTGGTTTCTTGGGGGAAGGGGATGCCTAGGCTGGGCCTTGGGGAGCCATGCTGTCACCTGACAGGTAAACCATCCTGGGAGAGGGGATAGTAGTCTTGGAAATGTGAGAAGGAGCTGGGAACAGGATTCCTGGGAACAGGATTCCTGGGAGGTTCAGTTACGGCTTCCCTAATAGCTCAGTTGGTAAGGAATCCTCCTACAACGCAGGAGACCCTGGGTCGGGAAGATCCCCTGGAGAAGGGCTAAGCTACCCACTCCAGTATTCTTGGACTTCCCTTGAGGCTCAGCTGGTAAAGAATCCGCCATAGTGCGGGAGACCTGGGTTCGATCCCTGGGTTGGAAAGATCCCCTGGAGAAGAGAAAGTCTACCCACTCCAGTATTCTGGAGAATACCATGGACTGTATAGTCCATGAGGTCGCAAAGAGTTGGACATGACTGAGCAACTTTCCCTTTCAGTGGAGAAGACGTGTGAATCTCCAGAGTCTGAGTATTCTCCAAACCTCTAGTCAAGGAGTCACCCTCTCTCCATCAAGTGGGACCCCAGTCCCTCTTGTTCATGCTTTACAGAATTATAGGGTGGATTCTGTTGGTATTTGCCGATGGGTCTCATCTTCCTAGCCGCGTCCACTTAAGCCATGCTCGTTTGTCCAGAGTTCAGTAGGGACTTGCTATTGAAGTAGTACATTTAATCAGTTACTTCAGTTCATTTGGGATGTCAGGCCCTGAAGTTTTATGAAACTGCTGCTTCTCCACTGAGACTGCTCCTTTGGTACCCAGGTGGTCCTTAGCATCTTGCAGGTTTGAGATGTTCCGTGGGAAGCCTAGGTCTGCTAGGACCATCTCCTAGTTTTCATAGACCAGACAGATGACCTAGTGGCCGAGCATTTGCCGTTCCTGGATTCTGAGCCTCTGAAAGAGTCTCTCCACGCAGGGCTCTAAAGCCAAAGTGTAGGTTTATACCCAGTGTCAGGGCAGCGGAACAATAGAATAGCTCTGTGTAGGCATTGCCACTTGAGCAGGTGGTTTATTTGTTGTTTCAAATTAAGTGACAACTCTTCTCTTCTTTGGGATCTGTTAGCACATCACTTGGAGAAGGCAATGGCACCCCACTCCAGTACTCTTGCCTGGAAAATGCCATGGACGGAGGAGCCTGGTGGGCTGCAGTCCATGGGGTCGCTAAGAGTTGGACACGACTGAGCGACTTCACTTTCACTTTTCACTCTCATGCATTGGAGAAGGCAATGGCAACCCACTCCAGTGTTCTTGCCTGGAGAATCCCAGGGACGGGGGAGCCTGGTGGGCTGCCGTCTGTGGGGTCGCACAGAGTCGGACACAACTGAATCGACTTAGCAGCAGCAGCGCATCACTGGTTCTTACAGAGCCTTGAAAGAGTGTCAAGTTGTGCTGGTATTTGTTTTACTTTCTAAGGTTACACGTTTTCTAAAAATTTTTGGTTACTTTTGTCTAAAAGACACACACACACACACACATTTGCACATATGAGAAGTGTTGGCATGGGGGCTGAATCTGGGTGGACCTCGGATTCTGTGCCTCTGACCCCACCCCTCTCTGCGTCAGGAATTCTATACGGTGCAACCCTGTCACCCCCTACTCCGGAGTGGAAGCCGCCAGGGATAGTTTGGGGTGTGGGCCCTGGATTTGCTCCCATGCTCACTGAGTGTGCCCCCCTGTTCCCCCAGGCAACTTGGAGCTCCTCTTGGTGTTGACATGATGACTGTGCAGGCCAGCCAAGGGCAGCCACAGCCGGACCGAAAACCTGGGCTACGAATTGGCTGACAAGTAAGAACTTTTCTCCCCCGTGACTGCAGAAGTTGGCCCAGATTCTCAGTCTCCTTCCTTTTTCCACTGCCTCTCCCTCTTCACAAACCCCACCTCCCTGAACTAAAGAAGCTCTCTGGTCTAAGTCGTTGTGATGAGCTCCTCCCCTCTAAACCATCTCCATGCCTGGGGCTCAGTCCACAGCACAGGACCACAGTGGTCAAGGGAAGGTCTGGCTGATGCCCAGGGTCCACTTTGGGCCTCATCCCCATGTATGCCTTCCAGTCCAGGGTTTATTTTTCTTTTGAAAAAACTTCATTTTCTTTATCTTTAGCTTTTTATTTTGTATTGGGGTATAACCAGTGAACAATGTTATGATAATTTCAGGTGAACACCAAAGAGACTCAGCCATACATACACATGTACCCGTTCTCCTCCAAACTCTCCCCACCCATCCAGGCTGCCACAAAACACTGAGCAGAGTTCCCTGTGCTTGCACAGTAGGCCCTTGTTGGTTATCTGTTTCGTTCAGGTGTTTTAATTATTGTTGAGCCCTGAAGCTTGGCAGCTGCACTTGTCCACATAGCCGTTTTGCCCATCTTATATTAGCAAGGTTGTTTTCTCCCCAGATGGAGCCCTTTCCTCCGGTACCCTGTCTCACATTCTGCAGTGGAGTTGGCAGTCACTGAGCTGTTCACAGATCACTGAGCTGTTCACAGCTGTGTACCCCAGTCCAGAGCCCCTTCAGGGGCCACAGAATCCTGGAAACGGGAACTAGAGAAGTTTGGGGTCCAGCAAACGTGCAGAAGGCACTCTGTCCCTGGTTTCATCATCCTTCCTGTTGCTGCTTGAGCTTTGTAATTCCAGGGTAGTTTCCTAACAGACTAGCCTTTTTTCCTCTTCAGTTTTTAGATGGACCCTCAGTGATTGTAAAGTCACTCCAGATGTTTGGGATCTTAGACAATAACTATTACAATAACACTCGTTACCATTTACTGCTATCAAGACTTCTAACGTATGCTGTACTGTGGGTACTTTACGTATATTAACGCATCCTTTCACTCATTTAACTTGTGACTACCTGCTATGTATTGAGCGTAGCAAACAAAATACATTTGGCCTCTGCACTAATAAAATTTCAGTATTCTCATTGTAAGGTAAAAACAATGAAACCAAGGTCCAGGTCCCTTTAACTCCAAAGTCATATATTCATCTACTGTCAATATTATTTAATAATACATATGATGTTAATGATTATATATTATATCATCAGTTCTCACTAAGTGCGAACTAACTTGAATTGTGCTTTTATGTGTCCTGTCTCTTCATCTTGCCTCTAGACAGTAAGAGCAAGGAGTTAAATTTCTGGCTTTTGAACTCTCAGTAGAATAACTAACTGATTCTAACTCTGATTCTGACTAAAATTTGAATTCATGCTAATGTCCTCAGTGGTGACAGAACTATTAAAAAAGTGTTTCTTTTTCGTAAGCGCTCTGTTATGAATGGTGATCGATTATTTAAATAAGGAAATCTGCTTTGATAGCCATATTTAACATATGAAAATTTGTTTGCAATTTTACAAGTTTCTGATTTATGCTAAGCAACCAAGAACAACAACATAATTTACATGTTAATATCTCAAGCCAGGAAGAAGTCTTTATATAAACAACCATTAGTCTCTGGACTAGAAAGCTAGATAGTAAGAGGATGCGTGAAATTGCTAGTTACTCATACCTCATGTGAACCTTAGCTGGAGTTTCCAAGAGCCTGTGTGTTTTGAAAACATGCGCCATGAAGCCAGTCCACGCATGCTTGCTCTTCTTGGCACATTTAAGGTCACTGTGCTCAGTCATGACCTTTGCCGGTGGAAGAAATGCTTTGCATTTCAAAACACGGATCCTCTCGCGCTCATTGTTGCTGTCCAGTCACTAAATCGCGTCTGACTCTTTGCAGTGCCGTAGACTGCAACACACCAGGTTTCTCTGTCCTTCAGTATCTCCCAGAGCTTGCTCAAACTCATGCTCATTGAGTCGGTGATGCCATCCAGCCATCTCATCCTCTGTCACCCGCTTCTCCTCCTGCCTTCAATCATTCCTACCATCAGGGTCTTTTCCAATGAGTCGGCTCTTCACATCAGATGGCCAAAGTATTGGAGCTTCTCTTTTTCTTTCTAAATAATTTTCAACATCTTCATGGCACTACCTGATCTTCTAAAATTACATTTGGAGGCCTATATCCCCATACACTTGTTTTGAGTGAGACGTTTTTGCAGTGATGGAAATTGTTTTCTATTCCATCCGGTATAGTAACTGTTAACCACACGTGGCTACTGAGTTCTTGACATGTGGCTGCTGCAACTGAGGAACCAAAGCTTTGATTTAATTTGATTTTAGTTTACATAGCCACATGTGGCTAGTGACTGCCGTACCAGACAATGCAGTTCTAGGCCATGCGGGAAATCTGAATCTGTTCATTTACTCGCTTATTTATGCAACAGGTATTATTGACCACCTACTCTGCCGGGTGTTGTTAAGGGTGCTAGGGTTGAAGCGATAGACAAACCAAAACGATCCCTGTCCTTCCAGAGAAACCAGTTTAGTAGGGTTCATGTTCTAGAGGAGGGTCCAGTCAAATGCAGCCAATCACTGTGGCTTTACCCACTCAAATCAGGACACTTTATCAAGCCCAGAATTAGGGAAAACTTCATGACTTATGGCATTTGTTTTCATTTTTAAATAATCATTCCAAAGGATCTTCTGTTGGTATAATCTTCTATCTTGTGAAACTTCTATTTTCATTGGGAAAAAGCTAACAATGATGATAATTGCCATTTATTGTACACTCACATCATTCTAGATACTTAATATGAGCTAGCTTATTAAGTGCTCACAGCCACCTTGGTAGATATGTTTATTGTTATTCCCATTTCACAGATGAGGAAACCGAGGTTTAGAGAAGTTAAACAACTTAGCCAAGGTCATACAACTGGTCAGTGGTTGAATTAGGATTTACACCCACGTCTATTGAACGCCACAGTCCAATAGCTCCTTTCATTCCGTTTTGCTGTCTCCCCAGGAGAAAAGCAGAAAGTGATTTTTTAAATGGTGGTTTCAATGTTTGTGGCTTGCAACTAGTATCTAACATTTATATCTGAAAGTGAAAGTCACTCAGTCGCATCCGACTCTTTTTGACCCCATGGACTGACTGTACAGGCCATGGAATTCTTCAAGCCAGAATACTGGAGTGGGTAGCCTTTCCCTTCTCTAGGGGATCTTCCCAACCCAGGGATCGAACCCAGGTCTCCCGCACTGCAGGCGGATTCTTTACCAGCTGAGCCACGAGGGAAGCCCAACAATTTTTATCTAAGTTTTAGCAAATCGCTATGACCTGTCAAGAACAATAACCAAGAATGCCTCACTCGGTGTTTGTTTTTCTTGTTTAGGGTCAAGGTGGATGCTCCAAAGACTGGGGAAGACCTTCAAAGGCAGCCAATTAGGTCCTCCATCCCTTTCCTAGAGACTGATCAGGATCCAGCCTTCAGAAGAAGCCCCCGGGAGAGCCTCCACAACCTGGTGCTGGAGCCAAGAGTGGACTGTTTTCAGCAGAACATGTTCAGTTCAGATATGATCATCAGTGACTCAGCTTCGGATCTCAGCGCTAAAGGAACCAGCAGGGCCGGCAAGAGGCCGCTGGGCAGTGTTCAGGACCCGTGCCCTCCCGCCCAAGGCAGGGCCCGGCACACGTCCCTCAGCATAAAGGACAAGATATCAGAATGGGAAGGGAAAAGGGAGTTGCCCATGCCTGCCCCTGGCAGGAAGGCAGATGGCCAGGAGGGTTATCTGATGTCCTGTGTGACGGAGAGGAGAAGCAGTGAGGGTTGGAGGGCTCGGGTCACCGAGGCTCAGAACGGAACAAGGCTGGACCTGGAAAGTAGAGAGGATGAGCGGAATAAAGTGAAGGTCAGAGCACAGGATGCCGAGCAGAGGCCGGACCTGAGCCAGCCAGCCCGGGAGCCGGCTCCCAGCTTGAGCAGAGGCCGGGAGCCCAGGCTTGGCAAACAGCGCTTTCAGAACGATAGCCTGTCTGTACTGAAGCAGGTCAAGAAACTCGAGCAGGCTCTGAAGGATGGGTCTGCCGGGTTGGATCCCCAGTTACCAGGCACGTGTTATTCCCCACACTGCCTGCCGGACAAGGCTGAGGAGGCGGCCACCCTTCCTGAGCACCGCGGAGGTGGGGGTGGCTCAGAATTCAGAGCCCACCGCTTGGACCTGGAAACCAGGGAGCCTGCCCTTGAGGCTGCCGAGGAAAGGAAAGGCTTGTGCAGGAGGCCCTGTGGCCAGAGCCTGGAGAGCGTGTACAAAGGCTTAGAGGACGCCCCCCCAAAACCCTTCATCAACCCCCTGCCCAAACCCCGGAGAACTTTCAAACACGATGGAGAAGGGGACAAAGATGGGAGCCCGGGCACGAGCTTCCGGAAAGACAGAAGGAACCTGCCTCCTCTGCCCTCTCTACCTCCCCCGCCCCTGCCCTCCTCTCCCCCGCCCCCCTC
>SJYA01000655.1:1389943-1430142 GCA_006410615.1 Neotragus moschatus
GGATGGAGGAGCTTGGTAGGCTACAGTCCATGGGGTCGCAAAGAGTCGGACACGACTGAGAGACTTCACTTTCTTTCTTTCCTCTTTCTATGCGCTGTTAGGTTATAGCAAGGAACATGAGACCCTGCCCTCATGAAACTTACAAACTGGTGATAGAGCTACACACCTGGTTCTGTTATTTACCACTCTCAGCGCTGTGAGGAAGCCGATGGTGCTGTGGGAATATTCAGCAGGGGTAACTAGCCTTTTGTGGAAACAGGGCCTGCTTGGGTACAAGGGCCTCAGGTCCCCAGGCATGGGGGTGGGCTGCAGAATTAGGGATGCATTTTGAGTGACCAAACAAGCAAAGACCCTGGGGCAAGAAGGGCTTGAGCCCACTGGAGGATGTGAAAGGCAAGAGTTGGGCCAGAGGGAGAGGAAGGGTGTGAGCTGAGACCCAGGGGCCTCTAGAGTCAGCTCTGAAAAAGCACTGTAGCCCAGGCAATGGTTGGGCCTGTTACTAAAGAGGAACAGGAAGCATTTAAAGGTTTTTAAGAAAGGGAGAGACACAGTCCGATTTGTGTTTTTTAAGAGCTTGCCCCTCCAGTCCACAGCAGCGTGGAGACTGGCAGGGGCACCAGGCGACAGGGTGGGTAGTTGTGGGGGGTGGGAGGAAGATCACACACCTGGGGTCACCCTGCAGTGTAACTNAGCATTTAAAGGTTTTTAAGAAAGGGAGAGACACAGTCCGATTTGTGTTTTTTAAGAGCTTGCCCCTCCAGTCCACAGCAGCGTGGAGACTGGCAGGGGCACCAGGCGACAGGGTGGGTAGTTGTGGGGGGTGGGAGGAAGATCACACACCTGGGGTCACCCTGCAGTGTAACTGCAGAGGGGACTGAAAGAAGCCAGTGGATCCCAGGGATACTGTGTATGTAGAACTCTGGTTAATTGTCTCCATGTGGGCAGTGGTGGAGAAGAACCTCCACAGGACTTCAGGGTTTAAGGCAGAAACACTTGGCTGGATGGTGACAGCCTTTGCAGTTCATCTTGAGCTTCCCCTGCGTCATCTGCCTGTTTATTTTATTTTTGGCTGCACTGGGTTTTCACTGCTGTGTGGGCTTTCTTCTAGTTGCAGTACGTGGGCTCCTCATTGCACTGGTTTCTCTTGTTGCAGAACACTGGCTCCAGGGCACAGGCTCGGTAGTTGTGGCTCCTGGGCTCTAGAGCATGGGCTTAGCTGCCCTGAGGCATGCGGAATCTTCCTGAACCAGGGAGCAGACCCGTGTTCCTTGCCCTGGCAGGCAGATTCTTAACTGCTGAACTGTCAGGGAAGTGCCCACACGTCATATAAATGGAGACATGGGATGAGCTCTTACGTTAGTATTTCATTTACAAAAATACGAAAAAATCACAAATGATGTCCAAAATACTACTTGAATTGCAAGGATTTGGGGTTTGTTAGTTTGTTTTTGGCCACTTGACATTTCATGTAGGATCTTAGTGCCCCAACCAGGTATCAAACCCATGTCCCCCACAGTGGAAGTGTGGAGTCCTAACCATTGGCCCACCAGGGAAGTCCCAGGGACTTCTTACCTTTGCATCACCAGCTATGAGTTCAATTCCACTCTTTAAGAAGGTGCTTATGAAACATTCCCTGGTGGCTCAGACGGTAAAGCATCTGCCAGAAATGTGGGAGACCTGGGCTCGATCCCTGGGTCGGGAAGATCCCCTGGAGAAGGAAATGGCAACCCACTCCAGTACCCTTGCCTAGGAAATTCCATGGATGGAAGAACCTGGTGGGCATCACAAAGAGTCGGACGTGACTGAGCGACTTCACTTTTTTTCTTTTCTTTCTTATGAAACCTACAACTGGATGTGGAACAAACGTGGACGTGTATAAATGAGAAAGAAGCCGACCTAGATGTGGTTATCATTAGCCTTTCAAAACTTCCTTTTAAGGGTAATACGTAAATAAAGGTATGAAAACCTTTTGCTGAGTTAAAAAATATTTTCACAGAAAAGACTCAGCTAAGTGATAGGATGATTAGTTTGATCAGTCACCCTCAGAACAACAGGGCTGCAGCCCCAAGGGGCATTTCCGCAGATGATAGAGACAGTGCTGAGAAGGAATCAGCCCCTGACAAAGCAATGATGTTGCTGAAAATATGTCACCAACACTGGACAATGAGAAAGCGAACTCTGTGATTGGAATTTTCTTTTCCCACTGCCTCTGGAAGCTGGGCGTGTAAAGATTTCCGGTTTCTTCTTGATCGTGTATGGACAGTAGCTTCATGTTGCTTTAAAGTTTGTCTTCCAGGCTTCCTGTGTAGGAGTTAGCCACCTGAAAAGCAACATTTTAATACAGAAATGAAACTTCTTTTTAAGAAACCCTGTGATGAATTCTTTTGCATAATAGCTTTGCACTGTGATTAATTGTCCTCTAGTCAGCTTTTTTTTTTTAAATGGAAGTTTGTAACATTTTAAAAGTGGGCTTTTCAATACTATTGAGACTGGTGTTACCTTTTATGTGTTGTAATAAAATGCAAAATACAGCTGATACCTTGTATTATCATCTTATTCTTGAAAATATGGAAAGATCATAAATAACATTCACATTATAGCCTGAAATCCCAGAGTGTCTGACAGCAGCTACTTGGATTACAGGCTAATCCCATCCTAACAAACCCCAACAGATGATCCAGATTCTTGTGTCACATATGTTTGAAGTAAGGGAGCCGTCCACTGGGACTTGGAGAGCCTTTAGCATACAGACATCTTTATTGTTAGGGCATTTATTATTAAAACATTTAAACTACTCAGATATTATTTCATAAATGCATACATGCTCAGTCACTCATTCGTGTCCACTTCTTTGCAACTCCATGGACTGTAGCCCGCCAGGCTCTTCTGTCCATGGGGTTCTCCAGGCCAGAATACTGGAGTGGGTTGCCATGCCCTCCTCCAGGGAATCTTCCCAACCCAGGAATCAAACCAGCATCTCTTGTGTCTCCTGCTTTGGCAGGCGGATTCTTGACCACTATGTCACCTGGGAAGCCCCCTATTTCATAAATATTTTATAATAATTTTATTATTTTAAGATTTGACCTATACAAATATTGCTTCATCGATACCTCAAATGAGATGCGAGGTATTTAACAGCAGACAGTGATAGAGCCCTCTACAGGGCAAAGCAAGGCCCAGCTGCAGCCCCTTTCTGCAATCAAAGAAAAGACCTAGCTTAGGCAGGGTCATGCTGGAATCCCAGGCAGTCAAGGCTTTACCTGTGGCAGTGGCCACCACCCTGTCCCTCTGCTGCTGGGAGTAGAGCTTCCTGCCACTGTGGCAGAAACCACTCAGCTCCGAGGGAAGTGCCCCCCACCTGTGTGCCCTGTGAGGGTTCACAGCATCTTGTCATCACATAGTTTAGTTGCATTATGGAAAATAGAGGGAGATAGAGGGCTTACCTGGGCAGGGCTCAGTAATCATAATATCATTTTATATAGGAATTAATTTGGAAATTCCCTGGTGGTCCAGTGGTTAGGACTCCGAGCTCTCCCTGCCTAGGACCCAGGTTTAGTCCCTGGTTGGGGAACTGTGATCCCACAAGTCGTGAGGCCAATAAATAAACAAATAAATTTTTTAAATTAGTTCAGATTCCACACAAAAACCTTTGGAAACTCCAGCTGTTTTAATTCGGGGCCTGTGATGGCAGCTCTCCTCCTGCCTTGCCTTACTCCAACCAGGTTTCCTGGGTTCTCCTGCTGTAACTGGGAACAGTTGACCTTAGGTCTCTGGACCTGTTTTTTCATGCATAACATGTGTGTAATAACAGTAATCCGTCACAAGGTTGTTGTAAAGTTTGAATGTGTTGATCCAAGATAGGCACTTGGTCAGCTATCAGTAAGTATTGAATGAATGATTCCGAACAGCGTGCCTTTTCCCTACCATGTAGTGTACGTGCTGAGGACTTTAGCTGATGTAAAATTTGGTTGGCCCAGCAGGGGAAACCCAGGAGTTCTGGCCCCTCTTGGCCAGTTACTTGACCGTGCTCCAGGCCACACCTCCAGCCCCAGTCCACCTGCTGGCTATTGCCAGCCTGGGCTAATGGCACCCGGACTAGGAAGTGTTCAGGGTGGGTTCACAGCACAGCCCATTCCCATTGCAGTTCTGGTATTTCTGAGAAACAGCTCAGACCTGCTTCCCCTCCCCCAGCCCCTTCTAGTAGAGCTCTGAAGCTCAGTCCTTCCTCTCCTCATTGGATACCTCAAGGAGAAAAAAGAAGGAGCTTGTGGGTCAGTATCCCCTCCTTTGGGGCATGACCTTCTGTCCCTAAGCCCCAGAACCCCAGGTGACAGTTTGAGCCTTCTAGCCTGACTTAAGGCCGTGGAGATCCAGCCTAGAAGCCTGTCTTTGTGTTCCTAAGTGCCGAGTTCAAGTATTAAGGAATGAGGGTGGGGTGGAGGTAAGGGGCAATGACTTCAGATGTGCAGATATTCAAAGTAGAGGGCCTCGGCGACTCCCTGGTTATCCAGTGGTTAGGAGTGCACTTTCACTGCTGAGGCCTGGGTTCAGTCCCCGGTCAGGGAGCTCAGATCCTGCAAGCTGCACAGCCAACCAATCAATCAATAGTATATATCCTAAAGAGGAGAAGCCTTGGGAAACTCCTACACCCAGAAAGGGGAAGAGGCAGAGAGCTGCCAGTGCAGGCCAGGAAGAGTGGTCTGACAGGGCGTGCGGAGTTAGGGCCACCTTGCATCTGCCTCCTCAGACCCTCCAGAGGTGTGCCCCATCCTTTGCTGAACAATGCGAACAACACTTTTGTAAAATATAGTAAGAAAGGATTATAAGAGGTATGAAATGAAAAACTATCATCAGTATACAAACCTCAGTTTGTTTTTTATAAGTCTCTTCTGTCAGATTGCTTGAAAAGTTTGTAAACACTTACTGTCAATTTCTGTACTTAGCTTAGCAAGGACGGGTAAGAGCCGGCACCCTAGCCCTGACCCGGGGGTCGCACTTTGAGCGCTGCTGCCTTTCACTGTAGACACCAAGTGGTGTCATGTAATGAAAGGAACAGAGTGGTTAGATTTTACCAGAAACTCACTAGTGACCTTTAGGAGGAATTTCAGAAAAAGAATGCGCACGGACAGGTTGAGAGAGTAAAGGAAAGAAAAACCAGTGAACCATGGTAAACTAAGAGAGTGACCTCTGCTTCTCCTCTCCCCCCAGTTAAAAGTGTTGGCAAGGAAGGAAGGTGAGAAATACCAGAACTGCAAGGGCCATTGCTTCAAAGGAAGGCTTTTTAAGACAGAGGAACCCCATGCATGTTTGGGCTTCCCAGGTGGCACAGTGATAAAGAATCCACAGACTCGGGTTCAATCCCTGGGTAGGGAAGATCCCCTGGAAAAGGAAATGGCAACCCACTCCAGTATTCGTGCCTGGAAAGTTCCGATGACAGAAGAGCCTGGCAGGCTGCAGTCCATGGGATTGCAAAGAGTCAGACACAACTGAATGACTGAGCGTAGCATGTGTGTTTAAAGAAAGAGAAAGAAGCTAGTGGAAAAGGAAACATTTTAAATGCAAGAAATCCCCAAAGCTTGGCAAGTAGGCAGATAGCCTCTGTCTGCTTCTGCCCTTCTGCTGCACGGCACTCTCCACCCTGTTCCTACAGTCCAGCGAGCTGATTGTCTGTCTGTCTTTCTGCCATTCCCTGAAATGCACCGAGGTCTCTGAAACCTCCGGACTTTCTCACACGCCCATCCCTCTTTTGGGGACGCTCTTTCCCCAACTAAGTTCTTTTTATTCTTCAAATCTCAGCTTCGGTGAGTGACTTTCTCATTGAGACCTCCCCTAATGCATCCCCCAACCTGAACTGAAGCTTCCTCCATATCCTCCCAACCAGTGCTTTTCTGTCATTGAACTTGTGTGTGAGCTGGTTGAACATCTGTGTTCCTCCTTAGAAGGTAAGCTCTTTGAGGCAAGGACTCTGACTGTTTTAGTCCTTCATTATCAAACCCTGAGCACAGTGCCTCCCTCAGTAAATATAGCACTGGCTACATAAATAATTAGTAGCACCACAACAATAATAAAAATAGCTGGTGTGCTCCGACACTCAGTCGGGTTCAACTTTTTGCAACCCCGAGGACTGCAGCCCGCCAGGCTCTTCTGACATTGGAAATTTCCAGGCAAGAATACTGGAGTGGGTTGCTAATTCCTACTGCAGGTATAATAATAGGTAACATTTTAGGTCTTAATCTTTTTGTTGGACTATAGTTGATATACAATGTTGTCTTAGTTTCTGCTGTACAGCAAAGTGAATCAGCCATGCATATGAACAGATCCACTTTCTTCTGGACTCCACTCCCATATGGACCATTACACAGCACTTAGAGTTTCCTGAACAGGATGTTCTTAGTTAGTTACCTTGTTTGTATAAAGTAGTGTGGATATGTCGATCCCAATCTCCCAATTTATCCCCCCTCTGATAACTAACATTTCTTGCATGCTTATTAGGTGCCAAGGATTTTATAAACATTCTCTTTTCTATTTTTTGGACAGTCCTATCTACTGTCCTAATTACTATCTACAAATCAGGACACGAAGTTTCAGCTCAGGCTGTTTATCCAAGAAGGAAAAACTTGTGAATGAAGGATTCAGGATCTGTGTCTAGATTTATTCAACCCTAGTGGATGTAGGATGAGGGGAGGGTGGTAATAAGCCAGGCCCCAGACAGAGACCCAGCCATGTTTATACAGATCTCAGAGTTCAGTGGGGTGCCTCAGCTGACCTTTGGATGTCTGACTATAACCACTTAGGTGAAAGCAAGGGGAGGTGGGACCCAGGCCTCTCCTCTGCTCTGAACTGGCCATCACTGCTCCTTTCTGGTTATTAATGTGTGTTCTGTAGAATATTTGAAAAATCCAGAAAAGCAAAATGAAGAGAGGCCTCCCTCAGTCCTGAGATAGCAGCTCTATGTTTCATTTCCTTTCTTTTTTATCTCCTCCTTACATGTGTTTACTTACAAAGTGGGGTTTGTATTTAAATGTATACTCTACAATCTTTAGTTGGCATAATAGCATAAACATTCTCACAAGTAAAAGCCACATCTCATATTTGAAGATTTTCACACTGTCTTATAAGAAACAGAGTTGATTTTGGCATTAGAAATTTTTACAAGGAAAAAAAAAAAACTTTTATGGCATATATTCTATAAACCAGCCTAATCTGATTTAAGTTCTTGGGTTTTTTTCCTTCCCACCTTGTACAACCCAGGAAGTCCTATGAGTTTGNTGCTATCTAACCATCTATTGAGTCATGTAATATGTCTTAAAAGTATCTCCTCAACTAGACTGTAGGCTCCTCAAGGTCAGAAAGTATGTATTTGGTTTCTCTGTGTTTCCCGTAAGCAGTTGTTATACGGTGGTTTAGTTGTTGAAGAAATTAAATGGAGACCAAATCCAGACTACAAGTGTCAGTTTAAATCCCATCAAAAGGATCTGTTTCCAGCCTCAGAGAAGAAGCCAACTTCCTCTGTAGGCTTTGCTTGAGATCCTCATTGGCTGGCGGGCAGGGGTGTACACATAAGGCCTGATAGTCACAAAGGGAATCGTCCTCAAGAGAGTGGAAGGTCGAACCTTTCACGAAGGCTGGACCTTACTGGCCCAAATCAGTTGCTATAGTACTTGCCAAAACCAATTAACTGCTGTCTTCTCCTATGGAAAAAAGCGTGATCATGAATAATCCATGACAGCCAATAATTGACCAATAGTTTCTACTTGCCTTTGAAATATGTTGTTTGTGTTTTCCCTGGAATTTGGATGTGCTCAGCGTTTAGGGAATCCTTCATTTCCCTCAGTGAATGAGTCTCGCTTAGAAGAAGGCTGGCTGTAGACTTTTTGATGATGGCCATTCTGACCGGTGTGAGGTCAGACCGGTGTGAGGCCTCATTGTGGTTTTGGTTTCTGTTTCTCTAATAGTTAGTGATGTTGAACATCTTTTCATGTGCCTCTTGGCTATCTGTCTTCTTTGGAGAAAGAAAGCACTTATAAACAATAAGTGCTAGAGAGGGTGTGGAGAAAAGTGAGCCCTCTTACACTGTTGATAGGAATGTAAATTGATANTTGGTTTCTGTTTCTCTAATAGTTAGTGATGTTGAACATCTTTTCATGTGCCTCTTGGCTATCTGTCTTCTTTGGAGAAAGAAAGCACTTATAAACAATAAGTGCTAGAGAGGGTGTGGAGAAAAGTGAGCCCTCTTACACTGTTGATAGGAATGTAAATTGATACAACCACTACGGAAAACAGTATGAAGTTTCTGTATAAAGCTAAAAATAGAGCTACCATGTGATTCAGCAACCCCACTCCCGGGAATATATCCAGAGAAAACCATAATTTGAAAAGATACAGGCCCCAATGGTCATTGTAGCTCTATTTACAATAGCTAGATCATGAAGTCCATCAACAGAGGAATAGAAAAGGAAGATGTGGTACGTATACAATGGAATGTTACTCAGTCATAAAAAGGACAAAATAATACCATTTGCAGTAAACATAGATGGACCTAGAGATTGCCGTGCTGAGTGAAATAAATCAGACAGAGAAAGACAAATCTCATATAATATTGCTTATAACTGAAATCCAAAAAACAAAGGTACAGATAACTTATTTATAAAACAGAGATAGAGTCATAGATGTAAAAAAATGAACCTATGGTTACCAGGGGGGAAAGGTGCAGGATAGATTGGGAGGCTGAGTTTGACATATACACACTGCTGTGTGTAAAACGGTTAACTAATAAGGGCCTATGTATAGCACAGGGAACTCTGCTTAATTGTCTGCAATGACCTAGATGGGGAAAGAATCTAAAAAAGAGTGGATATGTGTATATGTATAACTGAATCATCTTGCTGCAAGCAGAAACTTAATACACCAGTGTAAATCCACTTTACTAAAGAAGGCTGTCACACCCAGTCTGACCCGATTGTATCTTACTCAGTTCTACTTCAGAACAATGGGAAACATCTACCCAAAGCAAATCTGCCTGCAGAACTGGGTGAACCTCCCTAGTATCAGAAAATAAAGGCTTAGTAGCCCTTTTCTCTTTTTTTCCCCAGATGTTTATTTATTTTGGCTGCACTGCATCTTAGTTGCAGCTCTCAGGATGTTTGTTGCAGCAACGCAGGCTTGTTAGTTGCAGCATGCATGCAGGATCGAATTCCCCAATCAGGGATCGAACCTAGGCCCCCTGCACTGGGAGGGTGAAGTCTTATCCACTGGACCTCCAGGGAAGTCCCTTAGCAGCTCTTTTCTTCCCCTTCCTGCCAAGCTAGAAAAAACCTTGGTCCTCTGTCCCTAAAATAGTGCAACAGAGGACTTCCCTAGGGGTACAATAGATTGGAATCTGCCTGTCAGTGCAGGGGACACAAATTCAATCCCTGGTCTGGAAAGAATGTATGTACCAGGGATAAACTAAGCCTGTACACCACAGCTACTGAGCCTGCAGTCTAGACCCAGAGGGTTGCAACTACTGAGCCACAACTAGAGAAAGCCTGCATGCAGCAACCAAGACGCAGGGCAACCAAAAATAAAATAATTAAATTTTAATAATTTTTAGTAATTAAATTTTTTTTAAAGCAGTGAAACACAGTAGGTAACCCTGTCACTGAGAACTTGAAGCCCAGAGGCGCTCTCCTGCAGAAAGATAACCCAGTTGCCCAATGCACATCTGATTGCCACTCGTATTTGCAGGCCGTTGGGGCCTTTGCGAGTCATTGGGAAGACTGTGCGTCACGCGCAGTCCTCTGCTTTCCCACATCTGGGTGTCTGGTTTGTGTCCCCGTCCTCGGGCTCAGCCGCAGACCTCTCCACCACCTCCATTGGCACACCAGTGTTGATGGAGCGTCTGCCACATCTGGGCTGCATCTGGGACTTAGAACTTGCTGAAGCAGTCTTTCCATGACAGCCTCCTCTACCAGCCACAGAGGGGTCCTAAGACATCTTGGAGGGGGCGATTATTCAACTAGATTGTGCCTCTTTCTAGCAGAGAGGTGAGGGGTGACTGGACAGATTTTCCTCAGACACGAGAGACATACAGCTGGGGGCCAATGCTGACGCTTACAAACACATGAGGCAAGCTCCTGAGAAGGGGCTGTTTTCTTTTCTTGTTATTCCCACACGCAGAATATGATAGAAACTAGTTTTGTAACAAAGGAAACCTAATGTTCTTTCTCGGAGAAGGCAGTGGCACCCCACTCCAGTACTCTTGCCTGGAAAATCCCATGGACGGAGGAGCCTGGAAGGCTGCAGTCCCTGGGGTCGCTGAGGGTCGGACACGACTGAGCGACTTCACTTTCACTTTTCACTTTCCTGCATTGGAGAAGGAAGTGGCAACCCACTCCAGTGTTCTTGCCTGGAGAATCCCAGGGATGGGGGAGCCTGGTGGGCTGCTGTCTATGGGGTCGCACACAGAGTTGGACACAACTGAAGTCACAGCAGCAGCAATGTTCTTTCTTATGTATTGACACTTAAGGGGGAAAGAAATCACTGGTTGACCTGGGTAGCTCACCCACAACATCTTCCACCAACAAACCATCTGTCACCTCGTGTGGCTATGTAGGGGCAGTGTCTGGTCAAGTGTGCGGGTCTTGGAGCCTGACTGCCTCCGTTCAAACTCACGTATGTAGACCGCTTGCTAGTTGTGTGACTGTGGGCAAATGGTCTTATTGCTGTATATCCGTATGTCACTGGTAAAAATCAGGAATAATAATACACTCCTCTGAGATGGTGAAGGACGGGGAAGCCTGGCGTGTTGCACTCCGTGGGGTCACAAAGAGTCGGACATGACTGAGCGACTGAACAACTGAGGGGACTTGTGAAGGTTAATCAAATTAATTCCTGTGTACCACTTAGACTAGTGCCTGCAGCATAACTATTATTTATGTGTTTGCTTAAGCTATAGAATTAGGCTTTCAATATGTGTCCTTTTAAAAAATTACCTCGTTTTCTAAAAGCAGAACATTCTCATTGTAAAATTCTCTTTAAATACCAAGAAGTGTAAATAAAAAAATCATCTGTAATTGGGAATTTGTATTTTTTCTTTATACTCACCTGTATTTTTTTTTCTAAAACAGATGGTTATTATGTATATATGTGTGTGTATGTGTGTGTGTTTTAAAAGCCTTTTAACAATTGCATGTAATCCCAACTCCCAGAGAAAACCACTGTTGACACTTTGGTTTACTTCCTTCCAGACCGTGTCACACTGTGTGTGTGTATGCGTGTGTGTACATAAAAAAACAAGGTTTGGGATGGTATCGTGTATACATTTTTTTTCGTATATACTTTTTTGCTGCTCTATTACATTTATCATGAATATTTCCCCATGCCATTAATTTCTTTTAAAAAATGATTTGTATTGCCTGCAAGGTATGCCATTGTTTTAATGTAATGCCACGGTGGTACGTTAGTGTAATGTCCCCAGTTGTCAGAACACGCGTGCCTGCCTCTGTATTCCTGTGGGTGTAGTCTGAGTGTTCATGTGAATGTGTGTACCTGTGGGCACAGGAGAACAACTGTATGTATGTGAATGGCATCCCAGTGCTTCCTGGGGGAGTCCTCTGTATTAGAGGAGTGAGGTTGAGATAGGTAAAGACGAGGTGGGATGGATATTTTATATCAAGGACCCTCTGAGTTCCCTGCTGTCGGCCTCCTGGGGCAGTAAGACAGGGACATGCGAGGACTGGAAGGGGTTAAGCCACCAGCCACATTCACAGACAGGAAGGGTGAATGAACCCTGGCTGAGTCCAGGTCAGCTCCGTCTTCAAGGCTCAAGGCACGTAGCTTCCTCGCCACCCCCTCTTCCCTAAGGGGGAATCAGGAGGGAAGGGATAAATTAGGAGACTGAAATTGATACATACACATTACTATATATAAAATAGATAACTAATTAATAAGGATTCACTTTGTTGTACAGCAGAAACTTAACACAATGGTATAAATCAACTGTACTCCAATAGAGATTTCAAGAAAAAAAAATATTTCTTCAATGGCATTTTCATTTTTTTTTCCTGATGAGTGAAGCTAAGAATCTTTTATATGTATCTGAAAATTATTGTATTGTAAACCTCCAGTCCTTATCTTTTGCCTGTTTTTCTTTTGAGTTGTTAGTCTTCTCATTAACTTGTAGCATTTATTAGAAAAAAATGAGTTCTATAAATCGCAGATTTTTAAATTGTTTTTTTGTTGGCCTTTTGACCTTAGAACAGCTCATTTTTAAAAATCAGATATTGAGGCTCAGAGAAATGAAATTCCTTGTATTAGAAGGAATTTCCCTTGCCAGTGACAGGGATAAAGCTAAACATAAGTCTTGTAACTCCCAGTACATGGTGTCAGAAAGCCTCATTTGTAAAGGTATGGCATAGAGCCAGGTGAGTTTCCACTTGTCTAAAAAGAGAGAGTGGATTAGACTTGCATCCTTTTTCATCCTCATTTTCCATAATTGGATGATAAGTGTTTAGGCCCTTAACAGCATAGATGACCTCAGCGCGCCCTTGGGGACTTAGACGAGCTTCTCCTCTTGATCCTCTTGGTCTCCGTCACTGCCAGCACCGCTTCTCTCTCAGGGGGTCTCTGTATTTATTTGCTCTTCTTTCTTCCTCTCCCCTCACAGCAGTCCTTGTCCAAACCTGCCTTTTTTCGGCAAAATTCAGAAAGGAGGAACTTCAAACTGCTGGATACAAGGAAGTTGAGTCGGGATGGAACTGGGTCCCCTTCCAAAATCAGCCCTCCCTCCACCCCCAGCAGCCCTGATGACACTTTCTTTAACCTCGGGGACCTGCAGAATGGCAGGAAGAAGAGAAAGATACCCAAGGTAAGGCTTGCAACAAGCTTCGTGTTCAGGAGTGCACCCCACATACACACTTCCCTTCAAAGGAAGGCCACAGAGGAGTCTGGGCAGAGATCAAATCACTGGGCCCTCCTACCTGCTTCACCACAGGCCAGGTAGACATGGGGAAGCCAGTAGCTGAGCTAGCTGGGCCTTGGTCATAATAATTGGGGTCCTGTAGGGCGTAACAGGTGGCGCTAAGGGTAAAGAGCCTGCCTGCAAGGCAGGAGACACAACAGGAGATATGGGTTCAATCCCTGGGTGAGGAAGATTCCCTAGAGAAGGAAATGGCTACCCACTCTAGTATTCTTGCCTGGAAAATTCCATGGACAGAGGAGCCTGTCAGGCTACAATCCATGGGATCTTGAAGAGGCGGGCATGACTGATCACGCACACACACAGCCTTCCTCTTAGCCATGCCTTTCCCTGTACGACTCTCATGATCCCAAACTGTGTTTCCATTGCCCAGCCTCAAAAAGGCCACATCTACCTCCTTCATGGCCTCAAAAAGCAGAGCCCCATCCGTGGTACTCTGACTCAGACTCCATCACCTCCCACTGCAGAGGGGCACCACATGGAGCCTGTGCTCTGAGGGGGCTCTTGTCAGAAATGCATCTTTTCTGGGACTTCCCCAATGTTCCAGTGGTTAAGGCTCTGTGCGCCCCCTGCACGGGGCACAGGTTCAATCCCTGGTTGGGGAACTAAGATCCCATGTGCCCTGTGGCGTGACCAAAAAAAAAAATAAACAATTGAGGGCTTATGTGAACAAGGTTCTCTTCTTTAAAACATATATATATTTAAATATATATATTTTTTTCTGGCTCTTTTCAGCCCTGAAGGCAAAACAGGCCCAATGGCTTGGGTATGCATGAACTGTGGCTGCTCTTTCTTACATTGGTGTTATATTTCCTTTTGCTCAGTGCAGCCCCTGCAACGCCTGTCATTCTATACTGGCCACTTCGGTACCAACTTACTACAGGAGCTTTTTAAAAATATATTTAAAAAATTTTTGTTTTTTGGCTGTGGTGAGTCTTTGTTGCTGCACATGGGCTTTCTCTTGTGGTGAATGGGGGCCACTCTTCACTGCAGTATGCTGGCTTCTCATTGCAGTGACCCCCCCCCCCAATTCGGAGCATGGACTCCAGGCACACGGGCTGCAGTAGTTGCAGCTCTTGAGCTCAGTGGTTATGGTGCATGGGCTTAGTTGCTCCAAAGCATGAGAGATCTTCCCAGACCAGGGGGATCGAACCAATGTCCCCTGCCATGCAAGGCAGAGTCCCAACCACTGGACCACCAGCGAAGCCCCTACTACAGGAACTTTTAGAGAAGGCATTCTTCATTTCAGCATCTGCAGATGGACTTCAGGGGCTCATGAAACGCATTAAATCATGTAAAGCTACATGGATGAGTTTGAGGGGATACAAGGAAGGGAGGTGGGTGGTCTATAGGTTTCATCCGATTTTTCAAAGTGACCCACTGACCTAAAAGTCAAAGGACATTTTCACCAGCTGGTCCCTCCTGACTCAGTTTGGTTCATCAGTATTTTGAGCCATAATACCACCTCCATTCCTTTCATTCTTTTTCAAGTGAAATTAAGTCACCTTGATAATCAAGGGTGCATCCTGAAGGGTAAGGGCAGTCAGAGTCGAGTGACCTATCACCTGCAGCCTGGCAGTTGGGAGAGGGCAGCGAGAGGGCCCGGGGCAGGACTCAGGGCTCACTCCGCTCCCGTCTCCTGGCTCTGCCTTGCCCCACCCAGGGCACAGTGCACACTGCGCGCTGATCGTCGGGTGTCTGCTGGATGAGTTCCCACTCGCATGCGGATCCCAGTCTCCTTCACCCCTGGCAGAGTCGCTCTCTGTCTCCTTTGACTGCCTTTGAGTCACTGCCCTGTGCTGTCATTGTGGCTGCTCGTGGGGACCCTGAAGTGTGGGGTCTTGAATCACCCTTACTGCTCCTCTTCTCATTCTAGCAAGGCTCACACATATCTGTAATGTCAAAAACCTGCTATTGTGGAATAATTGCACAAATGGCTAGTAACTCTATACAACCTCACTATTATTTTAGCAGATTAAACAGGAACAATCAAATGAATCAGCTTTAGGTTAAAAGAGCTTTGATACAACTCTAAGTTTGACTGTGGGATCTCTTAATAAGTACTTAACCTCTGTCTTCTACCACCTTCATATTATTTTATTATTTAGAAAAGATTTTTTGATTAAGGAGAGGAAATGTGTGCATATTCTATACGAAAGTAGAGAGGTAGAAAGAAAAGTAGAATTATTTCTGCCACTTTCTATGTGTTTAATTTACAAGCAGCAGTTTGTTTCCTCTTAGTATATTGCCTGAAATTAAAGTGAGTTGCCACCCACTTAAATAGTGCCCAGGCACTTATTCAGATAGGCTTTGACAGATATAATCAAATCTGGAAAAAAATCAGCTTTGACAGATACAATCAAATCCAGAGAAAAATCACTGTGTTTTAGCTGTCACTTTCACAACACCAAAATCCTATTAAAACTTTAATCATAAAAAAAAAAAACTTTAATCATAAAGGTGAAGTACACAATTCTTCAAAGGAATGCTTTTTTTAAAATTTATTTTTTGGCTGCACCACAAAGCATGTGGGATCTTAGTTCCCCAACAAGGGATTGAACCCACACCCTTTGCATTGGAAGCATAGAATCTTAACCACTGGACCGCCAGGGAAGTCCCAAGGAATGTCTAAAAGGAAAACAAACAACTAGTTATAGTTTATTTTAAGTTTCATGAATCCCCAGTTCTATCATTCACTTAATCTTAACCTAGACTTACCCCCACTCTTGAGTATGAAGCTTCTTTCTAGATGTTCTGAATCCTTTTCTTGAAGTCAAAGGTTCTTTTTCAGGCACATTCATGACTTCCAGATTTTGACTCTTAAAGCATTTGCTGTCCCAAACCCTTGCTGTTGTGTTTTGATCTAGCAAGAAGGACTTCACAGTCTACTCACAACTGATGAGACAGTGGGTTGGTTGGCATTGCTTCAGCTGCCTCTGCTGAACCATGTAACATAGAGTCCCTTCTGGAAGCGTGGGTGCTCCCCTTGGTTTCTCCCACCTTGCCCGTAAGAGGAATGAACGTCCTGGTGGAGGAGGGGAGAGACAAAGAGACATTCCTTCCCTGTATTCTCCTAGCAACCTTGTACCTTCATTAACGCAGCAGCTGAAACCGAGCAGTTGTTTACTCAGCAGTGTGATGTCCTCAGGATTCATGAATCACAGCGCTGTCCTTTCTAATGAAGCCAGCTCCCCGCTCAGCGCACACGGCAGGTTTGTGTGGAGCCCTGTTTCTTTGGCAGCCACCATAGCAGAATTAAGTACCACGTGACTCTCTTTGGAACACACCATCTTCCAAATGAAGCATATAGTTAAAAATATTTTTTTCAACTTAAAAATGGCTTCTAAAGAGGCCAGTACTTCTAGTACAGAATACTATTTTTTTTTTCAGAACACTCAAAAAAAAAAAATTATCTCCTGTTAAAGTTCAATTATGTGACGGCTAGAGAAACAGGGTTAGTGTCGTATCCTACCAGTCAGAACATGCTTGAAAAGAAGAGAAGGCCACTTCAGGAGGGTGTGCTCTCAAGGAGATGGCGGGCTAGTGAGAGCAAACAGAAAGAGCCACCACATGGCAGGAGTTTGGGGGTGAAGGCAGAGGCCTCATTGGGCCTGGTGTCCCAGGGCACAGGTGTCTGGAGATGCAGCAGGGCCGTGTCAGGAGCCCTCTGCAGAGCTGGGGGCGTGGACTCCAGACCCACCATGAGGAGACCTTGAGGATAAGCCCCCCACGCCCTGCCAGGCCCATGCTTGTAGAGAGGAGCCAGCGAGCTCCTTTAGGGAATAGATCAGAAGAGCGGAGGCTAGAGATGGGCATTGGCAACTGTGCCCACCTGGGTCCCATCACCCCGTTTACCATAGTACATCCCTCCCGTTCTGCCCAACTTGCAAAAGAATTTCAAGCTTTCCAAGGTAGCTTACAGCCAACTCGCCTTTAACATCAGTAGTTGGCTCGCCTCGATTATGCGTGGGTAGACCTCCCTTTCTCCCAACCAGATGAAACCCAGAAAGCTTCTGCTCTTGCAAGTTACAGTTGATGCGGTAGGGCAGGAAGTGACCCGGGGGCCTCCATCACCCGGCTCTGCTATAGTCAGCCTGGAGGTTGTGCGGCTTAGGAAGGCATCTGCTGAGCGGCTCAGCTCCTGAGCGCCAGGGTGATCCTGAGAGGCCTCCGTCAGTCTGCAAGAAGGGCAGCGTGCTGGGGGCCAGCCTGACTCCCTGCTGACCCGAGCTTGGGCTCAAGAGCCATGATAGCCCCGCTCCCTTCCTGCTTGCTGCTCAGATGCACTTTGGCATGGTTCCCATGAAAGGGGCCCTGCCTGGGAACAGCTTTCTTCCTGTCTCTTCCTTTTCTAGTTTTGTTTTGGGGGCAGAGGCTCCTTCCCAAACCACACTGAGATGGCACTATCGGAAGGGGCACAGCCATCACACCATTAGCCAGTGAAATGGCTGCCTCTGTGTCTCTGCGGGATGCGTTAGATTCAGACAACACCACCCCCGACCAGAGAGGCTGGCCGTGCTCCTGACGGATCGGGCTTCTATCTGGCCAAGAAGAATGAGTAAAAGACGCCAGCGGGCAGTGGAACGTGTCTCCCCCACCTCCTGCCCCAGCCCTGGCCCGCCAGGTTCCTCAAAGAGAATGGGCAGCGAGGGCATCCCAGCCCCTCTCAGGGAGGAGACTGCTCACACTGACTTCCCTTCTCCCCACGTGTGGCAGCTGGTATTGCGAATCAATGCCGTCTATGAAGCCCGGAGAGGAAAGAAGCGCGTGAAGAGGCTGTCCCAGTCCACGGAGAGCAACTCGGGAAAAGGTAGGGGCCCCACCACTGTCCCCCTCCCCCAGGAATCTGAAAGCAGAATCTCCCTTCCCCTCTCCTTGTCCATCCACCATGTCGGCCCAGGGCTGCAGGCTCTGACCGCAGCAGGGGAGCCACCTTCTTTGCTTAATTTGCACGGAAGGAGCCAATATCCTTGACTGGATTTGCTAGAGGTACCATCTGAAGTACAGCCAAGTTAATCTGGAAACACATGCAGCTGGACAAAGACATAGTTTGTTCATGACCTTTAAACAGAAAGAAAAAGAAAAGAAAACAGCTCCTCTGAACTAGAACTCTCGGAATTGTGCTACCACATGAAAAGGTTTCCTGCATTAGAAAGACTCACGTTTGCAATTTTTTTCTGGTCTAGTGACAGATGAGAACAGCGAGTCTGACAGTGACACCGAGGAGAAGCTGAAAGGTGAGAAGAGCCGTTGTTGTGCGGGGAGCATGTTGGTGACGGGGAAGGTGCGAAGGTGGCGCTTCCTGCTGAGTGTGAGGAGACACAGCGCCCTTGCAGGAGCTTGCTGGGCAAGGCGTGGATGTCTGAGCCCGGCGCGGGTGGGCCTGTCCGGCCCCTGAGCCTCCGGCTCCACTAGACACAGGGTAACTACCGCTGCGGGCGCTCCCTGTCCCCGCACCCATCCGTTACGGGTGTTCTTCACACCTGTGAAAGGTACAGTGTGCTGGCCTGGGACTCCAGAGACCTGGGGCCCTTGCCCCACTCCTGTACAATGGCTCTGTGATCTGGCGGAAATGATTGAGGGCCAGGGCCTCCACTTCCTCATCTGTTAAATGAAGTTGCTGAAATTACTGGTCTCTGTTACTGGACCTGAACCTGGTGACCCTAGTCTAGGCCTCAGTGAGGTTTCCACAACTTTTCAGAACCCCAGGGGCAAGCCAGGGAACACTGTAGTCCAGGGCTGCTCAGCGAGGTGATGGCGACCCACCCATCTGCTCAGTGGCCCCGCCTCTTCAGCCCCTGACACCCACCTGGCTCCCTGACCCATCTCGGGAGTGAGGCCGAGCGTCTGCAGCGCACAGAGCGGCCACAGGAGAGAAGGCAGATGGGAGTTCTAGACCAGGCAGGCCTCTGCCACTTGAGCCACACGGGATGTTTACAAAGCTCCCAGCTCCGAAAGCTCTGGGGTCTGGATTTTGTCACAGCCCTCAAGAGGAAAGGTGAAGGAAGTGGCTGAAGGGAGGAGTCTCCACCCCATCTGAGACAGGAACCCAAGGGTCACTCGAGCCGCTGCTCCAAGTCCAGACAGCAGATCCATGGTGGAATGGAGGCCCCACATTCAGGCGTCTGCTCCCCCGTTAGCCTGGTGGCAGGTTGCTGCTCCTAGAACTTTGGCAAGAATCCTCAGTAAAGAGCTTTGTACTAATTTGTTAAATGTGGGAACGCTTTTGTAGGATTAGGAAAAGTACTTTGAGCTGGGAGTTCCATAAAATGTCGCAGCTCTGTGCAGTTCGACACTGGGAGTGAGTCATTTTCAGGCGGTCCTCCGCTCTCTGTCTCTCTCTACTGCCGCTCCAGCCCACAGCCAGCGCCTGGTCAACGTGAAGTCACGGCTGAAGCAGGCTCCGAGATACCCGTCCCTGGACCGGGAGCTGGTCGAGTACCAGGAGAGGCAACTTTTCGAGTACTTCGTGGTCGTGTCCCTGCACAAGAAGCAGGCTGGGGCTGCGTACGTGCCCGAACTCACCCAGCAGTTCCCGCTGAAGGTACGGGGTGGGCCAAGCTCCGCAGCCTGCCACAGACTGCAGCATTCTTGGGAAGATCTTACTGGGACTCATGGTTCAGGGAGGTGCGGGAGCCCAAGGAACATTCAGTGTCCAGAATTTCAAAAATGGGTCCTCATTAAAGTATATTGATTGGAAAAAAAAAAAGAAAGAAAAAAAATGCTGCTAGAGAATTTAGGAGGTTCGAGGGGTGTGAGATACATACTCAGTTCAGTTCAGTTCAGTTGCTCAGTCGTGTCCGACTCTTTGTGAGCCCATGGACTGCAGCACACCAGGCCTCCCTGTCCATCGCCAATTCCCAGAGTTCACTCAAACTCACGTCCGTTGAGTTGGTGATGCCATCCAACCATCTCATCCTCTGTTGTCCCCTTCTCTTCCTGCCTTCAGTGCATGACTCAAGCAGGGACAGAAATACTCGCTTCCTGTGGTTACTATGCTGACAGTACGATTCTCTCCACTCTCCTCATCTCCTTATCTGGCTACATCTCTCCCCAGCCCGCCCTAGAAGCCTCATCCACTGCACAAGGAGTGTCACATTTGTGTCCATGCTGCAAACGTCCGTGTGCCCTGTGTGCCTCTGTGTGTGTGTGCACGTGCAAGAATCCTGTTCTTGTTCTCACATGGGTCAGTCCTGTGTGGATTTGGCTTTACCATATATTAAAGTGAAAGTCGCTTAGTTGTGTCCAACTCTTTGCAACCCCATGAACTGTAGCCCACCAGGCTCCTTTGTCCATGGGATTCTCCAGGCAAGAATACTGGAGTGGATAGCCATTCCCTTTTCCTAGGGACCTCCCAACCCAGGGATTGAAGCTGGGTCTCTTGCATTGCAGGCAGATTCTTTACTGTCTGAGCCACCAGGGAAGCCATCCTATATTATTAATCATGGCTCCTAAAATGAAACGGCGCTCAATACAGCCTAAAGTGGCATGGCCTATCATAGATAAATGACCCATAGGCTTTGGCATCAGTGATAAAGAGCTTTCATCACTTTCTAATGCAGCTCAGCGAGGATTCACTGAGACCCTATTACATTCCAGCTGGTTTCTGCTTGGCCCCAGGGGATTACAAAAATGAGCAGGTGTTTCCTGTTCTCGGGGAGCTTACCCTCTGACAGGAGGGCACGAGAGACTCCAGAGACTCACGAGGTAAAGTGTGCCAGTCTCTGTCCCGTGCACACAGTGGTGCTCAGAGACGGGAAGAGGGGAGGGCGCTCATGTCCTGGTCCCCTTGGAGCCTCCCTTGGCTGCCACCACCCAAGCAGAACCCCGGCATGTGCCAAGACCTGGGGTCCAGGTGTCCCTCTCGTCCTCCTGAGCCGCTCTTCCTTCCGTCCTGCCCACTGGAGACCAGCGAGCAGTCGCGTCCCCGGCTTGGAGTTTAGGACGGAAGTGTGTGTAAGGGAGATAAGCCACAGGCACGAGAGCCCTCCACGCGGGCACTGACTCACTTCCTCCATCTCCTCCAGGGGTGATCCCTGAAAACCTCAGTGCTACATATGCCCACGTTTAGTTGAGGATCTCACAGAGCAAGCACCAAGGCACGAGGGACGGGCCTGTTATTTTGTTTACTTCCCTCGGGGCCTCGCACAGTGTTATATATACGGTGACGCTTAGTGTTCCAGGAATAAAGTCAGTGTCCATAAATTAATTAATGAACCACTCTAACTATCAAATGCCTGAGTTTCCAACATGGACTCTCCAGCCTCCTAGACAGCACGTTAAAACTTTTATTTGAGTGGAAAGTCGCCTAGTCACTGTGGAAAGGGAGACTAACACAGAAATGTTTAGAGAAAAAGTCATCTCCAGTCCCGCAGAGGTCCTTGCTGTTGGCATTTCATTGTCTTTCTCCAGTCTTTTCTCAGAGTAGAATTTTCTTACAAAACTGAGGTCGGACATTGTGTAATTTCCGTATCATGTTTTGTAAACCTATCATTATTTATAAACATTTCATACAAATTCTAAAACATCATTTTTGAAATTCCATAATACCACATTATGTGGGTATACCCTGATCTACTTAGCAGCTCTCTTTCTGTTGGGAATGAATCTTGCTGCCAGCTTTTCTTTAGGTGTTTATCTTTAATGTTCTGGTGATCATTCTTTGTAGGCATTTTTGCATGCCAGGCTACTATATATATCTCCTTGCCTTCACCTGCTCCCTCTGTCAGACGCCCCTTTTTCTTCTTCTTTCTCCTCATTTTTAACTCTTTTTCTTGAGTCTTATCCCCAACTCCTATAGACACCTTGATCAAGATTTCAGATCCATATGTGTGCACTAGCAATCACACCTGCCATATTCTATTAAAATGCCTGACACCTCACAGTTATCTTTCATGACGCCTAACAGAGGTCAGGCTGTTTCCCAGCCATCTGCAATTGATCGTATTTGTAAGCGAGCTCTCTGTGTGTCTGTTCCTGTAAATGTGCTCCTGTGTGTGTCCGAGCACATGTGTGCACATGAGTTGATAACATGTATGTTGATGACAGTGTATATATGCATACATGTGTGTATATATATATATTGTGGGTGTTGTGCATGTGGTCTGAGGGCAGGTGTGTTCAGGTGGTGACTGGGACATGTTGAAAGCACTGGAACTCACTCCCCTACAAGGCTTGCTCTTCAGTTCTCTAATTAACGCTGTTTCCACTATGGAAAAATGTCATTGTTCCTTCTTTTTGTATTATTTGTTGGTTGGGGTCCATCACTCTATGGTACTTAATGATCCCCCCAACAACTATAACCGGCTGGTGTTCTTTGCAAGACTGTCTGAGGGTAATCAAAACCTATTGCTTTGGCAACAGTCTGAGCTAGTAAATTGTCAACTCAAAGACTGTTCCAGTACCAGTTGGAATCTTCTGAGTCATGGATGAAAGTTTTACAGTAAAGAAAGGGTGACTCTTTATTCTGAAGAGTAAAGACTGAAGAACAGTTAATGACTGGCTCCAAGTCTACGTGTGGTGACTGTGTTTCATGCATCCGTAGTTGTCTCAAGCATTGATACTATATTAGTAGCAGCTTTAGGTAAATTTGATCTGGCCAAATTAGGATCGTACTAGAAGTGGGTTTTCAAGTTGAAAGCCATCAGCCCAATGTCCTATTCCTTTGGATTCTGTCTTCAGAGACCTCTTCTCTCTGATGTTTCATGGCCTTGGGAAGGCTTGCCGATCCTCTGTGAAGGAGTACCATTGGCCAACAGACCTCAGAAACTGCAAGACTGGTTTAAGGTGGTGCTGTGCTAAGTCAGTTCATTTGCGCCCAATTCTTTGCAACCCTATGGACTGTAGCATGTCAAGCTCCTCTGTCCATGGGATTCTCTAGGCAAGAATACTGTATTGGGTTGCCATTTCCTTCTCCAGGGGATCTTCCTTACCCAGGTGTCATACCTGAGTCTCTTAAAAAGTCTTCTGCATTAGCAAGCAGGTTCTTTACCGCTAGGGCCACTTGGGAAGCCCTGGGTTAAGGTGAAGGCTAATGGAAAGATATGAGAAACAAAATAAGAAATTATGGACAATAGTACATTAAGACTTTAAGTTAGATGTTACAATTTCCTAATGTTAGAAATTCACACTCCACTCAGTTCAAGTAGCTGATATTTTACATGACTGAAGGCAATTTTATCATGGTTTATTTTTTCTTTAACTGTTTATAAGGGAAATGTAACAAGTGTAAACCTATCAACAACAACACAACAAAAAGCCAACAATTCTTCCTAGCACTTTAGAAGTACCAATTTATAAGCAAACTATGCTAATTATAAACTATTTTTTTTGTATCCCAAACTTTATACCTAGATTGCCTTTTTTTTTTCAGTTGAGGCAAAAAGAAAACATGTGGCATAAAACTCAGCATCCCAACATCTCCAAGTGTACAGTACAGTGTGGTTAACTACAGGTGCTTTGCTGCCCAGCAGATTCCCCAGACTGGAGTGCTTTTTTTTTGAAGTAGATACCCATTCAGACACAGAACAAGCAGAGTCACGGCTTTAAATATGATCTCTAAAGTCAGACTTCATCCATTCGTTCCATTTTGAAGTGAGATGTGATGTATCAGATAAATCAGAGAGCAAGAAGACAGAAATTAAGGTCATTTTGATTCTTTCCTGGATTCCATTCTAGCTGTGTGATCATGGACAAATCACTTAACTTCTCCGGGTTTATTTTCTTCTAAGAATTTCAGCCTCGTGTCTAGTTTTCCTTTAATTCTGATATTCGAAGTCTTGCTGAAATGAATTAAATTTCACTGTATAATGTAATTTACCTGGATGGACTCACTAAGAAGGGCTGTAAAACATCTCTGCCAAAATTGAAGAGGGCCAGCTTTGCCCAGGTCCAGACATCAGACGACTAGATTTGCGGCTCTGCCTTGCAGATTTGTGAGTCTCGGATTCGGAAGCCGTTGCTATGACAGCTCTTCCTTATTGGTTAAAATGCTTATATTCCAGAATGTTAGGCATAGAGAACATTTCTCTAAAGCACACTATTTTTTTTTTCCTTGCTCCCCGCATAAGACTATAGTTGTAACTGCCCTGAGGGAAAAAATAACCTAAGCCTGACTGCAAGCCCTCCTCAGCGTGGAGGTTAAGACGACAGTTATGACTTCAGGGCCGTGGGGGCTGTGCGCCTGTCAAGCATCTGTCTTGCTCACACCGGGGCTTATATTCCATCCTCCTCTCACCCTTCCCCCTGCAGCTGGAAAGGTCGTTCAAGTTCATGAGAGAAGCTGAGGACCAGCTGAAGGCTATCCCCCAGTTCTGTTTCCCCGACGCCAAGGACTGGACTCCGGTCCAGCAGTTTACCAGGTATGTGCTGGCGTCTCCCTGCCCTGCCCCGGCCCCGCCAAGACTAAAGTGAGAGCTAGAGAGAGGTCGTCGATGGCAGACCCTGTACGTCAGTCAGTCCTACTCGAGTGTATAAATTTCCCCCACGGGTGTTTGTAAAGCATGCCTAAAGACAAGACTCATTTTGCCAAATGTGCAGGTTCCCAGACCTCCCACTCCATCTTGGAATGTGTTTCATAAGCTGACGTGATGGGCAATAAGGTAATTCATAGTCTGAGAAGACCTTGTCCAGTGCTGTGAAAATACTTCTTCAGCAACACATCCAGCCGTTACTCAGATTGTGATCAAGTTTACATTTCTGCTTTAACCCATATTGTTGGGTGGAAGTATTTTTTTATCAGAGGTCTCAACAACTGACCAAACTCAGGAGGCTACAAATCCTAAGTGTTTGAGGGACACTGAGTACCTCGAAGCTGGCCCAGCAGTCTTTAAGGACAGTCGCAGCCTCGGTGCCCAGGAGAGCTGCCCCATGGGCAGCTCTAAGAAGGGCACCACCGTTGCCTAGTGCTACCCAGCTCCCCCCACAACACCCCCCAGTCTTGAGTCACTCCCGGGCTCACCCCAGGAGAGGACCAGTGACCACTGTGTCTGTTCGATGGGATGGCCCAGGTGATAGGATTATATGAGGGCTGAGGGTGGAAAGAGAAGTCCTCACTTCCTCTCAGGACACAGCGACACTTGAGATCCCTGTGTCCCTGACAGAGACTCTGGAGCCACAGCCCAGAGATGGACGGGCGGGACAGGGAGCTGGGCTTTCTGACGGCCTCCTCCCGAATGTCCCCTGGTGGCTCAGCACAATGCGACTTTTGTTCTGTTTTGTAACACACTTCCTCTTCTTTTTCCAGTTGCTTTAGATGTGAGGTTAAGTTGTCTACTCTATGCTTTTCTTGTTTCTTGAGGTAGGATTGTATTGCTATAAACATCCCTCTTAGAACTGCTTTTGCTGCGTCCCATAGGTGTTGAGTTGTGTTTTCATTGTCATCTGTTTCTAGAAATTTTTTGACTTCCCTTTTGATTTCCTCAGTCACCTGTTGGTTATTTGGAAACGTGTTGTGTAATCTCCGTGTGTTTGTGTTTCCTACAGTTTTTTTCTTGTAATTGATACCTAGTCTCATGGCGCTGTGGTCGGAGAGTAACGCACTTCCTTCTGTTTTCCCAACCACAGTGAAACATTCTCGTTTGTCTTAACTGGAGAAGATGGGAGCAGAAGGTTTGGTTACTGCCGAAGACTGCTGGTCAGTATCCCCTGCTCTCCCGCAGCGAGACCTCTGTGCGGAGCCCCCACTGGCTTCCTAGGGCCTCATTCACCACAGGCCACAAGAGAAGGGACAGGAGGTGTAGCGAGTTCATCAGGGCTGTTAAACACGGGGAGGAGTGTTTGGGGGTCCACATGAGCCTCACTGTGGATGGAGACACTGTCTTCCACCCTTGGAAAGAAAACACTTTCTCCACTGTTTTCCCTGCCAAATAAATGACCATCCCCCCTTAAGGCAGGTGTCCTTTCTAATAAAGTGTGCTCAGCAGACTCTGAGAGCTT
Source organism: Neotragus moschatus (assembly GCA_006410615.1). Taxonomy (NCBI): domain Eukaryota; kingdom Metazoa; phylum Chordata; class Mammalia; order Artiodactyla; family Bovidae; genus Neotragus; species Neotragus moschatus. The sequence goes on from SJYA01000655.1 coordinate 1,415,838, forward strand.
ACAGAGAGCTTTCATAATAGTGGTAAGGGCTGAAGAAGGATGGCATTACGGTTCATGACATGAGTAATTTAAGTGTCTCCTTCAGAACATTAACCTTTAAAAGTCAGAAACTTACTTCAGTGAGATGATCATGCCAAAACATTTTAGAACTTGTCTTTTTGAGGCCCATTTTTGGGAGTACCTTCAGTAGTGGCAAATTATTTTCCACTGAGAGCATATTTTAGTCTTATTATACATAGGCTAATATAGTCAAGAATAATGTGTGGCACGTAGTGGCTGCTCAGTAAATATTTGCTGAATTAGTGAATAAAAAAAGTATGGATGATAATCGAAAAAGTTAAGTGGGATAATAAATTCTGTTACTATAATTACTTTGGAGTTTAAGTATTGAGATTGCTTTCCTTTTTTGTTTTGAAAATTAATAGTTTCCAAAAAGGGTTTTTAGAAAAGATTTCTCATTTGGAGTTATAATAACTATAAGGAGTAAATAAGTTATTTGAGAAAAACCACAGTGATATGAGTAATGTAAGTAAACAAGTTAAGTGATATGAGTAAACAAGTTAAGATTCTTCATTTTATGGTTCTATGGGCCACATTGAGCTCCTACTGTGTGCACAAAACTCTTGATTTGGTCCCTTTGGGAGACTTTTAACACATGTCTACGTAACCAGAAGTGGTTTCACCTGTAAGACGGGGTATTGGTAACTGCTTACCTTATTGATTTTCAAAAACCCTGGTGTGTGGAAGCAGTCGGCAGCATGTTAAAAACATCTGGGGTCGTTCCTCCCCTGAGATTGGTCACACTCCTCATCTCCTTGTGTTTCACTCCCAAAAGCCTGGTGGCAAAGGAAAGCGTCTCCCTGAAGTTTACTGCATCGTGAGCCGTCTGGGATGCTTCAGCCTCTTTTCAAAGGTGAGGACTTGGGCCCCAGAGAAGGGAGGGAGCACGTGGGAGTTGCAGGGCCCAGGAGGACTCAGGAGATGCCCCAACTCCCAGGACTTTTTATCTTCTTATTCCCCAACCTGTTTTCCTTGCCACTTCTTCCTCCTCCCTTCCTTGAGCCTCACTGAGATAATCACTGGGACAGAAAATGAATGAATGAAGGTTGTGGCCCAGAACGTGAGGGAGGGGAGAGGACAAATTAATTGCAGTTGAGGATGGAGGGGCAAAGGCTCTCCCCAGAATGATCCATGTGTTTTACTTCCCCTCTCAGAAGCATTATCTTTTGCCACATTGTGTGTTGTGTATGTGTGTTATGTATATTTGTTGTGTGTGTGTGAGATTTGTTATTGTAAGACTAAGTCTGTCAAAATGAAAGTTGCTCCGTTGTGTCCAACTCTTTGCAACCCCGGTGACTATACAGTCCATGGAATTCTCCAGGCCAGAATACTGAAGTCGGCAGCCTTTCCCAACTCCAGGGTATCTTCCCAACCCAGGGATCAAACCCAGGTCTCCCACATTGCAGGCAGATTCTTTACCAGCTGAGCCATAAGGAAAGCCCAGGAATACTAGAGTGGGTAGCCTATCCACTTCTCCAGCGGACCCAGGAATCGAACTGGGGTCTCCTGCATTGCAGGCGGATTCTTTACCAACTGAGCTATCAGGGAAGCCCTCTATCAAAATCTTAGTATAACTTGGTCCTTCTTTTTGGAAAATGAAGCAATATGTCAGGACGTAGGAATTGCCATGGTGAATTGGCTCAGCCACCCCAGTATTCTGGATTGGCATAATTACTGTGCTGTCTGATGCCAATCTCAAAAATTAGGTGTAACTCAACATTTGTTTCTTCTGTTAATGAGACTTAAATATTTAACCTATACATGTATTTTAAGTCCTTACGCATGTATTTCAGTCCAAGTTTTCTTTTGGAGAATTGAAGTCCTGCACCTACTGTCTGGGGCTGAAAGCCCCACTCCCTCAGCATTCTGAAACAGAATTCCTGCTCCTGCCCACCCTGTCCTGAGCTCAGAGGAGGCCTGAACTAGACTGATGCAGTGTGAGCTCTGGCTGTGGTAGAGCTTGTATACGAGCCTGAAGTAATGAACGGTACCAGCGTCACCTGAGTCATGGCATTCGCTCCACGTGAGGAGGTAGTCGTTGTGCATCACAGGCACTCAAAAGGTCTGGCTCAGATTTCCATTGCTGCTCATGCCAGTCTTCATCATGGGTTTGTTTCAACACAGAGAGGAGGCTGTAGGTTGTTGAGAGAACGCTTAAGACGCTAGGAGTAAACGGCTCCTGCGAGGCAGGCCAGCCTCCAGCAGCAGCTCTGAAGTTCCCATAAGCTGCGTTGCCACGTCATGGGCAGGACATGCAGAGCAAGCGAACATCCCAGCATACTCGTGTGATGCACAGTCCTGCATTTTCTCATCAGTTTTGTGACTGTGAGTTTCTTAAGAATGTAGTTTGAAGACTTGCCGAAGAACACACAGCAAATATCCAGCATAGAACCATAGACAGAGCTTTGGCTAACTAATTCCAAGACCTCAGGCTGTTCCTAGGTGAGTGGCAAGGACCGTTATGGCAAATTGTCCTTCAGTACAGACAGAAGGATAATGGATAAGAACAGCTTTCAGAATCTCTGAAGAAAGCAGAAGTATCGTTGCAATGATGCTGTGTTAACAAACCACAGTGGCTTAAAGCAGCTACCATTGACTCCCACAGAGGGGCGGGGCTCTGGGGTTCTGCTCTGCTGGACTCCGCGGCTCGCTCACTCTTGTGCTTCCAGGAGGCTGGGGGTTGCCTGATCCAGGCTGGCTGGGCTGTGCTTCAGACTGCAAGTCTGGATGCGGGTCTGTCACCCCCCTGAGACAGGTAGCTGTCCCACGCATGCACAGGGAGGCAAGCAGAAACACGTAAGGCAAGTTTCTGCGCGCCTCCCAAGCCCTGGGCTTAGCACTGGCACATGGTCACTTCCGCCTCATCCTGCCTGCCCAGTGGTCCTCAACTATTTTTCATTATTGTTCTAGTGAGCAGCCTTTTTAGATATTGTTTTTCCTCAATTGCCTCTGCTCCCTGTGAAATTTTTAGCTTTGTGTCATATTGTTTTCTTTTTACTGTGCTAAAACATACATAACATTAAACTTACCATTCAGTCATTTTTAAGTGTACAGTCGATTGGCATAATGTCTAGTCACTTTGTTGTGCCACCATCTCCACCATCCATCTCCAGAACTCTTTCATCTCCCCAGACTAAAATTCAGTGCCCATTAAACACTAACCCTCTGTCCTCTCCTCCCCCAGCCCCTGGCAACCACCACTCTACTCTACTTTCTGCCTCTTTTATGAGTTTGACTTGAGGACCTCATGTTAGTGGAATCATATAATATTTGTCCCTTTTGTGTCTGGCTTATTTCACTTAGCAGCGTTTTCAAAATTCATCCATGTTGTAGCATGTATCAGTATTTTATTCCGTCATATTGAATAATATTCCATTATATAGGTAACACATTTTGCTTATTATTCATAAGTTAATGGATGTTTAGATTATTTCCTTGTTTGGCTACTATGAATAATGCTGCTTTGAACATTCATGTTTTCATGTGAACATGTTTTCATTTCCGTTCGTTAAATACCTAGGAGTGGATTTGCTGGGTAATTTCTTGAGAAGCCACCAGACTATTTTCAAAAGAAAAACTTCACTAGTTTACATTTCCACCTGCAGTGTATGAGGGTTCCAATTTTTCTACTTCCTCACAACACCTGTTACCTACTTTTTTATTACAGTCATCCTAATGGCTGTCAAGTGGCATCTCGTTGGTTTTGGTTTGTGTTGTCCTAATGGCTTCCCCCCAGAGAAAATTCAGTTCCATAGATATACCACATATCTGTTTATGTACTTTGGCCCCTTAGAAGGGCACAAACCCTCACGATACCTAAGTTTTTTCACCAACCCCCAACTAATTTTTACTCCCTTGGGGGGTGCTATTCTTCCCGTTGAGAACATATATCATAATCAATGTCACAGGGGAATGCAAACTGACAAACAGGACAGTTTTCAAAGTCAACGGGGCCAGGAACTATACTTCACCCTTTAAGTGGGAGAAACTGTAGAGCCACGTGGAAAGAGTGGCTGCAGAGAGGGTGAATCCGGGTCTTAACACACAAGGTGAAAGAGACTGTAGGTCTGGCCTGATGAGGACCCCCTGGCTTCCCCATGGTTCCTTAGCCTTGGCGGCAGGCCCCCTTCATCTGGAAGAAAGCTTCACCTCGCAGCCTGACTACTCTGTCCCTTGCAGATCTTGGATGAGGTGGAAAAACGACGAGGCATCTCTCCTGCCCTGGTCCAGCCTCTCATGAGGAGCGTTATGGAAGCCCCCTTCCCAGCCCTGGGCAAAACCATCGTGGTCAAGAACTTCTTGCCCGGATCAGGAACTGAGGTACACCGTCAGAGTCCTCTCCTGTCCCAAGGGGTGTAGCCCTGACAGTGATCAGGTCCTGGTGATCCCACAGGCTGGCTTTCAGGGGGCTGTCACATTCAGTGATGGCCTCTTGTTCCTCAAGCTGGCCCAGATCATCCATCTGTGAGAGAGTCATAAATTTCACCCTAAGTCCAATCCATCCATTGGTTGCTGGATGAGAAAACTGTGCCAGGGCAGTGAACATCTTCAGCTTTTCTTAATAGCCCACCACCTTCATAAATCGTATTTGAACCTTTTTAGGGTTTTGATCTATATCACCGCTACCACTTAATATGCAAAGCAGATTCTTTTCAGAGAAGACAAGCTCAGGTGCTACTTTTTATTCGTCCCAGACTTTGAAGCATGTCCCTTTCCTTGGCTGGGTGGGATTTGATACCAGAGCTTGTTTTCATCTTCCCATCTTTGTGTGTGACCCGTTCAGCTTTGAGTCTCCAGCTCTAAAGGCCCTTGGAAAAGCGGATCACCTCTGGGGCAGGGGCAGGACGAGGATGTGTCTGGGATTTTCTGGAACCCCTCATCTTCCCAGCACAGAGCGCAGTGGAGAATCCTCTCTGCTGCTGGAGAATCCTAAACTACCCCATAGGGATGCAGGTGACGTGGCCGTGGGGATGTTAACCTTAGTGAGCCCCGCTGTCCGCGCAGCACCAGGCCAGGGCCATGCTGGCTAGCTTCTGCTCACCACGAAGAGCATGCACACGAGTAGCGGCTTGAGATGAACTCAGGAACATGTCAACAAGTACAGAATGAGGAGATTCGTGCACCCCATGCATACAAGCTGAAAGAGCCATCCCTGGGGAGGGGTTGGAATGGGGTTGAGTCCATTAAGAATCGCCTTGTAGAGGAGGGGAGCCTTGAAAGAAGTGCTTGGATCTGCTGGTCCTTCTTTGTGAGCCTGGGAGCCCCTTGTGAGATCAGACATTCTGCTGTGGGACTGTAAGGGACCAGCCCTCAAAACTCCCTGTGGGGGCTCACATGTGTCATTGATGGGGTGGGAGGGCTCCAGCCATCATGACCTGATGGGCTCTGGTTCCGTGTCCTGTCTCCTCACCTCCGCGCAAACTACCCTCACATGCACCGGTGAGACCGAGTCCCTACCAAATACACCTCCTTTCCCAGTCTCCTGCCATCTTTCTTTCCCCAGTCCCTTTGGTTTTCCTGTTTTTCTCTCCCTCCTCCGCTGGCAGTGGGCCTGCCTGCTAAGGACCACAGGACCCCAGGCCTGCCCGGTGCGTGAGAGGCCTGGCTGACCAGGCGGCCCCCTCATGCTGCTCCTGTCCCGGCAGGTGATTGAACTGTGCCGTCCTCTGGACTCCCGGCTCGAACACGTGGACTTTGAGTCTCTCTTTTCCTCTCTCAGCGTCCGACACCTGCTCTGCGTTTTTGCCTCCCTGCTCCTGGAAAGGAGGGTCATCTTCATCGCAGACAAGCTCAGGTATCAAACCTTGGCAACTTCCGCTGAAGTGTTTGCAAGACGGTCAGTCTCGCACCGTCTCTAAAGTGTTTGCGTGACGGTCAGTCCTCGCACAGCGTGGAACCTGTAGCAGGGGATCGCCTGGAGTTCAGGGGTAGCTCCTCTGCAGGAGTGAGAGTCAGTGGGCAGCTGAGGCTGGAGGCTTGTGAGTCCCCCGAGTTGTGTAAAGTGAGCTGAGCCTGCACTTCTGCACTCTGCTCATCTGGTACTTGGCCTGCTGTTCATTCATTCTGCTAGGTGCTGGGCACCCTACCATGTGCTGGGGAAACGGGGAAAAGACAGACCTGTGCTTCAAAAGGCCTCAGTCCAGCATGGGGATGGAAAGGTCAAGAGACCACCCAGTACCGTGCTATAAAGACCGACTAGAGGCAGAGCGTTCTCGTTCGTAGACAAGATGAGTTCCCTGCATCTTAAGGCCAAGAGCAAGTAGAAAGCATGTTCCAGGCAAAAGAAGCTGTTGGTACAACAGCAGGAAGAGGGGAGGCCAAGAGTTCCTTCAGGACCTGCAGGGCAGCTCAGGGTAGTGGAACAGAGAGGAGAGCCAGGAACCAGCAGAGGCGGGCAGGGCCCAGCTCGCGGGAAGGCTGCAGGACCAGGGGGGAGGCACAGACAGACCAGAGGCGTCCCTTCGTCTAGGGCTAACAAAATCCACACACATAGACCCGCTGCCCAGCAGGGTGCACCCACATCCTAGGGTCACATTCGGTGACTGGCAAAGCCCAGGTCACAGATCAAAGAAGATCCTGAAGAAGATGCAGCTAGAAGATGCAGCTAGGGGTTGGGGTTAATTCTGAGCTTTAAAGAACAGAAAAAGAATTCTTGGCGTTTTCATCATTTCAAAGTACTTCATCAGAGCCTTCCTCACTTTGGAACTGAGGACGCAGAGGCACAGGTGGTGGCTGCTGCTCCAAGGAGGGCTGAGACCTGGGTCCCGGCTCGAGATGAGCCGGCCAAGCGGGAGAGGCCAGCTGAGAGTCCATCTGGAAGGAAGCCGTGCCAAAAGCATGTAAAAACCGGTCTGGAGAGGAAATAGTGACGCTCGACTCTAGAAAACAAAAGGGAAGAAGAAGGAAAGGGAAAGAAGAGTGCAAAGAACAAAGCGTGTGAACGTGGGGTCCGTCCGGAGGCGTGGTGGGAGATGGAATCCAGCCCTGTCTCCACCGCAGCCCATCTGGTCACCTTGCTCACGCTAGGTCGTTGGACCGCAGCCACCGGGCTCCTCCCAGGCTGCTCCCGGCCTGCCTGAGAGTTAGCTATTCACATTTAATGTCACAGTTATTGTGCTCTCTGTGCACTCTTGTCAGCAGGCCCTGCCTCTAGCCTGCAGCTGGGGCTGTGGGCAGCTCTCCAAGATCCCTGGGCACTGGGGGATTCGGACCAGAGAGTTCTCAAGGTGGGGGCCTGCAAGCTGAGAATGAGGAATAACCCTTCCATGACCAGGATCAGATTTCACCAGTGCTGTAGTGACTCTGTAATCCCTAGAAGCCCCACCATCCCCCACTCTCCACCGTTTTTTTTTGTTGTTGGATTCTCAGGCTTTCCTTGGGAGCAGGGGAAATTGATGGATCTCCGAAAGACCCAGGTCAGGAATGGAAGGCCCTCCAGGGAGTGGAGATGGGGCAAATAGTCCCGAGGGGCGCTTGCTTCTGGTTTAAAGATGTCTGGCTCAGGAAGGGTCCAGCCTGCCCAAATATCTGAGAAGATGGACGTGACTCAAGAGGAGCAGGGGACCAGGGCCCATGGCCCCCGGCTCTAACCCAGGCTTTCTTCAGGGGGGAAGGAGAAGGGATAATATCTATTTTTCTCACAAAGGGACAATGAAAGGAGAAGGGGGGAACAGAAAGGGAGGGAGCCGCATCAAAGACAGGCATCCCTGCAGGGCAGCAGCGGGCATATGTCAGAGGCTTTGGGCGCCAGGACACCCAGAAGGGCTTAGGACAGAGACCTCTGGGGAAGGACTTGACCACTCCACCTTGTCCCTGGAGAGACTTCTGGGTTGACAGGTGGGACTCACACAGAGCTGTTGTCATGAGAGACAATGAAAGGAACCCCTCCCTGAGCATGGGGCCTGCCCACTGCCGGGTATTGCTCAGTCCTCCCAGCCCCCTCCCCTCCTGCCCTGGCAGGAGACAAGTCACTGCAGTGGTCTGATTGGAGGGACTTTGGGGTTTCTGTCATCACTCCACCTCCCAGGGTGCCTGGCACTCTGCCCTGAGAGATTTAGTCTCTTGGAGCAGCAAACACCCACAAGAGGGTAAAATGCCAGCCGTGGCTGCAGGACTCTGTTTTTGCCGTAAGGCTCTTACTGCCCACTGGCTGTTTTCTTTTGCAGCAGCTGCCAGCCATGGGGCACTGAGGAGGTAGGATTTTTGTCAGGTAGCGGGGCAGGGACGTGGATAACTTGGGTGCCCTCTTTGGATCCAGAGCCAGTTTGTGCGTGTGCTCGCATGTGTGTATGAAATACTGAAATTACACTACAGACCCTTTACGACATTGAGGCTGACATGTCCAGCTCTCATCCCATGGGAGGGGCCTTCCCAGACAGCGGGGAGGCCTGAATGCCCTCAGCTGCTGGCCCTGGGCCTCCTCATTTAGGATACAAGGGCTCCTCCGTGCCCAGCCACTCAGAGCTCTGAATTGCTAGGGCTCCGGTGTCTCATTGTCCCCAGAAGTAGCCTGTGATTGTCCCGTTACAAATGGCTTCAAGTGTTCTCTCTCTTGCTCAATAAATTTGCTTTTCAGCCAACACTAGTTAAGTGCAGATCTGAAGAAGTGGGGAAAGAGAGAAAGAAAGGCTCTGAGAGCGCTGAGGCAGAAAGCACAATGTGCGTAAGCCTGATGAGAACAGCAACAGCTGAGCCCTGAGGTGGGGAACCAGCGAGCTGCCCTGGGCTGGGCTCCTCCATTCTCTCAGCCTCTCAAGAACTCCATCAGTTTGGTTCTGTTAGCGGGAGACTAAGAAGCACACTGGCATTCATTGGAAGGACTGATGCTGAAGCTGAAACTCCAGTACTTCGGCCACCTCATGCAAAGAGTTGACTCACTGGAAAAGACTCTGATGCTGGGAGGGATTGGGGGCAGGAGGAGAAGGGGACGACAGAGGATGAGATGGCTGGATGGCATCACTGACTCGATGGACGCGAGGCTGAGTGAACTCTGGGAGTTGGTGATGAACAGGGAGGCCTGGCGTGCTGTGATTCATGGGGTCGCAAAGAGTCAGACATGATTGAGCGACTCAACTGAACTGAACTGGACTGAAGAAGCACACGGAAGTGAAGTCACTTTGCTCAAGGAAGGGGTCAGTGGGAGAGCTGGCATCAGACAGGGGTAGCTGGCTCCAGAGAAGATGAGAAGGCGAGCAGGCCACCATGGTCTGGGTGGAATTGAGGAGTATCTATGAGGCTGTCTGTCTACACAGATACATAGGGACAGCCTTTAAAAACGTGCCATCACAACATGCTTGGCAGTCCAGCCAGAACTGTCTCCTGAGGAAGCTCAGACGTCTGTGCTTTCCTGTCCTGGGCCCAGCCACCCTCCCAGCCGGGACCCCCGTGAGGCAGGTAGCTGAGGGAACCTCCAGAGTCTCTCCCAGCTCTGGCCTTCTCTGAGTCCGTGGGCTGGGGTGCCCCCAGGTGTCTGCCCACCCAGCAGTCTTGGTCCCGGACCTGCTGAAGTACACTTCCCCCATTCCTGACCCAGGACTCATCCGTCTCAGGCATCCTGTGCTTTCCAGTGTCCCAGGGGACTCCCACCTCCTCTGCCCAGCTGTGTGATTCCCATGGGACCCCTCCAGCTCAGATGCTCTGGTATCCCACCCTCACATGGCCCACTCCTCTCCCAGGGGGTCTGGTTCAGTAGAAACCATCTGGATAGCATTTTCCTGAGAGTGATTCTAAATGTAGGTGCTTCAGGATGGTGAGGTGCTGAGGTGACTCACTGTGAGTGCTCTTCTAACACCCCACTTAAGCTTATCTGGGTTGAAGGTAAACAAATACACCCCATGTCACAGATGCACTCTTCCAGGACTCCCAGGCCTCTGCTCTAGCCTGTGCCCAGAAGTCAGGGCACCATCTGTACCTCCTCTTGCAGCTTTAAGTACTTTCTTCTGAGGGGGCCTCAGCGCAGCCTCCTCTTTGGGGGTCTCTCTGACCCTCAGACTTGCTCCCTCCCCTAACAGACAGCCCACACAGGAAGTCCGGCTCACCTGTGAAATAGGGACCTAGCTAATGATCAGAGCACAGGAACGCCTCCAGAGAACACGGTGCGTGTGAAGTGACTGAGTGAGAAAGCCGGAACCCATCTTCTCTTCTCCAGCCTGCTCCACCTAAGGGGTTCCTCTGGGAGGCATCAGCCACCACCTACTTCTGATTTATGGGAAAATAGCTCTAGGGAATTGAAGCATTCTCCAGCTGCTGCGGCTGCTAAGTCGCTTCAGTCGTGTCCAATTCTGTGTGACCCCACAGACGGCAGCCCACCAGGCTCCGCCGTCCCCGGGATTCTCCAGGCAAGAATGCTGGAGTGGGTTGCCATTTCCTTCTCCAAGGCATGAAAGTGAAAGTGAAGTCGCTTAGGTGTGTCCGACTCTTCAGCCAGGCCATGACACACCAGTGGCTGGCTGCAGGTGGTCTGACCTGGAAAAGTCTCTGAAGAAAGCCTTCAGCCTAAGTTCAGCCCATGCCTTCATCCTCATCAGCGGGCATCACTCGCTCCCTATGGGCTGTGCATGCCCTGATTTCTAGCCCTGCTCAGCTGGAAGTAGAAGTAGGCTGCCCCAGGTTCCCATCTGTAGCCCCCCATCTCCTCAAGGCCACGGAGCAGGGCATGAGAACAGGGCACGCCGCAGACTCAGTGACTGGCCCCATGACATCCTGGGGTGAACATTAGCCTGCCGGAGGCCTGTGGTCACTGCCACCAGCACCCTCCCCCACCACACAATTCATTTCCTCATGGTTGCAAGTGCGTCTGCCCACTGCAAGAGGAAATAGCTGGGAGTTGTGGCAGATATTGTATGAGTTATAAAAGGGTTTTAAGTGGAGCCAAAAATCTATCAAATTTAGAATAACATTCTTGCTCCGTTTCATCTTTATGGTGGACGTTGAGTGTTTCTTAAGGCTCTGTCAAGCCAAAGTTTAGCAGATGGGAAAGAAAGAATGTTGTTGTGATCGCTTGTTCTGTTGTCATAACAACCTAAATAAATATTTCCTTATACCCCTTTCTTCATTTCCCTGATGATAAACATTTTGTTTTTTTCGTTTATTAATTTCAGTTCCCAAGGTTTTGGCCTAATCTACACACTAGGCTGAATAAGAGTCAGGGCTGCACATAAACAATTTGTGTAAAAGTTTTAGGCAGGACGACGATTTTTAATATTCGAGAAACTTACTTATCTTTCTGAGGTGTATCCACACCAGCAGCTAAATGACAGACTTCCAGCTAATGACAAGTGGGATTCGGTGGTCAAATCTGGACAAATAGTAGAGCTTGAATCTTGGCCTTGACGTGGGGTGACTACACAAAAAAGTCCATGTGTAGCTGTGCACCTTCATCTTGCTGTGTGTTCCTTTAATTCATTTTTAATCCGTTTCTGTAGGTTTAAAGGGGGCCCCGTATCCTGTCTCAATCAGTTGCACCATAGTGTTTCAGAAAAAGGTTGGGCTTGTGGCACACCCTCTCCAGGCAAGTGAGCTTGCCAAGGGCTACTTGAGAGTGTGAGTAGCCGCCATCTTGGTGGTCCGATATCTAGAGTACTACTTCAGAGGTCCTCAAGAAGCTAACAGGGAGATACCTATGTTTAGTTCAGCAGAGTGCTATGAAATCCCATCAGACTGATTACACATTAAGTATTAACTACTTTTTTTCTCTTTTTGCCCGTGAACACCAAGATAACTTTGAAGCAAGGTTTAGACAATAGCATAGCCACAAATTGTCTTTGACTCCAAACCCATCACCAATGGAATCTCGGATATAGCATACTCCAGCTCTCTTCTGTAGTCAGGTCCCCCCAGGCTGTGCTGGCTCTAAGTGTAGTCCTTTCGGGGCTTACTGTGGTAACTTAAAAACTCTCCAACGTTGTATCCCCTAATTCCTTGGAATGAGATGTCACCATGCTTTTCTGTCCTGTCTCCATCAGTGAGCTCTAGAATTACCCTCCAGGCCTGGGATTTTTTCACTGTCAGTTATTTTCAGCTCCTAGCTCCTACTTCCAGTCCCTGGCTTTCTCTCTCTCATAGTTCATAGTTGGCAAACTTTAGCGCTGGAACGCCCACTTTCCTTATGTTACAGATGAGGAAGCTGAGGCCTGGAGAAGAGCTTTACCTGAGATCACACAGAGCATAGCAAACCCAGTTTTGTTGAGGTCCAGCCTGGGTTCTTTTTTAACTCGGTGACACATTTCTACAGGGTCTGAAAGTACAGTAATGGAAGCATGGCAGCCACCTCCCACTAGGTCTCAGCAGGCACCAGACCACATCAGAGTCACCGCTGGCTCTTTTCCTGGGAATCACGCACAAAGGGAGAGACACTTTGCCTGGAATCCTAAAGGATGCTGATGGACTCATCCTGCAAACTCCTGGGGTCTCTCCAGCTCTGGAAACTCACCCTTCACTTTTCTGGTAGCATCTTAGAGAAAGCTCTGTGCTTGACTCTTTCTGGTTGCTAGGTGAATTGGGAGGCTGCTGAGCATAGTAATAACTAACCGTAAATTGGGCTAGGACCCTGGTGCTGGGAAAGATTGAGGGCATGAGGAGAAGAGGATGACAGAGGATGAGATGGTTGGATGGCATCACTGACTCAATGGACGTGAGCTTGAGCAAATTCTGCAGATGGTGAAGGACTGGAAACCCTCGCCTGCTGCAGTCCATGGAATCGGAAAGAGTCAGACACGACTGAGCGATTAAACAACACATAGAGTACAGGGGCTTTGTAGCAGCCAGAACTGAAGCATCTTCTCCAGGAGAATCTGAGCGCTTACAAGGGTATCCTGGTGTCTCTGGACTAATGCTTCAACCCTCAGGAACCACTACCAAGTAGCAAAGCATTCTGGGACCTGACCCTTCTCCCCTGTGCCCATCTTTTAACCCTGTGGCCCAGCCAACCTCCCACTGGGGCATCTCCTCCCTCCCTCGCTTTTGTGCAAATTGATCACAGCTGTGGGGGGCCAGCATTCCTTTCCTCCACCCCCACTGTAATGCGAGCCAGCTGCCAGGATCCCTCCTAGAACTTCCTTCAAAAACACTGCTTCTCCTCCAACCAGCAGATGCTCAGTAAGCCTCCACATTAAGTGGCAAGCGAGCCTGAACAGTCATCCTTAGCATCCCTAGAACTGTAGACTGTACTTTGCATGTTCCTAAGAAACCACCAGTCTCAGCAGTGCCCACCCCCATGGAAGCTCCTCTAGACTTTATGGGTCCGGGAATAACATCTCAACAAGCTACACTCAGAATAATCCCTTCTTTCTTCTACCATTTTATTTTTTTTTTTAAGATTCAGTTATTTGTTGGGTGTGGTGGGTCTTCGTTGTTATATGGAGGTTTTCTCCAGTTGCGGCAAGTGGAGGCTACTCTCTTATGGTGTGCAGGCCTCTCGTTGCAGTGGCTTCTCTTGTTTTGGAGCATGGGCTTTAAGGCACACGGGCTTCAGTAGTTGCGGCTCTCGGCTCTAGAGCACAGGCTCGGTAGTTGTGGCTGGCACACAGGCTTAGTTGCTCTGCGGCATGAAGGATCTTCCCAGACCGGGGATCAAACTGGTGTCCTTTGCATTGCAAGGCAGATTCTTAACCACTGGACCACCAGGGAAGCCCCTCTTCTACCATTTATTTGGAAGGAACAGCTGCCACTTGATGTATTATTTGCAGAATCTGACCTTTCCTTCTAGTGTTTCAAGAGGCAGAATTTTGTTTTAGAATATTGGAGGGAGCTGGAGAACAAGAGGGAGGCAACACTGCCAGCACCGCCCGCCTCTCGGGTGGCTCCTGACCCCCCCGTGCTCCACAGATGCCGGCCAGCAAGGTGGCAGTGGAAGCCAGGTGGGAAACATTGGGTCCCAGCTGCAACAGTAATCAGACTGCTTAAAAAGCAAACAAACAGAAAACACTTGTTAGCAGAATCAACAATGGTAGTACCAACCTACATGGCCAACAGGTGACACAGTTGAGTTGCCATTTGTCCCCATTGAGACTGAGTGCGCGACTTCGTGACTAAACAGCAGCATAATGAGTACCGGTGTCCCGCAGCTCCCTGCATTCCAGTTAAATGAATGCATTTCTCCTTTCCATGACATCTCTTTACCTGCCCTGTGTGTCTAGTGCTGGCGCTGCTTATCATTGTGTTCTCTACTTGTTCCAACTACCTTCCCCACCCAGCTGGTTCACACTCACTGCAGCTGAGTCACACACCCTCCTCCCCCCCCCCCGCC
>SJYA01000655.1:1431735-1443124 GCA_006410615.1 Neotragus moschatus
CATTATGGTCAGAAAAGTTGCTTGGAATGATTTCGATTTTTTTGAATTTATCAAGATGAGATTTATGGCCCAGGATGTGATCTATCCTGGAGAAGGTTCCGTGTGCACTTGAGAAAAAGGTGAAATTCATTGTTTTGGGGTGAAATGTCCTATAGATATCAATTAGGTCTAACTGGTCTATTGTATCCTTTAAAGTTTGCATTTCTTTGTTAATTTTCTGTTTAGTTGATGTGTCCATAGGTATGAGTGGGGTATTAAAGTCTTCCACTATTATTGTGTTACTGTTGATTTCCCCTTTCATACTTGTTAGCATTTGTCTTACATATTGTGGTGCTCCTATGTTGGGTGCATATATATTTATAATTGTTATATCTTCTTCTTGGATTGATCCTTTGATCATTATGTAGTGGCCTTCTTTGTCTCTTTTCACAGCTTTTGTTTTAAAGTCTGTTTTATCGGATATGAGTATTGCTACTCCTGCTTTCTTTTGGTCTCTATTTGAATGGAATATCCTTTTCCAGCCCTTCACTTTCAGTGTGTATGTGTCTCTTGTTTTGAGGTGGGTCTCTTTTAGGTAGCATATATAGGGATCTTGTTTTTGTAGCCATTCAGCCAGTCTTTGCCTTTTGGTTGGGGCATTCAAACCATTTACATAAGGTAATTATTGATAAATATAATCCCGTTGCCATTTACTTTGCTGTTTTGGGTTCGGGTTTATACTCCCTTTTTTGTGTTTCTTGTCTGGACAAAATCCTTTAGCATTTGCTGGAGAGCTGGTTTTGTGGCTCTGAATTCTGTCAGCTTTTGCTTGTCTGTAAAGCTTTTTATTTCCCCTTAATAGTTGAATGAGATCCTTGCTGGGTACAGTAATCTGGGATGTAGGTTATTTTCTTTCATCACTTTAAGTATGTCTTGCCATTCCCTCCTGGCCTGAAGAGTTTCTGTGGAGAGATCAGCTGTTATCCTTATGGGAATCCCCTTGTGTGTTATTTGTTGTTTTTCCCTTGCTGATTTTAATAACTGTTCTTTGTGTTTGGTCTTTGTTAATTTGATTAATATGTGTCTTGGGGTGTTTTGCCTTGGGTTTATCCTTTTTGGAACTCTCTGGCTTTCTTGGACTTGGGTAATTATTTCCTTCCTCTTTTAGGGAAGTTTTCAACTATTATCTCCTCAAGTATTTTCTCATGGTCTTTCTTTTTGTTTTCTTCTTCTGGGACTCCTATAATTCGAATGTTGGAGCGTTTCATATTGTCCTGGAGGTCTCTGAGATTGTCCTCATTTCTTTTAATTCGTTTTTCTTTTTTCCTCTCTGATTCATTCATTTCTACCATTCTATCTTCTATTTCACTAATCCTATCTTCTGCCTCCATTATTCTACTATTTGTTGCCTCCAGAGTGTTTCTGATCTCATTTATTGCATTATTCATTATATATTGATGCTTTTTTATTTCTTCTAGGTCCTTGTTAAACCTTTCTTGCATCTTCTCAGTCCTTGTCTCCAGATTATTTATCTGTGATTCCATTTTGATTTCAAGATTTTGGATCATTTTCACTAACAATATTCTGAATTCTTTCTCAGGTAGATTCCCTATCTCTTCCTCTTTGGTTTGGTTTGGTGGGCATTTCTCCTGTTCCTTTACCTCCTGGGTATTCCTCTGTCTCTTCATCTTGGTTATATTGCTGCGTTTGTTGTGGCCTTTCTATCTCTTATTTTCTATTACATTCTTTTTGTTGTAGTTGTTTTTGATGCTGATCACAACCCACTGAAATTATTTCAGGACCCCCAATAGGGTGCAAATTATAGTCTGCAAAAACTTTCTCTACACACGACTATTCTTGTTTATATTATGATGTCCTTCTAGTTTTCTAAGTCATGACCCATAGTACTTGAGCAGATCAGCTTTGTAGACTGACCACACACAAATACAGCTTAGTCCTAAAAATTCGAAATTTTAGAACAAAGTAAATTCAGCACATTCAGTGATCTATAGATTGAGGAAATTAAACGTAAATGATCAGCAATTCACTAAAAGTATCAACATTCTTGACTTATCTGGTAGAAAGTGATGCCCTAAGAAATAAAGCTCCTATGCTTTTCAAGACAATTTTTTTAAAAGTCTTTATGTTTATTGAATCCAGAGAGAAAACAATGATTTACAGAATGGGGGAAAAAAAAGTGTGTGTCATGTCTGAATGCCTTAGGATTTAATTTAGCATAATGGATAGGGTTTACTTACAGGTTTAAAAACTACATTTGCTAATATTTTTATAGTGTAACCTAATATTTCAATTGTGGAAAGAGGCCGTTAGTAGTTATTAAAGAGTAAATGGTAATAATAACAGTTACAACCTCAGAGTGCTATTGAGAGGTGTCTGCTGTTGTTCAGTTGCTAAATGGCGTTCAAGAAGATCTTTTAAAAGGCAGAAGTCACTTCACTGCACACTGCTGGCTGAATTATTGATGTTGCTCTCTTGGTATAAGTCTGAACTTTAGTCTGTCTCACCCTTACTCAGCTAAGAAAGAAGTCATTATAGTGATAACAAACAAAATGTTAGGGTAGCATCTTTCTCATTTTGAGGGTGATCATTTGAAAGAAAACATAAGACCAAGTATCAGTGAAATATGTGGCTGCTCTACTACTGAGATATCTCACGACTCCACTGAGTATCAGGAGACTGATTATTTGCTAAGAGAGAGAACAGGAAGATTAGGAGACATACTGGTAAATGGACAAGATTCAACATGGCTCTTATTAGGTTGGGCTTCCTTAGCAGCTCAACTGGTAAAGAATCCGCCTGTAATGCGGGAGACCTGGGTTCGATCCCTGGGTTGGGTAGATCCCCTGGAGAAGGGAACGGCTACCGGCTCCAGTATTCTGGCCTGGAGAATTCCACGGACTGTATAGTCCATGGGTTCGCCAAGAGTCGGATGCTACTGAGCGACTTTCACTTTCACTTATTAGGTTAGGAGCCCCCAAATGGAAGCAGGATCAAAAGGAGGGCTAGTGCAAATGTTAAAGATGTCTCAGGGGGAGCTAGATTCAGAGGAATCTAAATGATTTGGGGAGGGTTGCTTTTTCATTGCAGTAAAATATACATAACCATAAATTTTACCATTTTAATCATCTTTAAGTGTTTAATTCAGGGACATTTAGCACATTCACAGTGCTTGTAGCCATCACTACTCTCCATTTCCAGAGCTTTTTCATCATCTCCACTGTAATTCTGTCCTCTTTAAGCAACAGTGTGTCCCTCTCCCTTCCTCCAGCCCCTGCTAATTTCCCTTCTACTCTGTCTCGATGCATTTGCTGATTCTAAGTCCCTTGTGTAACTGGAATCATACAGTACGTGTCTTGTTCTGCCTGGCTGAGTTCACTTGCTAGCCAGTATCTTTTAGTCCACTTCTTTTCTTAAGTAAACCAGAGCTAAGGGATTTTTTTGATGGGCTCAAGAAAGTTTTATGGCAACGGGATTATAGGTGTGTGGCATCATGGGAACGCAGTAAAGGCTCATTCCTCCATCCAGAACTCAGCTTCCTTGCAGCTTGTCGTGAACAGAGCACAGCTGAGAACCAGGGCGAACATTCAGAAGGTGTCCTAACAGATGCAGTGCTGGCTACAGGGACCCAAAGATGACCCAGTATACTCTTGGGCGAGTCCACTGGGCCCTCACTTTGGTTTACTCTTGCATTAGACACTTCTAACAAGCTTCTAGAGTTTCCAACCCCATAGCATTTTAGAAACAGCATATCAGGATGAGAGGAGAGGGGAGCCGCTGGGAGCAGGCTCACTTAGTGATAAGAAGCGATTTCGAGGAAGAAGAGAAAGTCTGCTCTCGTCCTCTCAGAAGCCCCAGTCGTCACTGTGCTGCAGCTCCGCAGAAATGATATAAAAGTGGTGCTCCCAGGTAATCCACCTATTCATTCCACAAACCGAACCCAGATGCAGGCATGGAGCAAAGCCTTGTGGATCCCACACAATTGTCAGTTCGCCAGTACAAGGCTACACATCCTGCTTTAAGAGGGACTGAATCTGTCTCTCAACGTTGTTATTTTTCTTTCTTTTTTTTTTCATTGTTATTTTTCTGTGTTTTGAATTCTGGGCAAGAAGTATATGAATTTCACTTTTACACAACTGAGCCATTTGGAGCGGACGGCTGCACCTGAACACTGAAGGACGTACCCTGTCTCCCCTGGCCACACTAGGTGTTCACACTTGGCGGCAGAACGTGGATTCCGATCCAAAGCCTCTTCACTAAGAAAAGGAGCACCCATGCGAAAGGAGGCTTTCGTTGTCTGGGGGTTTTCTGTGGCTGGGGGAGGGGAGGGGGCCATCGTGTGAACCCTTCTCTCTGGCGTCTCCGTGGAGGCGGCCCACCCTCCTGAAGCGGCCCTTCCTCCCCTCTCTCCCCACCGCAGCACCCTGTCCACGTGCTGCCACGCGATGGTGGCGGCCATCTACCCCTTCGCCTGGCAGCACACCTACATCCCCGTGCTGCCGCCTGCCATGATCGACATCGTGTGCTCGCCAACACCCTTCCTCATCGGGCTGCTCACCAGCTCGCTGCCGCTGCTCAGGGAGCTGCCGCTGGAGGAGGTGAGCTCCCTGTCGGGGCAGGGGTAGGGGGAAGGGGCTGCCTGTGGCTCTGCCAGCAGGCAAGGTCAGGGGAGCAGCAGGACCCCACGACTTTGTGAGTCAGCACCCTCCTGCCAAGTCACCTGCAGCAGAACCTCTTGACTGCAGACTCAGTTTCCCCTCTAAGTGAACCTACAGCCCGGGACACCCATTGAGAACGGCTGCAGTCAACAATTTGTTGCTGTTGTCGAGTAGTGTCCCACTCTTTGCAGCCCCACGGACCACTGTCCATGGGATTTCCCAGGCAAGAATACTGGAGTGGGCTGCCATTTCCTTCTCCAGGGGATCTTCCCAATCCATGGATGGAAAGCTGTGTCTCCTGCATGGGAAGGTGGATTCTTTACCTCTGAGCCACCAGTGAAGCCCAACCAATGATTTATTCGATTTTAATACACCTAGTCAGTAGAGAGCCATCTGTCCTATCCTTCCCCCGTCCACCCCTCTGTCATGGGAAGAAAGCACACGAAGAGCTCATGGTAACCAGAAATCATCTTTGGGCCAATAACAAAGTCTTGAGAAGGACTGTGTTCCTATAAATAGGTCGTTTCTCATATCAGTTAAAAGGGCAATAAGGTAAATGTGTTCAGTGATTGAGTTCTGGATCCAAATGAGAAAAGCCCTGCTTTGTGTCTCTGTGGTTACTGAGGCCCAGCCCCTTCCTCTAAATGGTCTGTCTTCAGTACTGAGAGCTTCCAGCAGTCAGAGCAGAACCGCGGGGACTAAACGATGCCGCACAGAACAGCCAGGCCTGAACCCTCCCGCTGTCCCGGAATGCAGCTCCTCTAATTGCCCAGGTGGTCCTGCAGTCCTGTTAAAGATTAACCAGCAGACTCAGGTCCTTGAGTGTGTGTTTGTCAACTGCAGAGGGTTCTCCTGGGTGCCCTGTGAGCCTGCAGATGGCTCAGTTCCCGCCCCCCTCAGGAGAGGGTGTGAGAAGGAAGGACAGCCCCTCTCAGCTCCCTGCCCCTGTGTTAGAGCCATGGTTCCTGCTGTTGTGGAAACACGGAGGGCACGCAGGCCCCCTGCTCATCCTCCGTCATAGCCAGCCACACTATGTGATCCCATGAGTGGCCGCCTCCCTAAGTTTTGTGCCCTAGGCCCTTCACTTACCGCTCCCTAGCTGTGGCCCTGGGTCTCAGCCTCACTCTGAGGAAGGAGGACGAATGTGCTTTACCTGAAAGCCTTGACTCATGGAAGCCCAGCACCTACAGCTTGGCTTACTGTCCCGTTGGGTCCAGTCCTCTGGGTCTCTCCCCTTTTATCCCATTAAGAGAAATGACAAGACTAAGTGGGTAACTGGGAGGTAGGGGGAGGCCTGGCGGGGGCGGCAGAATCCAGCGGAATGGGAACAAGCTGGAGCTCTAGCCGCTCTCTCTGTCTCAGTGACCCACACGCTAAAAAACAGTCGGAGCAGCTCTGCCTTAGCCAGTCCAGGAACAGGGCAGGAAGTCCAGCCTTTGGCCCACACGTATCCTAGCCTGCGGTTACAGTGTTGAAAGCATGCATGTCTGGAAAGCTTTTTCCCTGCCTCCCCCTTCATCATCTG
Organism: Neotragus moschatus; assembly: GCA_006410615.1. NCBI lineage: Eukaryota > Metazoa > Chordata > Mammalia > Artiodactyla > Bovidae > Neotragus > Neotragus moschatus. Next base: position 1,437,916 of record SJYA01000655.1, read on the forward strand.
TGGCTTCAGTGGCAATGTCAGGAAACCACAGTTGGCCCACTCCACCCCCCCGCCCCGGCTGCCTCTCTGGGTGCCAAGAAGGAAGAAGGCTAACAGTCCGTCTCTAAATTCTGGAAGCCCTCCCTGCTAACAGTAACAGTCCTTTTCCCCCACCTTATAGGTCCTCGTGGTCGACCTCGTCAACAATCGGTTCCTCAGACAGGTGAGTAAGGAGCAACGCAGCTCCCACCCACTGCTTGTTGGCACCTCTTCCATGTTTAGAGCTCACCTTTCCCGCTCTGTGGTGGGCCTGGACTTGCAAAGCAGGCCAGCAGGCTGGGGCGGGCCCCGGCCAGGGCTTGACTGAGGACAGGGCAGAAGGCAGGGGCCAAAGAAGAGGGCTTTGGACAAACGGTTGATTCCCATGGGCTCTGTCACAAAACGGTTTGCTGACAGAATCTTTCTATAGGTTATAACTGTAGACACTTAAACTTTTCCAACATGCCTTTAAATATTTGACAACAAATTTCATGATATGAAGTGGAAAAATCAGGATAAAAATTATATACATTACTTTGCTGATCTTTTTTTTTTAAAGGATAGAAATGAGGGGGGAAAATACATATATATAGAAAGACAGAAAGGAAAACTCACCAAAACATCAATTCTGGTTGTCTTAGAGCAGGAGACTGAAAAGGAGACAGATTATGAGCAATTTTAGATTGTCTTAATATTTTCACACGTTTTCTATAATGGTCATAAACTACTTTCATTATCAGAGAATGAGGGTTGGGTGCAGTTCAGTCCCTGGTGGGGGAACCCACGTGTTCCGAGGCACAGCCAAATAAATAAACTTGGAGTGGCTACTGAAAAGTTATGCATGATAACGCTGTTGCTTATCATTAGTTCCATCTGCTTTCACTTTCCAAGGGCCCTCTGGGCAGGCCCATCCTCATGGCCCTCCTGCTCTGAGACCCAGATCATAAAGCCAGACGATCATACTGGTCATCTGCCCTGACCAGAGCCCCCTGATAATTAGCCACCTTGTGGGGTGGAGCACTAGGAAACATTTATTGAGTAGCCAGTTAGGTGCAGGGAATTTTCGCAAGTTAATTGTGTTGCATTTAATTTCTCCCAGCCTTACTGAGCTATTATTGACATATAATATATTTAAATTTAAGATGTACAACATGATGATTTGACATACGTATACACTGAGAAATTAGAACCACAAGACAAGTAGTTAACCCCTCCATCCCCTCACATAATTACCTGTGTATGGGGGGATAACACTCAAGATTTACTCTCTTAACAACTTTTAAGTATACTTTACCTATAGTCACCAGAGTAAACATTAGATTCCTCAGAATTTACTCGTTTTATAGCTGGAAATTTGTGCCCTTAGACCAACATTTGCCCTTTTCCTCACCCCTCGCCCCTGGTAACCACCTCTCTACTCTCTTTTTATGAGTTCATTTTTTAATTAGTTTTTTGACTTCAGTAGCTTAGATTCCACATATAAGTGAGAACATGCAGTGTTTACTTTTTGCTGTCTGGTCTACTTCGCTTAGCATTATGTCTTCAAGGTCTATCAGTGTAGTCACAAAAGCAGTGTGTCTTTCTTTTTATGGCTGAATAATATTCCATTGTGCGTGTGTATGCGTGTGTGTGTGTACATACATTCTCCCATTTTGGAGGCTGCCTTTTTGTTTTGGTGATTGACCCTTTTGCTGTGCAGAAGCTTTTCAGTGTGGACTCTGACTTGTTAATTCTTGCTTTTGTGGCTTGTGCTTTTGGTGTCATATCCCCAAAAATCGTTGCCAAGATCAGTGTCAAATAGCTTTTTGCCTGTATTTTCTTCCAGCAGTTTTACAGTTTCTGGTCTTACATTTAAGTCTGTAATCCATTTTTTTTTAATCCACATAATCTGGGGGAGAGGTACAAGATAGGGGATCAGTTTCATTCCTTCGCATATGTATATCTGGTTTTTCCAGTACCATTTAGGTGGCAACCACCCTTTTCCCATTGAGTATTCGGCTCCCTTGTCAAATATTAGTTGACTGTGTATGAATGGGTTTATTCCTGGCCTCTCGATCCTGTTCTGTTATCTTGTTGTTGTTTAGTCGCTCAGTCGTGCCTGGCTCTTTGCAACCCCATGGCCTATAGCACGCCAGGCTCCCCTGTCCTCCACTGTTGGTCTGTGTTTCTGTTTTTATGCCAGTTGATGCTGGGAAAGATTGAAGGCAGAAGGAAGAAAGGACAACAGAGGATAAGATGTTTAGAGAGCATTACCAACTCAATGGACGTGAGTTTGAGCAAGCTCCAGGAGAGGGCAGGGGAGGACGGAGAAGCCTGGCGGGCTATAGTCCATGGGGTTGCAAAGAGTTGGACAGGACTGAGCTACTGAACAACAGTAACACCCATACTGTCTTGATTACTGTAGCTCCATGGTAAAGTTTGAAATCAGGAATTAGGATGCCTCCAGCTTTGTTCTTCTTTCCTAAGATTGTTTTGGCTATTCGGCCTTATATGGTTCCATACACGTTTTAGAATTTTCTTTTTCTATTTCTGTGAAAAACATCATTAGAATTTTCACAGGAATTTGCATGGAGTCTATAGATGGCTTTGAGTAGCATGAACATTTTAACTATTTATTCTTTCAGTCCATGAACACAGAATGTTGCTGCTGCTGCTAAGTCGCTTCAGTCGTGTCCGACTCTGTGCGACCCCATCGAAGGCAGCCCACCAGGCTCCCCCGTCCCTGGGATTCTCCAGGCAAGAACACTGGAGTGGGTTNAAGAGACAGACAGTAACACCCATACTGTCTTGATTACTGTAGCTCCATGGTAAAGTTTGAAATCAGGAATTAGGATGCCTCCAGCTTTGTTCTTCTTTCCTAAGATTGTTTTGGCTATTCGGCCTTATATGGTTCCATACACGTTTTAGAATTTTCTTTTTCTATTTCTGTGAAAAACATCATTAGAATTTTCACAGGAATTTGCATGGAGTCTATAGATGGCTTTGAGTAGCATGAACATTTTAACTATTTATTCTTTCAGTCCATGAACACAGAATGTTGCTGCTGCTGCTAAGTCGCTTCAGTCGTGTCCGACTCTGTGCGACCCCATCGAAGGCAGCCCACCAGGCTCCCCCGTCCCTGGGATTCTCCAGGCAAGAACACTGGAGTGGGTTGCCATTTCCTTCTCCAATGCATGAAAGTGAAAAGTGAAAGTGAAGTCGCTCAGTCGTGTCCGACTCTTAGCGACCCCATGGACTGCAGCCCACCAGGCTTCTCCATCCATGGGATTTTCCAGGCAAGAGTACTGCAGTGGGTGGGCTGCCATCGCCTTCTCCGCACACAGAATATCTTTCCATTTATTTTACATCTTCTTCAGTGTCATTCATCGCCATCTTATTTGCTGCATTTAATCTTCACAGTGAGATGACCTGTTTTACCAAATGGGGAAGCTGAAGCTCCTGTAGCTTGTTAAGAGTGGAATCAAGATTCAAGCATCTGGTTCGAAGTTGTGCTCTTTCCACTAAACCAGGAACCATGCTTGGCCTGCCCTGCAGAATCCCTGGTGTCCTTCTGACTGGGGCGCAGCCACCGTCCCGGGAAATGCTGGGACAATGACTCCCATTTTTCTGCTTTACAGATGGACGATGAGGACTCCATTCTGCCCCGGAAGCTTCAGGTAGCCCTGGAACACATTCTGGAGCAGAGGAATGACCTGGCTAGTGAGCAGGATGATGGGCCCCCAGACAGTAAGCGAGGTAAATACTCAGCCACCTCCCAGACTGCACCCCCGCCTCCACCCTTGGAGTCAGGGAGCAATGGACTATGGGCATGTCCACTTGACATGGGGTTAAGTCGGAAAATGAGCAGTGAGGTGTACAAGGAGAGAGGCTGGCGTTCATCCCCTTCAGCAGCGAGTTGTAGGAAAAACCTTTCCCACCCCACCCCCAGTTTAGCTCTAAAAAATCTGTTTAAAGGTAGGGAAGAAATGACAGGCTCACTGTGGGGAACGTCTTTCACGGATCATCATAGTCGGCCTTCCAGGGACCTGGAACAGCATCCTTGTCTTTTCTGACTGGTTTGTACCAGAGGCTCTGCCTCCGCCCTCAGCGGTCCTGGTCCTCCCCTGCTCTGCTCAGGCCCTGAGTCCAGCCCCTTGAACGAGGTGGTGTCTGAAGCCTTTGTCCGCTTCTTCGTGGAGATCGTGGGCCACTACTCGCTGTTCCTGACGGCGGGCGAGCGCGAGGAGAGGACCCTGCAGCTGCAGCGAGAGGCTTTCCGCAAAGCCGTCTCCTCCAAGAGCCTCCGCCGGTTCCTGGAAGTCTTCATGGAGACCCAGACGTTCCGGGGCTTCATCCAGGAGCGGGAGCTGCGCCGGCAGGATGCCAAAGGTCAGTGGTGTCGCCTTCCCTCTGCTCCCCCTCCAACCCCGCCCAGAACCCCACTCCCGGCTCCGGTTCGAGTTCTCCCCAGCTTGACCAGACTCGCGGGGACACCCTTTCCCTCCTCTCTCTGTGGCGTCCCTCCTCCGTCTCCTCTTGTTCCTTCTGCCCTCCTTCCTCACCGTCTCCCCTGGACCCTGGGGCTGGACAGAGGAGGAGAGGCTGGCCGGCGCCCTCTGCTCCATGTGCCACCACCGACGCCCAGGGGGCTGGCTGCGGGGAAGGAGGACGGCAGACACCGCCCCCGTCAGCCCGGGGAGCCCGAAGGCCCTGTATCCACCCCTCCCAGTCCCCCGCTCCCAGGTTCTCCTTGTCTCCCTCAGTGAACCCTGCTTCTGGGTTCCATCCCGCCTCTAGAGGTCAGGAGCGGGAAGTGTGCGGAAGAGGATGGAACCGTCCCTGTCTCTTTCTGTCGTGCTTTCTAAGTCCTTTGGGGAATCTGAAAGCTAGAAATGTCAGGAAAGGCTGACTCAGGCGGGACCTGGGCCAGAGGACCGAGAGACAGATGATTAACCCTGAGGAGAGGCCCCCAGTGATGAGGGTCGGGGGTGCGGGAGCAGCTGGCCCAGGCCTGGGTGTCCCAGACCCTGAGCTAAGGCAGCAAAGCTCCACATCCCCAGAGCTCTGTGCAGTGGAGAAAGGGCGCGGGGGGGGGGGGGGGGGGGGGGGGGTGTGTGGGGGGGTGGGTGTCGGGGGGGGGGTGGGGTGTGTGTGTCGGAGTGTGTGTGTGTCTGTGTGGGTGTGGCTGTCTGGTTGTGTGAGGTGTGTGTGT
>SJYA01000655.1:1443140-1498663 GCA_006410615.1 Neotragus moschatus
GGGGGGGGGGGGGGGGGGGGGGGGGGGGGGGGGGGGGGGGGGGGGGGGCGCTGTCGTACTTCAGATGCTTCTGATGAGGGTATCTGGAGAGACAAGAGAAGGTGAGTTAGAGCCTAGGAGGAGACACAACTCCTGATGAAAGAAATCACTAGAAGACCTCCCGGGTAGTGACCCAGGGATCACTGTTTGATAGATCACTGTTTGATAGATCAGGGGGAGATAAAGACAGTAGCCTGAGGCTCCAGCCCTGGGTGAGAACTGAAGGTCCCTCCCCGCTGAGGTGACCCGCCCGCCCCGCCCTCCTAAGTCCTGCAGCCAGGCTCCAAGGAGGCAGGCCACTTGGCCAGGGGCCCTCTTACGGGAGATCTCAAGGAGAAGGGAAGGGCCGGGACCGTCTGGTTCTTCTCTGAAACCACGGGCCTGACACAGTGCAGGTGCTTGGAAGGTGTTCGTCGAGGAAAAACAGGACTTCACGTACGAGCTAGCTTTACAGGTTTCCAAACACAGTTACTGCACGAGGCTGGGCTATTATAAGGTCAGGGAAAAAACCCTTTTAAATCTTACGACTCAGAGCATGTTTATAGAGCAGCTCCGTTTCCATGGCAAGGTTTCTCTTGTCTGCGGCAGTAAGGAAACGAACACGTGTAGGAGCACCGAGAGAAGGAGCTAAAGTGGTTGGGATTTCTCTCGTCAATAGGTCTATTTGAGGTCCGAGCCCAGGAGTACCTGGAAACGCTCCCCAGCGGAGAAAACAGCGGTGTCAACAAGTTCCTGAAGGGACTAGGTGAGGCCCAGGGGTCTGGGTTCCCGGCAGCAGCCCCCAGGGCCACGGGGTCTTGGCCAGTTCCTGCCACCGGGGCCAGGGCTCATGCCTGCGCCCAGTGGGCACAGTTGGCATCTTACCACCCTCCTGCTCTGCCCTGTCCCCGGAGGGGAAGCTAAGGACACACGGCCCTCTCCCTGCCCTCCTGGGCCCTGGCTGCGTTGCTCTTCTCTCACTGTTACCTCCCACATCTTCAGTCTTTTGGGGAGTGGGGCTTAGAAATATGATGGATGGAACCAGAGAAGGGGGCCTGGAGGCAGAGACCTGGGCTAGTCGCCAGATGACCCTGAAAAGTGGAAATGGAACAATTTCAGTAAGGACTGCAGTTTAACCAGCCAAAAGAGGCCCTTGCTAGGAAATGGAGGAGGAGAAGAAAGCAAAAAGCGTGAGAGAGGGAGGGAGCAGGCCCCCGTGACGAAGAGCTGCAGTGAGGCCAGCCCCGCGGAGGACCGGCAGGGGTCCTGCTTAGAGCCTCACCCGGGAGGGCCAGTGCCTGGGAAGGGACCACCGACTTCCTGCAAGGCTGGGCCTGCGGTTTGTTCCCCTCAGGGCTCCCAGGGAGGCGTGACAGTCCTTGCTTCCTGTGTCACCATTTCAGAAGCAACTGACAGTCTGCAGCTCTGACAGTCTTCCCTTCAAAAGATCCCTGTTCACAGAGGAGGCGCATGACGAGTGCAGGGGGCACGCAGGCAGGGAGAATCCCCCCCAACTTCTCCTGGTCCCTGAGGTGAAGCTCGGGAGCGGTGTGGGAGCCCCAGCTGTCCACACCACAGCTGGTGTGAAAAGGGCAGGATTTTAACTCTGTTCCTCTGTCTGCCTGCTGCAATGTTCTCGTTTTCTTTTTTTAGGCAATAAAATGAAGTTTCTCCACAAGAAATAGCCCTCAACCCAGACTCCAGGGAAAACGTCCTCCCAGGGCAACCACATGTCTTAAAAACAGTCCTGGCGGTCTTCCTGAGAAGTCGGTCCTTGGTTGTCCCAGGTGCTGGGATAAACGCCTGGATGGTTTCCACCCACCCCTGGGCTGTCCCCAGGGACAGAACCCCAGAGCTGCCGGCAGGCAGCTTCTTCAGAACAGCACTGGAAATGGGACCTGGGACCAGGCACGTTCAAAGGGATTGTTTTGGGTTGTTGGATTTAGGGTGTTTATTTTTTTTTTAATCTTCGATATTAAAGAAGAAGAAGAAAAGTGTTTGGGTTTTCCTTTTATTATGGCAAGGCTAAGACAGCTGTCGTGTCCTGTGTTGTGAACCTTTCCCGGGTTCATCCTGCCTGGCAGCTCACCCTGGAGCCAAGGGGAGGAGACTGGGAAGGAGGGCCCCCAGGGACTTGGAGCCGAGACGATCCCCGGGGCAGAACTGGGGACAGGTTGGGGAGTCAAGGGAGAAGCACTGTGGCGACACCCGTGGGCACTGCAGACCCCACGCTGCGGGTGTCAGGGCAGGAGTCCTCTTGGGGAAAGGATCGCAGGGAGTGGAGTGAGATCTGTGCTGGAAAGGAGGACAGGGGACAGCAGCAGGGTTTGGTTTCCTGGGATGAAAGGCTCTTTCAGCCCGGCTGGTGACGCCACCTGCTGGCCGAGCCCGCTTGTCGTCATGTCGCTGACGCCTCTGGTCCCAAACGGTCCTGATTCTCCTGGACGGCCTCTTTTCCCCTCAGAGGCCACAGAGCCCGCCCCTGCCCAGGAGTCTACGACTTTTACAGGTATACACAAAAAGAGGTTCTCCCTTCGTAAGATGTTAATAAAATATTCTTAGGGCTCTAAAGTTTACAATGCTGCTCACCTTAAAGACCACAAGCCATGGCCTCGACCCCATTCCTGTTATACTGCAGGAGATTTTCCCATCTCCGTGTAGAGCCCAGAACAGCACATGTAAAGTCATACATGCTACACACGTAGGATGAATGAAGGGATTCTGTTGTCATCAGGAAGAAGCATCAATGTTGGGTGCATACATGATTCGAGTGAACTTACAGAACCGAAAGAGACCACAGACTTAGAGACCGAACCTATGGTTGCTGGGAGAGGTGGGGGAGAGGTTGGGGGGAAGGGACAGTTAGGGAGCTGGAGACAGACGTGTACAAACTGCTATATTGAAAGTGGATAACCAAGAAGGCCCTGCTGTACGGCACAGAGAACGCCGCTCAGTGTTATGTGGCAGCCTGAATGGGGGGAGTTTGGGGGATAGTGGCTGCGTGTTTATGCAGGGCTGACTCCTTTCACTGTTCACCTGAAGCTATCACATCTTTGTTAATCGGCTATACTCCGATACAAAATAGAAAGTTAAAAGAGAAAAAAAAAAGGAGCATTAAAGCTTTGGGGACGGCTTCCTCAGACACATACAGTGAGGGGAGGAGGCAGGAGGCGCGGGAGAAGGCTGCACTCTGGGGGGCACCATCCTGCCCCGGTAGGAAGAGATCCTTGGGCAACACAGGAATGCTCTCAAATCAGGCCTCTGGGCACCCCCTCGGCCAACCCGCTGCCTAGTAACCCACCAGGTGGGTTCCCTCTGGGTGGCACCAGGAACCCTACAAAAACACACAAAAGGAATGTGCTCTGACCCTGGCAATGACCTTGGGACCTGGGCTGCCCGGCAGAGGTTCTTGACCTTTAAGGAGATGGGAGCAAAGAGTCTTCCCAGAAAAGGAGAGGAAAAGGAGAGGTCGACCTTTCACCCTGTACTAGGGGTTCTTAACTAAAGTCATGGTCCACCAAATTGTATCCAAGATTTGGTGTGTCCATTTGTTTTGGGGGCAAGAATCCATAGTTTACATCAGATTCTGAAAGGGGTCCAAGGCCCCCCAAAAAGGATAGGAACATAAAAATTACCTAGGTGGGGGAGAAGGTGGGATGATTTGGGAGAGTGGCATTGTAACATGTCTGATATCATAAGTGAAACGAATTGCCGGGCTAGGTTCAATGCAGGATGCAGGATGCTTGGGACTGATGCACGGGAATGATCCAGAGAGATGGTGTGGGGTGGGAGGGGGAAGGGGGGGTTGGGATTGGGAGCTCGTATATACTCGTGGCTGATTCATGTCAATGTATAGCAAAACCAATACAGTGTTGTAAAGCAAAACAAACTAAAAAAGAAAAAGAAAAAAAATTACCTAGGTGTATAGATATGTATGGTTGGGGGTTGGGGAAGACTGAAAGAGAATCTCTGGGTGTGGGGACTCAGGAATTTGTAACAAGTGCCTCAGATTAGTTAACTTTATTATCACCAATATTCTGCCCAAAGATGTCATTTTTGGAATATACTTTCTTTTCTAACTTATTTCATATTATATTATTTACTCAACACCTCTCAGTTAATAAATATACACTTTTGTCGACATTTCTAATGGCTATGTAATATTCTGTTTTGCAGATATGATAAATGTTATTTTACCTACCCTCTCATGCATGCAAGATATTTCCAATTTTTAATATTATAAAGAGCATTGAGAAAAGCATCTTTGTAAAAGTTTCTTAGTACATATGCCTTGTTTTCAATTTTAAAGGTTATTTATCTATTTATTTTTGACTGTGCTGGGTCTTTGTTGCTGCGCGGACTTTTATCTAGTTGGGGCGTGCAGGGACTACTCTCTAGTGTGGTGCGCGGGCTTCTTGGTGTGGCAGTTTCTCTTGTCGCAGAACATGGACTCTGGAGCACAGGCTCAGTAGCTGTGGTACACAGGTTTGGTTGCTCCATGGCCTGTGGGATCTTCCTGGACCAGCAATCAAACCCACCTGTGTCTCCTGCATTGGTAGGTGGATTCTTTACCACTGAGCCACCAGGAAAGCCCCTATTTTCATTTTTGCTTAAAATAAATATATCGACAGAAAAGGGCTCAGATCATGAATACACAGCCTGACAAACTTTCACAAAGGACCACATCCATGTACCAAGTCCAGAAGCAGAACATCATTGGGTGCGGCTCACCTTACCAACATCCCTCCCATCCTACTCTGCATAAGTTTAAACTAAATCAGCTAAGAAGGTGCCTTCATTTTGCAAAGTGGTAACTGAGGATGAGGAGCATCAGAAACCATATAAAAAAATAAGGTTGTGATTCTCTGCTCACAGTCTAGGGCAGACCTTGGATGGAAAATGCTATTTGGGTTTAGAAACCAAGTGTGACCAAGAAGCATGGGTATGTTAGGACATGGCCACTCAACCTTTTCGTCTTACCTCACACCAACAGTCTGTCCAAGAACCAAGTCCTCTGATTCCATTTTAAAAATTAAGGGAAAAACTTCATACATTTTCCAAGAAGAATGTGTATTTAGAAGCATTTCATTATCGTGCTTCAATTCAGGGTCAATCACATGGTCATGAAAACCAGCTGGAGCAGGACTTTCGGATGGGTTTCATTCCTGTAGACTATCCAGGACACTAGTGGGCAAGGGAAGGGATGAGTGGGAGCAGGTGTGGCTGGCATGTCTTGGTAACTGGCTGGAGATATGGAATCTGAAAGAGAAGGCAGCTGTCACCACTGCTGAGACAGGGAGAGTGAGTTCTTAGAAATTATCACACAAACCTTTTCTCAGGCAGACCAAGAACAATGAGAAGATCTGGTATTTGTTATTTCTTCTTGCCCATTACTACGTTCAGTTCGGGCTTCCCAGGTAGCACTAGTGGTAAAGAACCCACCTGCCAATGCAGGAGATGTAAGAGACGCGGGTCGATCCCAGGGTCGGGAAGATCCCCTGGAGGAGGGCATGGCAACCCACTCCAGTGTTCTTGCCTGGAGAATCCCATGGACAGAGGAGCCTGGTGGGCTACAGTCCACGGGGTCACACAGAGTTGGACACGACTGAAGCGACTTTGCATGCACGCACACGTGTTCAGTCCATCATGCGTGTTATTTGATCACTTGAATGTAAGCATCATGAGGGAAGGGACTGTGTCCATCACGTTCAATGCTGAATCCCCAGAGCCTAAAATCAGTGCCTGGCACAGAGTCGTCTCTCAGTAAATGTTTGCTGACCAAAGCAACAATTCGCTCAGTAGTACTAAGGTGGGACAGTACTGACTCTGTCGCAGGCATCAGGCTCAGCAGAGGTGCATGGGTACCCCTCCAAGTCAAAAGAGTACTTCGTCAGGAGACCTCAGCCTGCTCCTGACTGTAACAGCCGCTTCCGGTAGCTCACATATCTTGTTTTCAGCAGAAGCACCAAGCTCCTAGGAGACCACATTAATAATCAGAAGGTTGCTTGGTGAGTAGGAAAGCAGAGCAAAGGTGTTGGAGAGTCTGCAGGGATATCTCCCCAGGAGGGGAGGGGAGCCCAACAGACTTCCCTGTCTCACAGAGGGTCTGTTACCCTGGACATTTCCCCTGCCCCCACCCCTGCCCTCCATTTTTTTTTTCTTTGTTTTATTTTACTGGGGGGAAATTCACATAACACAGAAGTCCATTCATCACTCGATGGATACTTGGGTTTTTTCCACCTTTTGGCTATTGTGAATAGTTCTGCAACAAACATGTGTTCATGTATTTGTTTGGGCTTCCCAGGTGGTGCTAGTGGTAAAGAACCTGCCTGCCAATGCAGGAGATGTCAGAGACACAGTTTTAATCCCCGGGTCAGAGAGACCCCCTGGAGGAGGGCTTGGCAACCCACTCCAGTAATTGGGCCTGGAGAATTCCATAGAGGAACCTGGCAGGCTACAGTCCATAGGGTCGCAGAGTCGGACACGACTGAAACAACTTAACGCACATGGGTATTTGTTTGAATAGTGGACTGAGTTGTTCGTGCTCAATTGTGTCTGACTGTGTAACCCCATGGGCTGCAGCCCTCCAGGCTGCCCTGTCCATGGGATTCTCCAGGCAAGAATACTGGAGTGGATTGTCATTTCCTCTTCCAGGGGATCTTCCTGATCCAAGATGGAATTCACATCTACTGTGTCTTTGGCACTGGCAGGCAGATTCTTCACCACAGAGCCACCTGGGAAACCCATTGGTTTGAGTACCTGTTTTCAACTTCTTTAAGTATATACCTACGAATGGAATGGCCAAATCATAGGTTAATATCTACATTTAAATTTTTGAAGCACCATCAAAGTGTTTTCCACAGAGATTACAGAATTTTATACTCCTGCCCACAAGGTATGAGGGGTGCCCGCTTTGCCTATGTTCTCTCCCTTTCTTCAGACAGATTCCAGCTTTCTTAACTATATCCATCACCTTCCAGCCATACCTCTCAGAGGGGACCCCATGTTTCTCAGGGGTGATTGGCATCACCTTCATCAGATCCACCTGGAATATTAACTACAGATTCCTGGAATCCACCTTGACTTATCTGGGACTAAAGCCCTAGAGCCCTTGATTGGCTGCAAGTTTCCCAGATATCTTCAAGTACTTACAGGTCTCTGTCTTAGATGATTCACTTCTTTAGGTGACCCAGTCTCCTCCCTTATATGTAAATTATCCTGTAAGTTTCACCGACAGAGAGTAATCTTAGGGCCAAGTTTTGAAATTAAGACTTTTGCACGCATGGCCCAAGTTCAGTATTACATAAGAGCTGAAATGCTTTAAAGAACAAAAATATTGACGAAAGCTTACAAGAGTCCACAGACCCGGTAAATTCAGTTTTGTTTTGTTTTGTTTTGTTTTTCAGGAGGCGCGTGCAGTGGTAAAGAATCCACCTGTCAATGCAGGAGACCCAGGTTCGATCCCTGGGTCGGGAAGATCCCCTGGAGAAGGAAATGGCAACCCACTCCAGTACTCTTGCCTGGAGAACCCCAAGGACAGAGGAGCCTGGTGGGGTGCAGTCCATGGGGTCGCAAAGAGTCGGACACGAGAGCATGCACATTAATCACCCTGCCTAGGCTTAAAAGCAAACCCACCGTGGTACAGGTTAGACCCCCCAAAATGTCCTGAGGCGAGATGGCTGCAGGAGCGAACTCAGAGGAGGGCAAGGCGGCAGAGGCTGGAGCCTCAGCTTAGCGGTCAGGAGGGTTGACATAAACTGAGAGTTCAGACTTGGCTGCTTGGGACGGGCTAGAACAGGCAGAGGAGGAAGGGGAGATTCCTGGCCAAGCAAAGGTTAGTAAGGAGAGCAATAGACAGGTGAGAAGGGCAGCTTAACTGCTGGCGCCTGTCAAGGCCAATTAACTTCCCTCCCTGGCTTGTCCAGCAGCCACGCCTCACCCCCACCCAGCTGTTGCACGGGGCTGTGCTGCCAGCCTGTAACTTCTTCCAGGCTACAGTGAGCAGAGGCCTGCTGCCAACCTCCCCGACACTGGGCCAGGGAGCTGTCTCACCTTTGACCAACGTTGGGCTCCCTACCTGCCCCTCTGACTCTCCTTGCCCACAACCTTCACCCCTCCTCGCCTGACCATAATCCTGACCCCACAGTTCAGTAGTCCTGCAACCAAACCTCACCACAGGTTGTCCTTCCTACCACGGAGCTAATTCCCTGATCTGCATGGGCGGAAATTGGGCCGAGTTGTTTTACTGGCAGATTCAGGCGGACCCACCCTTTGCTCTTGTAGCCCCTGGACAGGTGTGAAAGGCCTTCTTATCCAAAGGGGCTCTGGGTGGCAGCGGACCTGACAAGCCAAGGGGCAGCTGACGTGGGTCCTGAGAAGGGCAGGGCCTGGCCAGCTGACAGCTGCCCTGGGCGACCGGAGCCCCAGTGGTTCCCAGGCTGAGGACGCTTTTCTCCCCTCTCTGCCCTGGTTTATCCAGCCTGGGAAAGCTCTGGGCGGGAGCTGAGGTGGCACGCAGCCCTGCCAAGGCCAAGCCAGGGTCAGCCAAGCTAGGGTGACTCACAGGGTCAGGGGTCGGTGCCTTCCCAGCAGCGTGGGGTCCGTGGGCTCTCCATCCTTGGCTCTGTCCACCCAAATGGCCCCACAAGGCTGGTCAAGCCTCACTTTACGTGGAGGTGGAGCTGTGGAAGCAGGGGGCTGTCGAAAGCCCCCTCTCTCGAGACGGGGACATTTCCCTTCTGGGGGTATGAGGAGAGTAAGGGCCCTGCCGTGCCGAGGGGGACGGACTCTGTCGTGTACTTTCTAGCCACGTCAAAATGTTGCTCTTTAAAAACAGAAAGCAGGTGATGATTGCACAGCGATGTGAATGTACTTTAATGCTGCTGAACTGTAAACTTAAAAATGATTAAACTATAAGATTTTGTGTCGTGTGCCTGCTGTCTTAGAAAAACAATTAAAAAGCCCGTCGCGATAACTTTGCAATGCATTGATATTCTGTGGAATTAAATTAACCTCAATGGTAAAGAATCCGCCTGCTAAGGCAGAAGACTTGGGTTCGATCCCTGAGTTGGGAAGATCTCCTGGAGAAGGAAATGGCATCCCACTCCAGTATTCTTGCCTGGGAAATCCCATGGACAGAGGAGCCTGGTGGGCTACAGTCTATGGGGTCGCAAAGGGTCAAACATGACTGAGCCACTGAACAACAACAAATATATTATCCAAGGGCTTCCCAGGCATTGCCGTGGTAAAGAATCCACCTGCAATGCAGGAGATGCAAGAAATGCAGGTTTGATCCCTGGGTCGGGAAGATCCCCTGGAGAAGGAAACAGCAGCCCACTCCAGTATTCTTGCCTGGGAAACTCCATGGACAAAAGAGCCTGGCCGGCTACAGTCCAGAGAATTGCAGAGAGTCAGACACGACTGAACACACACATGTATCATCCACACAGTATTTCCACAGGATAAACACCTTCTTCCTCTATGCAATTGTTTCCTTTCACTCTCCAGAGACTGATCCTGGGAACACTGTCTAGGTGGGAAAGAAATACTGTTGTTGTTCATGTTTAGTCGCCAAGTCGTGTCTGACTGTTTTGCAACCCCATGAACTGTAGCCCCCTGGGCTCCTCTGTCCGTGAGATTTTTCCAGGCAAGAATACTGGACTGGGTTGCCCTTTCCTTCTCCAGGGGATCTTCCTGACCCGGGGATGGAACCTGTGTCTCCTGCCTGGCAGGCAGATAGATTCTTTACCACTGAGCTACCTGGGAAGCCCAGGAAACTAATATAAAACTTAAGTTCTTCCCATTGCAGGACTGACCCAGGAGATGGTGAAGAAGCCCTTTAACACCTTCCTCCGAGGTGTGGGGATGACAAATGAGGCTGAGGACAAGACCAAGTGCATGTGGTCTGCAAGGCCCAGCAGAATTTTGCTAATCCTTGATCTTGCCTCCTTCCTCTGCTTTCTAGAAGGCAGTCCCTCCTCCTCCTTTTCTCAACCTCAGAGCTCCGCCTTCCCTCGGCCCAGAGATAAGCTCTCTCAAAGAATCAGGCTGTGGTGATAACTGTTTAGGGAGTCCCCCCCACAAGGCATGTTCAACCACTGACTCTTAAGCTATAACCCCACCAGTGTGGATTCCAGAGCTGAGACCAGTGCTGAGGCAGGGGAAGATGTCACTGGAGCAGGGCGGGGTCTGTCCTGAATGTCACGCACCCCACCCCATCCCCAGGACATTGCCATCCCACCCTGGTCTCCATCATGCCTGCCTCGCCAAGCAGCTTCCCAGCACCCACACATGCCAAAGTCTGAGGCCCCACAGCTTGCCTGGGTGCCCCGTACAGACACCGACGACCTTCAGGGCAGCCCTGAAACCTCCTCCTTTGAAGTCGAGAGTGGGAGAGGGTCTGAGCCCTCCCGAAGCCCTGCTCCTCCGCTGCAGCATCACCCAAGCTGCTGCCCACAGCAGGTGAAGAGAGGGGCGAGCTCTTGAAGTGATGAGAGAATCTTCTGGAATTAGACAGCGGTGATGGTTACACAACTAATAGAGTGGCAGCAACTTTGCGACTATATTACAAACCACCGGATTGTACCCTTACTTTTATTATTTATTTATTATTAGGTTGCAGCTTGAAGGGTCTTAGTTCCCCGAGCAAGGATGGACACGTGTGCCCCTGCATTCAAAGTGCAAAATCTTAACCACTGGACCACCAGGGAAGTCCCTGGAAGGCACACTTTAATCATTAAAAAGATTCATCTTTGTTTCATTTAAAATAAATAAGACCAAAAAAAAAAAAAAAAGTGAACTTTGTAGTATGTGAACTATATTTCAATTAAAGTAAAAGATGACACCAGCCACTGGGGGACAAAGGAGAGCAAGCTTGGTGTATGGGGTAAGCTGAGCCTGCAGCCACCCCAGGTTACAGGACCCAAGGGGCTGCAGAAATTAGAAACAGCACCACTCACACCCCACCATCAGGAGAGAGAACCCCTCCTCCACCTTCTTAGTGTTCAACTCTGGTAGTGGGGTGGCTACTGTCCCAGCAACTCCTGTGACCAATAACATAATTACCACAAAGTCTTACTAACTATTCCCTCATACGCTGCTCATTAGGCTTGTTTTCAGGATTCCCTGGCGGGCCGATGGTTAGGACTCGGCACTTCCACTGCAGAGGACTTAGCTTCAACCCCTGGTAGGAGAACTAAGAACACACAAGCCACAAGCTAGGCAGAGCGGCCAAAAAAAAATTTAAAAAGAGAGAGAAAGAGAAGCATGTTTTCACTACAACAGCTAATAGCATCATCTCCTCTCACCCTTTGCTCCTTGCTTTACTTCATGTTCTGCACACCAAACTCCCAGCAGTATCTCCCGGAGGGATCCTCCTCCCAGAGCCTCATCAACTGGCTGGATCCAGACTTCAAATAGTTCACTGAATCTTGGCCCTGAAATAAAACCTGAACCAGCTCGAACATTCTGTCCCAGACCACACCCCACACTTCCACAGGCCCTCACTGTTTTATATTTTTTATTGGAGCATAATTGCTTTACAGCACTGTGTTAGTTTCTGCTGCACAATGGAAATCAGCCATAAGTGTAACTGTATTGCCTCCCTCTTGAGCCTCCCTCCCACATCCCTATCCCGCCCCTTCAGGTTGTCACAGAACACTGGGCTGGGCTCCCTGGGTTACACAGCGGCCTCCCACTAGCTGTCTATTTTACACGTGATAATGTATATATGAACCCACTCCAGGATTCTTGCCTGGAGAGTCCCCATGGACAGAGGTGTCTGGTGGTCTACAGTCCACGGGGTTGCAAAGAATCTGCTAAGCACAGGAAAAACACAGTGTATACATGTCAATCCTCATCTCCCAGTTCGTCCCACTCTCCCCTTCCCCACCTGTGTCCACAGGCCCGTCCTCTGCATCTGTCTCTATTCCTGCCCTGCAAATATGTTCATCTGTACCATTTTCCTAGATATCACATATATGCATTAACATATGATATGGCATTTGTCTTTCTCTGACTTACTTCATTTACAATAATCTTTAAATCCATGTATGTTGCTGCATGGAATTTTGGTCCTCTGAGCAGATCTGGAGGTCTCCCATTGGAGAAGCTAACCCATTCCTTCCAAATACAGGCTTCCAAACACAGGCCGTTTGGCTGCCTCTACTTCCCTGAAGATTACATTCTTCTGTGGCTGAGAGGACTTCCCAGGTGGTGCTAGTGGTAAAGAACCTGCCTGCCAAAGAAAGAGATGCAAGAGACTTTGTAATAGTTTGACCCCTGGGTTGGGAAGATCCCCTGAAGGAGGGCATGGCAACCCACTTCAGTATTCTTGTCTGGGAAATCCTACGGACAGAGGAACCTGGCAGGCCACAAACCATGGGGTCGCAAAGAGTCAGACACAACTGAGCGACTGAGTGCACGTCCACATAATCAGTAATGGATTAGGACCTAAAATATATAAATAGCCCCTAGGAATCAATAAGAAAAGGCAAACAATCTGGCAGAAAAACAGGCAAAAGAAAAGCATAAATAGGCAAAAGAAGCGGAAACACAAGTGTCCTATAAACAGATGAAAGTGTTTTCAAATACAACATTAATCAGAAAAATACACATTCAAACCACCACATGTTACCATTGCCAACCTCACAGATGATCAAAAGTTCAAGTCCCATCCATGGGATTTTCCAGGCAAGGATACTGCAATGGGTTGCCATTTCCTTCTCCAGGAGATCTTCCTGACCCAGGAATCAAACCCAGGTCTTCTGCATTGCAGGCAGACGCTTTACCCTCTGAGCCACCAGGGAAGGCCATAAATAGATGAACGTGTTTTCAAATACAGTATTAATCAGAAAAATGCACATTCAAACCACCACATGTTACCATTGCCAACCTCCCAGATGATCAAAAGTTCAAGTCAGACAATTTTTTCAATTGAAATGTAACTCACTTCACATACTGTACCATTTGCCCTTTTCAAGTTCAGAATTTGGTGGGTTTTAGCCCAAAGTTGTACAACTATCAGCACTGTTTAACTCCAGAACACTTTGATCACTTGAGAAAGATTACATCTTTTTTAAACTGCTGAGGGCAGCAGCTTGGGCCATAGCCTGGAGTAAGAACAGGCATTTGGGAGCATTCAGTTTCTCTGGGATACACAGTTTAAAATGTAAGAATGTGGAGCAGCAGGATATGACAGGACTAAATAGTATCGACACGGAAAAACTGACATTACTAAGTAATGGATTACCAATGACCCAGTAATTCCACTCCTGAGCACCATTGTTGTTTAGTCACTAAGTTGTGTCTGACTCTTTGCGACACCAAGGACTGTAGCCCACCAGGCTCCTCTTGTCCATGGGATTTCCAGACAGGAATACTGGAATGGGTTGCCATTGCCTTCTCCAGGGGATCTTGCAGACCCACGACTGAACCTGCGACTCCCACATTGGCAGGCAGATTCTTTACCACTGAGCCCCCCGGGAAGCCCACCCCTAAGCAACAAAACGCGTGCACGTGTGCATTCAAAGACACGCACAGGAGTATTCAGAGCAGCACCATTCGTAATAGCCAAAAACTGGAGGCAATGAAATGCTCACCAGCTGTAAAACGGGCTGGCCCTGCAATGGGACACTATGCTACGTGAAAGTGAAAGTCGCTCAGCCGTGTCCAGCTCTTTGCAATCCCATGGACTATACGGTCCATGGAATTCTCCAGGCCAGAAGACTAGAGTGGGCAGCCTTTCCCTTCTCCAGAAGATCTTCCCAATCCAGGGATCGAACCCAGGTCTCCCACATTGCAGGCAGACACTTTATGGTCTGATCTACCAGGGAAGCCCTCAAATGCAACAGTGAAAAACCTATAAACTATGCCATGTGCATCAATATAGAGTAATCTCATAAACACAAGATAAAGCAGCAAGAAACAGAGGATATGAGTTAGATTCCACTTAAGTAGAATTTTAAAACAGGCAAACCTAGTAATGTACTATTTAGGAATCCATGTGTAGGTAAAAACAAATGTAAAGAAAACCAAAGGAAAGATTAATACAAGATTCAGGAGAATGAGTTGCTTAGGATCAGGATGTGTTACAGAAGAGGCACACAGGATGGAGAGGGGATAAACTGGAGCTTGGAATTGACATATACATGCTACTAAGTGTAAAACAGGTAGCTAGGAGCTTCCCTGGTGGTCCAGTGGCTACGACTCAGTGCTCCCAGTGTAGGAGGCATCCAGTTTAATCCCTGGTAAGAGAACTAGATCCTGCATGCCATGGCTAAGATCCAGCACAGCCGGGCTTTCTTGGTGGCTCAGTGGTAAAGAATCTACTTGCCAGCGCAGGAGACATGGGTTCGATCCCCAGTCCAGGAAGATCCCACATCCATGTGGCAAATAAGCCGATGTACCGCAACTGCTGATGCCCAAGTGCTCTAGAGCCTGCACTCCAAAACAAGAGACGCCATGGCAATGAGAAGCCCAGGCTGCAATTAGAGAGCAGCCCTACTTGCTGCAGCTAGAGAAAAGTCCACGAAGCAACTAACACAGCCGAATAAATAAATATTATTTTTTAAAACAGAGAGAGAGATCCAGCACTAAATAAATATTTTTTTAAAGATAGCTTCAACTCCAATATTTTGGCCACCTGATGAGAGGAGCCAAGTCACTGGAAAAGACTGGTGCTGGGAAAGATTGAGGGCAGGAGAAAAAGTTGGGAGCAGAGGATGAGATGGTTGAATCACATCACCGATTCAATGGACATGAGTTTGAGCAAACACCAGGAGATAGTGAAGGACAGGGAAGCCTGGCATGCTACAGTCCATTGGGTCACAAGAGTTGGATATGACTTAGCGACTGAACAGCAGCAACTAAAACGTTCTCACTGTATAATTCAGGAACAGTATTAGCAACAGGAAAAATGATTAGAAAGCTATAAAGTGATGCTTGAATTCCTTCTCACAGCTAAAGAAAGGTTCACTTACCACAAAGTAAAATAAATATGTTATATACTAAAAATAAAAACACAGAGACCCAGTTAAAAAAATAAATGAATAAAGATAGCTTCAAAAAAATAGGTAGTCTACTCAAAACTCTGTAATGGCCTATATGGGAAAGAATGTTTAAAAGAAGGAATAGATGTCTATGTATAACTGATTAACTTTGCTGTACATCTGAATTTAACACAACATTGTAAACTAACTATTAATGCACTCCAATATAAATTAATTTAAAAATAACAGGCTTCCCTGGTGGTTCAGTGGTAAAGAATCCGCCGGCCAATGCAGGAGACATGGGTTCGATCCCTGGTCCGGGAAGATCCTGCATGCCTCAGAGCAGCTAAGCCAGTGCACCTGAAAGAAAAGGAAAAACCCGAGGGACACAGGACTGGACTTTTTGAACATGATAATATTCTACTTCTTGATACGGGTGTTTGGGTGTGTGTTTTGTTGGAGGAAAAACTTTCTCTACACTCTTACGGCCTGTGAATTAAACTTGCAAAAGGCAGATTGACAGGATAAAAGGCACTCAGTTTTTGTTGACATTTCCTTGCATGGAAGTTCACAAAAAGTAAGTGAAAATCAGAGAAATGGTGAGACTCAGGGGTTCATATGCCATTGTAACAAAGGAAACAAGACTTGGGCTTCAAGGGACGATAAGCTGTAGAGAAATGACTGGGAAATGCATGCGGGAAACTGATGACAGATGGGGTTCTGCTATATGACCTGACTGTGCACGCTCATGTCCACGCTGACCTTTCCATCTCCGGAATGAGAGTTGCACCCTCCTCCTAGAAACTTCACAAAGGAAATATATGCCCTGCTTTTCGGGGGAGAGAGGGCAGAAGGGCAGAGAACCCTGCCCGCATCTATTCATTTTCAACTGCCTTCAATTCAAAATGGACAGGTGGCGCTAGCAGTAAAGAATCCACCCACTAATGCAGGAGAATCAAGAGATGAAGATTCTACCCGGGAGTCAGGAAGGCCCCCTGGTGGAGGGAATGGCAACCCCCTCCAGTACTCTTGTGTGGAAAATCCCATGGGCAGAGGAGCCTGGTGGGCTACAGTCCATGGGACTGCAAAGAGTCGGACATGACTGAGCACACAGCACGCACAGACATTTGCACGCTAGTTTGGGGTAGGGGTCGGGGGAATAGATGGACTTCTCACTGGCAAACTGAGTGTCCTAGCCTCAACTGGGGAAGGAAAGAGATTACTTTCAGCCACCATTCCAGATCCTGGCCTGTCCCCTGGGGAAGCCCTGGCACCCAAGGGACAGTGAGGTTTGAAAGGAGGAAGGCAGAGAGCATCTTCCCCCAGCTCTGCCTCCAGCTGACTGTGGAAACTGGGGGGGGGACAGCTCCTCACCTCCTGCCCCTCCATCTCACCACCTGTAAAGTAGGTGAAGAGGTCCCTTCTGACCCCAGACTTGACTGTCTGCTGCAATGCCTGCGATCCCAGAAAAGTGGCCTGGAAGCCCAGTCAAGGCAGGACCCCAGGGTTTTCAGTTAATGGGGTCAATGGGAAGATGCAAGAGGGAGGGGGACCTGAGGACCATGGCAGGACAGGTGGGGGCACGAGGAGGAGGAAATACGAGTGTCTCTCAGGCAGTGAACAGGCAGCGAGTGCTGGCATCTCCCAGGCAGTGAACAGCTGAGCTCATCTGGAAGTCAGGGCATGCCTCAGCCATTCTTAGCAGCTATTTATAGCTCCGTTACCTCCGTGTTTCATAGCTGCCTGAGGTGCACCGGCTGCATCCTCTCTGCAGTGAAGTCTGTGTTCCGGGTGAGCACACCAGGCTCCTGTGCAGGTCTGACTTACACAGGGCTTAGCACAGAACAGATGTCCAACGGTGTGTGTTGTCTGTTCCAAATACTCCTAAACCCATTCATAGGTTTTAATTTCTAAATGTATTAAATTATACAAAACAGGGCCTTCCCTGGTGGCTCAGTGGTAAAGAATCCTCCTGCCAGTGGAGGAGACGTGGTTTCAATCCCTCGGCCAGAAAGATCGCACATGCCACAGAGTAGCTAAGCCCATGTGCCACAACTACTAAGCCTGGGCTCTAGAGCCCAGGAGTCGCAACTACTGAGCCTACTTGCCGCAATTACTGAAGCCCGAGTGCCCTAGAGCCCTGGCTCTGCAACAAGCCACTGTGATGAGAAGCCTCTGCTTTCTTCAACTAGAGAAAAGCCAGCAGAACAATGAAGACTCAGCACACCCAAAAGTAATAAAGAAAAATAACATTTTAAAAATACTTAAAATTGCACAGAATATAAAGCCAGCATCTTAACCATTCCTGAGAAGAGAGCTCCCAGTGGTGGACATATTCACACTACTGTGGAGCCGTGACCATCCTTCATCCGCCGAACATTCTCACCATCCTCAACTGAAAACTGGTACCCATTCTCCCAGTTCCCCTCTCCTCCCTTCCCCCGGCCCTACAGCCTCTATTCTCCACTCTGTCTATATGAATCTGAGTAGTTGAGGTAGCTCATATACACGGAATCACGAGGTATTTTTCTTTTTGTGACTGGTTCGTTTCACTTAGCATAATGTCAATGTACATTCATGTTGGAGATTTGTCAGAATTTCATCCTATTTTAAAGCTGAATCAGGGACTTCCCTGTGGTCCAGCGGTTAAGAGTCTGCCTTGCAATGCAGGGGTTGCAGGTCCGATCCCTGGTCAGGAAACTAAGATCCCGCATGCCAAGAATCTACTGAACCTGAAAGACACAACTAGAGAGGCCAAGTGCTGCAACTAAGACCCAATGTCACCAAATAAATAAATGAATATTTTTTAAAAATTAAAAAATAAAGCTGAATCATATTTGCTCCATCGTATTAGTGCCCAGATCAGGAATGGAACTGGTGCCCCCAGCAGTCGAAGTGGGGAGTCCTAACCACTGGACTGCCAGGGATTGTAAAACACATTCTGTTTTATCCATTCATCTGCGGACTGACACTAGGGTCACACCACACGTTTTTGCAATTCAAAGGCAGTGTTGGAACCGGAATCCCTTCTACCAGAGTATAATCAAAAGGAATCAGACAGCTTTCTATTTAAAGACTGCAATCTTTCATTTATTTAGGGGAGGATCTGATAAGCAGTAGAGAAGAAAATGGCAACCCACTCCAGATTCTTGCCTGGAAAATCCCATGGCCAGAAAAGCCTGGTGGGCTTTAGACCATGGGGTTGCAAAAGAGTCAGACACAACTAAACAGCAGTAACTGATCACCTAGCAAGAAGATTTTATGACAAATGACATTTTTGTAGGGAGCACCGAGGGGGGCCAGTTCTCAGGCTCACAGAATTATTGTCCCTGAAACCCCAGGATTGAGAATTCTGAAGGGGAGATACAGGTTGTGGTCAGAGAATGGGCTCTAGAGCAGTGGTTGGAGGCACAGCAATTATGGGGGCTGAAAGGCCTGGGTATAAACAGCAGAGGAGAATGTCCCAGGTGGTCCGTTGGCTAAGACTCCAAGCTCCCAGTGCAAGGTCTTGAGTTCCATCCCTGGTCAGAGAACTAAATCCCTGATGCCACAACTAAGAGTTCACATGCCACAGCTAAAGACCCCACATGCCACAAATAAGATCCCATGTAGCCAAATAAAATAAATAAATATCAAAACAAACAAACATACAAAAGATATCTGGGATCTTTTCCAAGTAGGAGAGATAGATATTAATATTATTGAAGAGTAGCTGATTCACAGTATTATGTCAGTTTCAGTGTACAGCAAAGTGTCTCAGTTGTACATACATGTATCTATTTTTTCTGCACTCTTTTCCCTTATAGGTTATTACAAAATATTCAGTATAGTTCCCTGGGTTATACAGAAGGTCTTTGTCAGTTATCTACTTTGTATATAGTAGGGATTTTTTTTTTTTAAGGTAGGATATAACCCCTGAGGGTGAATGCATGAAAAACTGGAGTCAGCATGGTCCCTGTGGATTTTAAAGAGACTCGGCTTTCTGGTCTGGCCTAGGGAAGAGAAACTGCAGGGCAAGTCCAGAGTCCCTGATGAATGGGTCAGGCCCTGTTTCCCTCAGTGAACAGGTTTAATCTGTTTTCTGGGACAGCTTGTATGGAGAAAACTTGCCTGGGACTCGGAACCATTCAATTGAAAGGGTAGGTACCCACTGTGAATGTTAACAGCTGCAGGACTCAGAGGTCCGTTTCTCCCACTGCTAGATTGTGATCTGTCCACCAGTGCCAGGCTCCGGAGTGGGGGGCTCCCCGCTGCCCGCAGGACCATGTCCAACCCCTTCGTGTCCTCCCCACCTCCCCACAAGCTGGCTGCAGCCTCCAAAAGTGATGCGGAACGCCCCGCAGCTTCCTCCTCCCCCAGCTCATCCCTGAGCTCCGCGCCTGTGTGTTTGCCATCTGACTCAGCTCACTCGAAACTCAGCCCAGGCAGCACCCGCCACTGCTAACCCTGCTCTCAGCAGTCTGGCATCAGGGCTGCCCCTCTGACTCCTGAAGCACCTTGCAGATGCCTCTAGGGCTGCACATTCCCAGTAAAACGTCCTGCTCTGGGGTCAGTTCTAAACTTCTTGGAAACAGGTGCTGTTTCTTTTGGCCTTTGTTTCTCCCATTCCTTCACTCATTAGACACACATTCATGAATGGCAATGATGTGCCTCACACCGCTCTAGTTTGAATGAATGCATCCCTGGGTTTGCGCCTGTTGACTCTCATTCATTCATTCATTCATTCTACACATACTGAGTGATAGATGCTGGAGGTACAACAGTAAACATAAATACAGTCACACTCTCAAGTGATTTTGAGGGTAAGATCGACACTCAAGTAATTGCATATAAACACACGTACTGTTGCCATCATAATGGGTGTTATGAAGGACGGGGAATTGGAGGGTGAGAGTGGATCAGAGGGGCTGGACTTGGTCAGGAGCTTACAGAACATTTCCCCAAGAAAGTGATACTTGAGCTGGGGTTGGGGAGAGGAGGGACTAACATTCCAGAAACAGGGAACAGTATGCGCAAAGCCTCATGTCATACGTTGGTTAGAAATGGAATATCTGACCGCCAGTGGCTTAAACCATTTTATTTTTTCCCACAACAGGAAATATGGAGCTGGTGTCTGCTGGCACTGGGCCAGCTGCTGCAGTCTGTCTTTTAGTCTTTCCTGCTTTCTGTTCCACCATCTTCTGCATGTTACTTCTTGTGCTCCAGCTGAGTCTCTTGTCAGTCTAGCTCTGAACATCAGGATGGTTTTCAAAGCCAGGAGGCAGAGAGGACCAAACAAAAGGCTGTCACTTCCCCAGAAAACCCAGGACATCTTTGCAACAGATCTGCTCACATCCTTCTCCTCACAGCTCATTGGCCAGAGCTGGTCATATGACTGGGCTTCCCAGGTGGCTCAGTGGTAAAGAATCTGCCTGCCAATGCAGGAGATGTGGGTTTGATCCCTGGGTCAGGAAAATCCACCTTAGAGGAGGAAATGATAACCCACTCCAGTGTTCTTACCTGGGAAATCCCATGAACAGAGGAACTGGCAGGCTACGGCCCATGGAGTCACAGAGTCAGACACGACTTAGCACATGTGAACAATCATATGGCCATCACTTACTGCAAGGGATGCTGGGAAAGTTAGTATTGCACTTCAGTGGTGGGAATGAGCAGGAGAGAGAAGACTGGGAATGGCTTGGTACATGGTACATGGTGGGAGGGAGCAAGGCAAGTTCTAGAAACTGACAAAAGGGAGTTTTGTAGAGACGGTGGAGTTGGAGGGGTATGCAGGGGCCTGCATTAGTTTGCTAGGGCTGCCATAACAAAGTACTACAGATGAGGCAACTTAAACAATGTAAATTTATCATCTCACTGTTGTTATTCAGTTGCTAAGTCATGTCCAACTCTGCAGCCCCATGGACTGCAGCATGCCAGGCTTCCCTGTCCTTCACTGTCCCCTGAAACTTGCTCAAACTCATGTCCATCGAGTCAGTGATGACATCCAACCATTTCATCCTCTGTTGTCCCTTTCTCCTGCCTTCTATCTTTCCCAGTATTAGGGTAAGCACACTGACAGAAACTGCCCACCCTGACTAGACACCAAAGTAACCATTTGTATGAGTTGTTTTATGACGGGAGGTCCTGGTAAAGAACTCTGAACTAATAAGCCACCACCAACTGGAATAGTTCAGGAAAGATCAAAAGGAGACACCACATGTCCAACCACCTTTCAGAATCCTTGTTAGCATCCATCCTGGCTGAACAAGATGTGCACCACCAGGAAGGACTCTGAGTCAGAATGATTGGCTAAAGACAACCAGAAACTAACCCCATCACCAGAAAATCCAAGAGTCAGCCACGTGGCAGAACAGTTCTCCTGGGTTCCCTTACACTAATGCTCTCTGCCCAGGAGGCCTTACTAATAAAACCTCTTGCTTTGGCAGCACATGTGTCTCCTCGGACAATCCATTTCTGAGTGTTAGACAAAAGCCACTTTCAGGCCCTGGAAGGGGTTCCCTTTCTTGCAGTACCAGAATCAGGGTCTTTTCCAATGAGTCAGCTCTTCACATCAGGTGGCCAAAGTATTGGAGCTTCAGCATCAGTCCTTCCAGTGAACACCCAGGACTGATCTCCTTTAGGATGGACTGATTGGATCTCCTTGCTGTCCAGTCTCACAGTCTGGGAGGCTGCCAGTCCCAGGGTTGCTTTCCTCTGAGGCCTCTCTTCCTGACTTGCAGATGGACCCTGTCTTTTCCTCGCCTTTGTTTTTTGTGTCTGGGTCCTAAGTGCCTCTTCTTCAAAGGACACCAGTCATATTAGATGAGCCGCTGCTCCACAACAAGAGAGGCCACCACAGTGAGAAGCCTGAGCACCGCAACTGGAGAGCTGCCCCGCACCCTCACCTCAACAGGAGAAAGCCCAGAAGCAGCAACAAAGACCTAGAGCAGCCAAAAAGAAATGAAAACAAAAAGGCCAGGATTTAGGTGTGGGGGCAGGGAGTAAGGGGTCGGGTGATGGGGGCTGTGGGAAGAGAGGAAGAGGAAGTCATCTGTAGCCCTGGGCCTTGCTGGTGGTCCTGTGGGGGAACCAGTGCCCAGGAGGCTGGCTGGTGCTGTGAGAGGGGCTGTAGACACCGAGCTGAGGTGGGGTCTATGAGCTAAAGGCTCCCCTGCAGGCTAAGGGGCAGGCCATCTGCTTCTCTGCTTCAAGGGTAAGTCCTGGGAGCTCAGATTCCAGTCCTGGGAAAAGTTAGTCACTCAGTCGTGTCCGACTCTATGTGATCCCATGGACTGCTGCCCACCAGGCTCCTCTGTCTTTGGAATTCTCCAGGCCATAATACTGGCGTGGGTTGCCATTTCCTTCTCCAGCAGTCCTGGGAGGACATAGAAATGCAAGTATTCTCTGCTCAGCTCTCTAATCAGAGAGCACTTGTGTTATCTGTCAGTCATATGTGCACTTTTCTTTTTTGAACAATAGGTGCAAGACGCCACGAGATATACATTAGAAAACGTACAGATCCTCTCTGGATATAAAGGTGACTTTAAGCTGAAGACATCTGAAACTCAACAGATGCAGGAAAAAACCTTTCCCCAGCTTTCCTTATCTGACTAAAAGCAGCAATTTCTAGGCAATGAGGATACCATAAATCCACTTAATGACCCTTAAGAAGACAGAAATACTGTGCATCTCTATGTAGACAAGCATTACCACAAACCTTCTTATCTCACACCTGTTTATTGGGCTTTTCCCATAAAAGCTTTCTCTCACCCTCCCTACTTAGTTAGGTATATAAACTTTTAACCATTTAAGGCAGCAACTACTCTTATGCATATGAAACAAACTTTTTCCCTGTTAACCAGTCTTTTATCAGTTTAATTAGCATGTCCTAGTTAATGAACCTAAGAGAGTAGAGAAAGTTTCTTTCCCCACAGAATAACCACCAAAAATGCATTGGTCTAATTCTTCAGATAAAAGCTCCCTGATAAGTGTGAAACCAGAAGAATAAACAGAAAGCCAGACAGATGCTCTGTACCTGTGACTAAGGGGTCTGTGTTGTCCCTACCTGCCACTCACAACATCTCTCTGTCTCCTCCCGCTTCAAGAAGCCACTCCAGGGTGACCCCTGCTTCAGCTCAGTTTCACTGGGCTTGATAACTTCCACCTGGCTGGTAGATTCTCATCCAAAGGATGAGAGGAGGATGAAAGGCTGTCAGGAGCAATCTGCTCCCAGGGACTCTGTCCCTCTCTCCCCATTGCTCCCTATCCAGCTGCCCTGTCTCTGCCACACTCAGCCTGACTCAATGGGCTCCAGCCATACTGGGATCGGGCGTTCCTAAACTATACCATGCATGCTACCATCTGGGGGCTTCTACACTCACCCTTTCAGTCTTGGACCCTCTTCCTTTAGATTTTAAATTGGCTTGTCTTTTGAATTCACTAGGTCTCTGTTCAAATATCAGTCTTAGAAAAGACTTCCCTGATAAACTCATCTAAAAGCATGAATAAGTGAATACATTCACCAATGCCTATTTAGGCTGTACCCGGAAGAGGCTTTTTCTCAAAGAGATCAGTCAGTCATTCAGTTTAGTCACTCAGTCGGGTCTGACTCTACTCTTTGCTACCCAATGGACTGCATCATACCAGGCTTGGCTTCCCTGTCCATCACCAACTCCCGGAGCTTACTCTAACTCATGTCCATGGAGGCGGGGATGCCAACCAACCATCTCATCCTCTGTCATCCCCTTTTCCTCCAGCCTTCAAACTTTCCCAGCATCAGGGTCTTTCCCAATGAGTCAGTTCTTCACATCAGGTGCCCAAAGTATCAGAGCTTCAGTTTCAGTATCAGTCCTTTCAATGAATATTCAGGACTGGTTTCCTTTACGATGGACTGGTTGGGTCTCCTTTACAATGGACTGGTATCTCCTTGCAGTCCAAAGGACTCTCAAGAGTTTTCTCCAACACCACAGTTCAAAAGCATCAATTCTTCAGCACTCAGCTTTCTTTATAGTCCAACTCTTGCATCCATACATGACCACTGGAAAAACCGTAGCTTTGACTAGATGGACCTTTGTTGGCAAAATAATGTCTCTGATTTTTAATATGCTGTCTAGGTTGGTCATAGCTTTCCTTCCAAGGAGTAAGCGTCTTTTAATTTCATGGCTCCAGTCACCATCTGCAGTGATTTTGGAACCCAAAAAACAAAGTCTCTCACTGTTTCCATTGTTTCCCCATCTATTTGGCAAGATGTGATGGGACCAGATGCCATGATCTTAGTTTTCTGAATGATGAGTTTCAATTCAACTCTTTCACTCTCCTTTTTCACTTTCATCAAGAGGCTCTTTGGTTCTTTGCTTTCTGCCATAAGGATGGTATCATCTGCATATCTGAGGTTATTGATATTTCTCCCAGCAGTTTTGATTCCAGCTTGTGCTTCATCCAGCCCAGCATTTGACATGATGTACTTTGCCAATCCCAAAGAAAGGCAATGCCAAAGAATGCTCAAACTACTGCACAATTGCACTCATCTCACACGCTAGTAAAGTAATGCTCAAAATTCTCCAAGCCAGGCTTTAGTAATATGTGAACCATGAACTTCCAGATGTTCAACCTGGTTTTAGAAAAGGCAGAGGAAGCAGAGATCAAATTGCCAACATCCGCTGGATCATAGAAAAAGCAAGAGAGTTCCAGAAAAACATCTATTTCTGCTTTATTGACTATGCCAAAGCCTTTGACTGTGTGGATCACAATAAACTGTGGAAAATTCTGAGAGAGATGGGAATACCAGACCACCTGACCTGCCTCTTGAGAAACCTATATGCAGGTCAGGAAACAACAGTTAAAACTGGACATGGAACAACAGACTGGTTCCAAATGGGAAAAGGAGTACGTCAAGGCTGTATATTGTCACCCAGCTTATTTAACTTATACCCAGAGTACATCATGAGAAACGCTGGGCTGGAAGAAGCACAGGCTGCAATCAAGATTGCCAGGAGAAATATCAATAACCTCAGATATGCAGATGACACCACTTTTATGGCAAAAAGCGAAGAGGAACTAAAAAGCCCCTTTATGAAAGTGAAAGAAGAGAGTGAAAGAGTTGGCTTAAAGCTCAACATTCAGAAAACAAAGATCATAGCATCTGGTTCCATTACTTCATGAGAAATAGATAGGGTAACAGTGGAAACAGTGTCAGACTTTTTTGGGGGCTCCAACATCACTGCATATGGTGACTACACCCATGAAATTCAAAGCTGCTTTTTCCTTGGAAGGAAAGTTATGACCAACCTAGATAGAATATTGAAAAGCAGAGACATTACTTTGCCAACAAAGGTTCATCTAGTCAAGGCTATGGTTTTTCCAGTGGTCATGTGTGGATGTTAGAATTGGACTGTGAAGAAAGGTGAGCGCTGAAGTATTGATGCTTTTGAACTGTGGTGCTGGAGAAGACTCTTGAGAGTCCCTTGGATTGCAAGGAGATCCAACCAGTCCATTCTAAAGGAGATCAGCCCTGGGTATTCCTTGGAAGGAATGATGCTAAAGCTGAAACTCCAGTACTTTGGCCACCTCATGTGAAGAATTGACTCATTGGAAAAGACTCTGATGCTGGGAGGGATTTGGGGCAGGTGGAAAAGGGATGACAGAGGATGAGATGACTGGATGGCATCAGTGACTCAGTGGATGTAAGTTTGAGTGAACTCCGGGAGTTGGTGATGAACAGGGAGACTGGGTGCGCTGCAATTCATGGGGTTGCAAAGAGTTGGACACGACTTGCAACTGAACTGAAATGAACTGATATGCTGTTAATTTGGATTTCTTTTTCCCTCAATTAGATTACAAATTAATGACAATTGTTTCATTTGAAATATCAGCAAATTTTCACTCCTTGTACTTGGTTTTCTCATGTTTCAGGTACTCAAACTATTTAGTGATTAAATAAAGCTAGGAAACAATGAACTAAGGAATCCTAAAACAATTTCATCAAAGAGAATTTCTCTATAACATTTTCTGTGTGAAATTATCCAATTTATTGGTTTTAAAAATTTTATTGAGAATTTCATCTACCCTCTCTTGGTTTATCCAATTTCATGATCTTTCAAAAATCAGAAACAATGGTACCTAGTCTAAGTGATATAGAGTTCAAGCTTTGAAATATTTCTTGTAGCAGTGTCATTTTTTCTTATTTTCTTATTAATAAAATGTTATGCAGAAGTTGAAGAATCATTAATAACGTTGGCTTTGTGACACTGATTTCCCAAGCCTCTTTGTTTTAGCTTAATTGCTAATATGATAAACCGTTTACATGTGTGTGCTCAATCGCTAAGTCGTCTCTGACTCTATGATTCCGTGGACTACAGCCCTCCAGGCTCTTCTGTCCATGCAGTTCTCCAGGCAAGAATGCTGGAGTGGCTTGCCATTCCCTCTTCCAGGGAATCTGGAAGATAATAAAATGAAGTACTGTATTCTGTGTTCTAAATGTCTGTTTTAAAATGGCAGCCCCGTCTTCATAAGAATGTCATCAATCCTCTTCAAATTGACCATAACAATAATACTCAAAATGAACAGAGGTCAGGCTTCTGTTTGTCTGGTAAGCACCATCTGTGTGTAGTTTTACTGCCTCCAGGAATTAAATTAGGGGAGAAATTGTAAAAAACAAGAAAAGCACATAAATACATTGACATGGTGACATAGTGGCACAGTGTGGTTTTGATCTTGCATATTAAGAAATTAGTAATTTTCTCTATCCCACTGTAAAGAACAGTGGTGCATCCAAGGCCCCTTTTTGGCAGCTTGCTTTTCCCTCAGAGGCAGAAGATAATTGGGCTCATGGAATTGTACATCTGTCTATCCTCACCACTTTACAAACAAAGTTCATAGTCATTGGGCTTCTGCTCACAGAATTGATGTGGAAAAATTGGATTGATGTAAAGGGATATATGCAAATTTATATAGAGAAAAATAAACTATAATTTGCATTTCTGTCAGCCAGAATCAGTTGGATTTTGTTCACAAATATTTATAAAATTCCTTCTCATTGCCAAGCACTATGCTAAAAACAGAAAAAGAAAGACTATGTGCCTTTGGGGAAAGGCATATAAGTAGATGAGTAGTCTGTGAAATAGATACTTTTAACAAAATGGTTTCAAGACTGTGGTAAAATGTTGCGTGTGCTCAGTCGTTAACTTGTGACTGAATCTTTGCAACTCCATGGGCTGTATCCTGTCAGACTCCCCTGTCCATGTGATTTCCCACACAAGAATAGTGGAATGGGTTGCCATTTCTCCTCCAGGGGATCTTCCTGACCCAGTGATCCATCCTGAGTCTCCTGCCTTGGCAAGTGGATTCTTTACCATTGTGCTACCTAGGAAGCCCTGGTAAAATATTGCAGGTAGGCCACACGATAAGGAAGAGACAATCAACCAAGTCTCAAGGGTGGGTATCCTGACAGTGTTCTCTGACAATTATTGTTCAGTTATAATTTCAGTTATATCAGTCAGTTGAACAATAATTAGATAAATATTAGGGAAAGGTAATCCATTTATTTGTAATTTAAGCATTCTAATTCGCAGAGACAAAAAGCAGTATAGTGTGTACTACAAAACTACACAATGTTCCATGCTACTGAAAGATAGAATACAAATAGTAAAGATGAGGCAGAAAGGAAGGATGAATTTAGATAGAGCAAAAGATTATAATTTTGAAGAGGTGTTAGAGTTCTAGTCAAGTGTTTAAGCAAACATTTGTGTATCATAGATTATATTTCAGTCAGATTCTATGCTGGCAGTGTAGTGAAACACTAGTTTAAGCAGGGAGATCAGTTAAGCAATATTATATTTTTTTTGAAATAAGGCATTATAACATGGAGTGGATTGTCCTTATTTTGGTTCTGCACCCAATTCCAGTGTGTGGAGGGGGGTTTTCCCTACACAAGTGTGTATTAGTCACTCAGTCATGTGTGACTCTTTGTGACCCCATGGACTGTGGAGTAGGTTGCCGTTTCCTTCTACAGTTCCCTGCACAACAAGAAAGCAATTCAATGGCTATCAGCTGGATGCCCTGATATCATTGGGTTCTGATTCTATTTACCTGGAAATAGCATCTGATTCCACAGGGTAAGAGCTCAATCTCACAAGACTGCCCTCTACTTTAGATGTTGGTCACAAACCAGGCTGTTATCTCTGTTTCTGACTAACCAGCTACAGATTGGAAGTTCCCAGGAATCCCTCTGTGGACTTCAGACATCCACTGCAAGTCCAGTTTGTTAATTTTTACCATCCTCTGAATTTGGTTACATTTATAAGTTTGGTTACATTCTGACCAAACTTATAAATCAGTTTCCCAAGGCACCCTCCTCAGGTTTGACAATATGTTAGAAAAGCTTACAGAACTCAGGAAACCCATCTACTCTCTAAATTACTGGTTTATTACAAAGGATGTGAAGGGATATGAATCTACAACTGGAAGAAGAGATCCATAGGTGAAGTCCCAAATAAAGGAGTTTGATAGCATGTGGAAGGATTCTAGCTCCCCAGTCTGGAAACTGAGAACTCCAGAGTTTTTATGAAGGCTTCATTACACAGGCAGCATTGATTCAATTATTGGTCATTGGTGATTAATTCAATGTTGCTCCAGTCCCTCTCCTCTTTCCAAAATCAAAGGGTGGGATTGAAAGTTCCAACTCTCTATTCCTGGTTGGTAACTTTTGTGGTCGTTTTTGAGATTACATCAAAGTACTACATTTCAGACTCTTTTGTTGACCATGATCGCTACTCCATTTCTTCTAAGGGATTCCTGCCTGCAGTAGTAGATATAATGGTCATCTGAGTTAAATTCACCCATTCCAGTCTTTTTTAGTTTGCTGATTCCTAGAATGTCAACATTCACTCTTGCCATCTCTTGTTTGACCACTTCCAATTTGCCTTGATTCATGGACCTGACATTCCAGGTTCCTATGCAATATTGCTCTTTATAGCATAAGACCTTGCTTCTATCACCAGTCACATCCACAGCTGGGTATTGTTTTTGCTTTGGCTCCATCCCTTCATTCTTTCTAGAGTTATTTCTTTACTGATCTCCAGTACCATATTGGGCACCTACTGACCTGGGAAGTTCCTCTTTCACTATCCTATCATTTTGCCTTTTCATACTGTTCATGGGGTTCTCAAGGCAAGAATAGTGAAGTGGTTTTCCATTCCTTTCTCCAGTGGACCACATTCTGTCAGACCTCTCCACCATGACCTGCCCATCTTGGGTGGCCCCGTAGGGCATGGCTTAGTTTCATTGAGTTAGACAAGGCTGTGTTCCTAGTGTGATTAGATTGACTAGTTTTCTGTGATTATGGTTTCAGTGTGTCTTGCTTCTGATGCCCTCTCGCAACACCTACCATTTTACTTGGGTTTCTCTTGCCTTGGATAAGGGGTATCTCCTCACCAAAGCGCCAACTGACCTTGAACATTGAGTAGCTCCTCTCAGCACTCCTGCACCCACGCAGCCACCGCTCCTTGGACATGGAGTTGCTCCTCTTGGCCGCTGCCCCTGACCTCGGAGGAGGGGTAGCTCCTCTCAGCCAGGCTTTTTTATTCTTGCTGTTCTTTCTTGACTATGCCAAAGCTCTCGACTGTGTGGATCACAAGAAACTGTGGAAAATTCTGAAAGAGATGGGAATACCAGACCACCTGACCTGNTCAGTGTGTCTGCCCTCTGATGCCCTCTTGCAACACCTACAATCTTACTTGGGTTTCTCTTACCTTGGATGTGGGGTATCTCTTGAGGGCTGCTCCAGCAAAGAGCAGCCGCTGCTCCTTACCTGGATGAGGGGTATCCCTTCACCACTGTCCTTACTGACCTTCAACCTGGGATAGCTCCTCTAGGCCCTCCTTGCCCGAGTAGCCACCGCTTCTTGGACATGAGGTTGCTCCTCCCAGCCACCGCCCCTGGCCTCCGGTGCAGGGTAGCTCCTCTTAGCCACCACCCTTGATCTCGGATGCGGGGTAGCTCCTCCTGGCCGCCAACCCTGACCTCGGACTTGGGTAGCTCCTCTCGGCAATGCCTGCACCGTCGAAGCCTGGCACCCTTGGCCACTGCCCCTGACCTCGGATGTCGGGTAACTCTTCTCGGCCGCTGCCCTTTGGACATGGGGTCCTCCTGACTTGTGCCCCTGACCCCGGATGTGGGGTAGCTCTTCTCAGCTGCTCTTAGTGCGCCAGTTGCAGCCGCCCGTGCTTAGTGCCTCATGGCAAATAGATGGGGAAACAGCGGAAACAGTGTCAGACTTTATTTTTTTTTTTTTTTGATCTCCAAAATCACTGCAGATGGTGATTGCAGCCTTGAAATTAAAAGATGCTTACTCCTTGGAAAGGAAGTTATCACCAACCTAGATAGCATATTCAAAAGCAGAGACATTGCTTTGTCAACAAAGGTCCATCTAGTCAACACTATGGTTTTTCCAGTGTTCATGTATGGATGTGAGAGTTGGAGTGTGAAGAAAGCTGAGTGCCAAAAAATTGATGCTTTTGAACTGTGGTGTTGGAGAAGACTCTTGAGAGTCCCTTGGACTGCAGGGAGATCCAACCAATCCATTCTAAAGGAGATCAGTCCTGGGTGTTCTTTGGAAGGAATGATGCTAAAGCTGAAACTCCAGTACTTTGGCCACCTCATGTGAAGAGCTGACTCATTGGAAAAGACTCTGATGCTGGGAGGGATTGGGGGCAGGATGAGAAGGGGACAACAGAGGATGAGATGGCTGGATGGCATCATTGACCCGATGGGCGTGAGTCTGAGTGAACTCTGGGAGTTGGTGATGGACAGGGAGGCCTGGCATGCTGCGATTCATGGAGTCACAAAGAGTTGGACACGACTGAGTGACTGAACTGAACTGAGAGCTGAGGATGCTGATACGATTGTCTTGGAGAGTGATTGTAAGGAAAGATAGGACCTTGGATACAGCTTGAGAGAACTTCATCAGGTCATTTAGGTGCAGGAGGATGAGTTGGCCAAGCCTGCTGAGAAAGAAAATCCAAAAGATTAAAAAAGAAAAAAAAAAAGGAGAGTATCATGCCATGGAAACCAAGGAAAGTTTTTCCCAAAAAGTGTAGTACTAAGTTGCTTCTTTCATACTGAACTCTTTGCAACCCTATGGACTGTAGCCCATCAGGCTCCTCTGTCCATGGGGTTCTCCAAGCAAGAATACTGGAGTGGGTTGCCTTGCCCTTCTCCAGGGGATCTTCCCAACCCAGGGATTGAACTTGCCTCTTAAATCTGTATTGGCAGGTGGGATCCCACTGAGATGTATGAACCACATCAAATGCTTTGGACTGAAGTGACTTAGCGGCAGCAGCAGCACTTCTTTTAAAAACAACTTTCATCTTCCATGTCTTTCTTGAAAGGCCACTCTTTTTCTCTCTCCCTGTACAAACTTTTTGAAAAGACTTTCTGTTCTCTTTCTCTGTCTCACTTTCTCCTTCTCCCTCTTCCCTCTGACTCTTTCACCTTCTCAAACCCTCATGAATAAGATTAATGTCATTATAAGAAGAGACCAGAGACCTCGCTGGACTTCTGCATGTGAGTATATAGCAGGAAGGGAGCTGTCTTAAAACCAAGAAGGGTTTCTTCCCCATCTGCTCACCCATGTACCTCTCTGGTTTCTAGCCGTCCCCCTTAAATTCTATATTATCATGATATTTTGCATAGAGATAGTTTAACTTATGCATTTAAATTAATAACCATTTTTATTTTAAAATCTTCATTGGCCTTTCAAATTTTATGAAAAAAGTCACTAATACTTATTTAAGTTACTTAATATACTTCTGTCTGATTCATTGCTAATTCAGTTTTATATAAGATATGAGGTAAGGATTAAAGTTCATTTAGCTCTCAGTTGCTAGTTGTTTCAGAAAGAGATCCTAAAAGTATTTCTCAAAATTTGTGATAGAAGCTCATTGCTGCCTCTGCTTCAGTGTTCTTGGATGCAATTGTTCAAAGCCTCCTTTTCAACTGCAGGCTCATAAAATGGCAAATCAATGAGAAATGAAAATGAAAAAGCAAACTGTAGAATACTGAAAAAAGTCAATAATTTTTAACAAAATATTCAGACAGAAAAAGAATTCCACTCCTAATGTTTCAGAGTCCTGATAAAAATGATAATGAAAGATGGAAGTGGCCTAAAAATGAATTGCTTACTATAGTAATGGCAAGAACAAAGCACATACACTCCAATATGCTAATCCCTTATCCCTAGAAACAAAAATATTTTTGGAGTATTTTATCTTTTGTCTTTTAATTTGCCTGTACCCTGATTAAATGTTATGGAAGAGTCTGATTATATGATATGGAAGACTCAATATCCTAAAGAGTTTCAGTTCAGTTCAGTTGCTCAGTCATGTCCACTCTTTGCAACCCCATGAACCACAGCATGCCAGGCTTCGCTATCCACCACCAAATGCCCAAGTCTACCCAAATCCATGTCCATTGAGTCGGTGATGCCATCCAACCATCTCATCCTCTGTCATCCCCTTCTCCTCCTGCCCTCAATCTTTCCCAGGATCAGGGTCTTTTCAAATGAGTCAGCTCTTCAAATCAGGTGGCCAAAGTGTTGGAGTTTCAGCTTCAACATCAGTCCTTCCAATGAACACCCAGGACTGATCTCCTTTATGATTGACTGGTTGGATCTCCTTGCAGTCCAAGGGCCTCTCAACAGTCTTCTCCGACACCACAGTTCAAAAGCATCAATTCTTTGGCACTCAGTTTTCTTTATAGTCCAACTCTCACATCCATACATGACCACTGGAAAAACCATATAGCCTTGACCAGACAGAACTTTGTTGGCAAAGTAATGTCTCTGTTTTTTAGTATGCTGTCTAAGTTCATCATAACTTTCCTTCCAAGGAGTAAGAATCTTTTAATTTCAAGGCTGCAATCACCATCTGCAGTGATTTTGAAGCCCCACAAAAATAAAATCTGTCACTGTTTCCACTGTTTCACCATCTATCTGCCATGAAGTGATGGGACCAGATGCCATGATCTTCGTTTTCTGAATATTGAGCTTTAAGCCAACTTTTTCACTCTCCTCTTTCACTTTCATCAAGAGGCTCTTTAGTTCTTCTTCACTTTTTGCCATAAGGGTGGTGCTATCTGCATATTTGAGGTTATTGATATTTCTCCCAGCAACCTGATTCCAGCTTGTGCTTCCTCCAGCCCAGTGTTTCTCATGATGTATTCTGTATATAAGTTAAATAAGCAGGGTGACAATATGCAGCCTTGATGTATTCCATTTCCTATTCGGAACTAGTCTGTTGTTCCATGTCCAGTTCTACAGTTTTCTCAAGAGGCAGGTCAAGTGGTCTGGTATTCCCATCTCTTGAAGAATTTTCCACATTTTATTGTGATCCCCACAGTCAAAGGCCTTGGCATAGTCAATAAAGCAGAAATAGATGTTTTTCTGGAACTCTCTTGCTTTTTGCATGATCCAGAGGATGTTGGAAATTGGATCTCTGGTTCCTCTGCCTTTTCTAAAACCAGCTTGAACATCTGGAAGTTCATGGTTCACGTATTGCTGAAGCCTGGCTTGGAGAATTTTCAGCATTACTTTACTAGCATGTGAGANGCTGAGAATCTTACTGGTCTTAAATCTACAGAGTATAGAAGAGCAACTGACATTTAATAAACTCAGAATAAGAATTAGTTTGGTCAATAATTTTTAGCTTTTTTAAGACACTAAGACCTTATTTAAGCAAATATTTAGATTTTTTTCCTCCTCTGACCCTTCTGTGATTTTAGACAATAATTGTGAGTGATATTACTCAATATCTGTTTGTCCAATATACATTTATATTCATATTTTGCATAAGACAATAATATAAAGATATATTATAAAATCATGTGTAAAACAAATGTGAGGATGTAAAAATCTATTCTATTTTTTTCGACATCCTGAATGAATCCTCTCTAATAGTTTTGCTGTACTATACTAGAATATACTACCTATTCTAATTCAGGGCTATTACTATTGTTAAACTGACAAAAGAATCAATTTCTTCTATATAGGGTTTTCTGTTTTTATTTTCTGGAGAGCATAAACTTGAACTGTTATTTCTTCACAGCATGAGAGAAAGAAGAGAACTTTTTTTTTTTTAATGACAACAGGAAAACCTGAAAATCTTGAAAGTACATGTTTTATATACTATTAGGGAATGACTTCATGAATCATTAAAATGGACAGGTTTAGGAATTACTATTAAGAAAGGTAATCACTATGGACAAAGAACTTATTGTTCATCTGTTTTTGAATGATTTACCTGTCACTATGTGTTAGCTAGAGCTGTTTTGTTGCTGGAATCATGACACAGACAAAGATAAAGCTTTCAACCTGTACCAAAGATAACATAAAAGACAATCAAGAGTCCATTGCTTGAACAGACTCGAATCAGACAGCTACTATTCTTGAACAAAGGTGAGGAAAACTAGCTTTACAATGCCTTTTTGCTTACTGGTCAAGTTCTAGGGAAGAAATATGAACCAAAATAAGAGTTTTCTAGTAGTACTTCACAGTGGAGTACTTTCTTTCTCTCCCTTGTAGGTGGAATCTTATTGAATAAATTCAATTTATATTCTCTGTCTTCTGCGGTTTGATAACAATGGGAAGGAAACCAGTTTAAAGATGGAATGTGTGGTGAGATCCTGACTAATCTGTCTCCTCTTTAGTGCTCATCACAATGACTGACAAGTTTTGTTAATATGGGGAAAAGCTTCAACATCTTTGTAAATCAGAACTAGGTGTCATCTTATTTCAGGAAGGTGAAAGAATTTCTCCTCTCTTATGGCCAATGGAGTCAAACTGAAGGCATCCAGAACTGAAAAACAAACTCCTTCTAAGAGAAAATATTTAATAGGTGTGAGGATGAGATGGAGAGAAAAGGAAAGTGGGGAAGAAGCCTACAGGCCCTGCTCAGGAGCTGAGGGCAGACAGAGGGGCCTCTGGGTGCCCCCTAGAGTGGTTGACAGTATTTCAATTCCGAAAAAAGCATCTGGTATAAATAGTACAGTGAAGTACAAGAGTGTAGTACCTTTATGTATACCACACCCAGATTGCCACGCAAGGAAGATCTTTGGAAAAAATGCTCCCCAGCTCCTTAAGGCATCTGAAAGGAGATAGTGACTTATGCTTCTCCTACCATATGAAGAAGAAACAATAAGAACATTATGAGAATCCGGATAGATCCCGTTAACATGATGTTCTCAGAACACTTTAAATTCCTACTTCTATAAGAGAAAACTAGATAAGTATAAAACTACGGTTTTGAGAGTAGATTAAAAGGGAAAATATGGAGCATAACAAAATCAAAATAAGACACTGCCATTTCTCTAGAACATCTTTGTCTTTGGTAACATCAAATTACTAAAAGGAAAAGGTAAAGTGTAGAAAACACATGTTTCATGTCCTTGATAAAATTTAAAAAGGAACAAAATTTATCACCCTGTTCCTCAGCTTTCACTGAATGAGAGAATCCTTTTAGAACTTGTGAAAATGATGGATTCCACTCAGAAAAAAATACATATACCAACACTCTCACAGAAAAAAAAATGTTTCCAGAAAATTTTAGGAGTTTTATAAGTTCCTTCAAATACGTCTGTTGATCCCAGGTTACCCTTTATTATTCTGAGCTCTCCAGAGAAACAGAATTAGTAGAAACAGATGGATTCCTATATGTATGAATTAGCTTACATAATCAGGGAGCCTGAGATCCATACTGCAAGGTCTGCAGTTGGCAAGCTGGAGACCCAGGGAATCTTGTGATGTGAGTCCCAGTCCAATTCCAGTTTCTACTTCAGTTTGAAGACAGGCGGACAGGAAAAAAGAATGCTCATTTACTCACCATTTTTGTCCTATTCAGGCCTTCATCTGATTGGTTGAATCCCGCCCACCTTGGGGAAGGCCGTCTGTGTTCTTCAGTCTACAGATTCAGACATTAACCTTATCTAGAAACATCCTCCCAGACATCCCAGAATAATTTTTAATCAATTATCTGAGCACTCTGTGGCCCAGTCAATTTAGCACATAAAACGAACCATCATAATCTTTCATCAAAAGAAAGATGTCATGAGAAAGATGAATATATGATATCTTGTATATGTGGA
Source organism: Neotragus moschatus (assembly GCA_006410615.1). Classification (NCBI taxonomy): domain Eukaryota; kingdom Metazoa; phylum Chordata; class Mammalia; order Artiodactyla; family Bovidae; genus Neotragus; species Neotragus moschatus. The sequence continues at coordinate 1,479,257 of SJYA01000655.1, forward strand.
ATCTTAAAAATGTTATAAAAGAGCTTATTTTAAAAACAGAAATACACTTAGAGACATAGAAAACAGTCATGATTTTGTTGTTGTTCAGTTACTAAGTTGTATTCAATTCTGTGACCCCATGGACTGTAGCACATCAGCCTTCTTGTCCTTCACTGTTTCCAAGAGTTTGCTCAAATTCATCTCTATTGAGTCAATTGTGCTATCTAACCATCTCATCTTCTGCTGCCCGTTTCTCCTTTTGCCTTCCATCTTTCCCAGCATCAGGATATTTTCCAGTGAGTTGCCTCTTCACATCAGGTGGCCAAAATATTGGAGTTTCAGCTTCAGCATCAGTCCTTCCAATGAATTTTCAAGGTTGATCTCTTTTAGGATTGACTGGTTGGCTCTCCTTGCTGTCCAAAGGGCTCTCGAGATTCTTCTCTAGCACTACAATCTAAAATCATCAATTCTTTGGTGTTCAGCCTTCTTTATGGTTCAACTCTCATATCCATACATGACTAATGGAAAAATCATAGCTTTGGCAAACTTATGATTACCAAAGGGGAAAGGAGGGGAGAGATAAATTAGGAGTTTGAGGTTGACATATGCAAACTACTATACACAAAATAGATAAGCAGTAAAGTCCTACTATAGAGCAGAGGGTACTACAATATCTTATAATAAACTATAGTGAAAAAGACTATAAACAAGAATGCATACATATAATAAAACTGTATTGCTTTGCTGTATATCAGAAACTAGCACAAGATTTAGACCAACATATTTTGACAAAATTTTTTAATTAAAAAAAAGAGGAAAGTGTCATAAATAAAGCACAATCTGAGATAAGTTAACATTGATACCAATATCCAAATTCATAAAGCACAAATTTTTGAGCTGAATAGACATTTCAAAATCCTAGTTCAGTTTTCACCATTGGCTGTGTGATATTGGGTACATATTACTCAGCTTATCTAAATTTGGTCAGAAACACATATGAATGGATGAGTATGGCATTTATGGTCACAAGGTTAAATAACATGATTCTTGAATTTAAAATTACAATAGAAACAATGAGTATCACACTACATTGGAAAAATTAGAGGAAGACTTAGGAAAATAAATAAATTTACTTTTAGGTCTAAAAAAGAAAGTCAGATTGTATATAAACAGGAAATAGTTTGTACTCATAACTCCCTGAAGAAAGCCACACAGTTTAGAAGGAAAAGGTGTTAGCCAGTAGCAGCCAGGAAACATTTGTAGGTGGACAAAATCACAAAGATATTTTCAAATACTAAACAAGTAGCAAATTCATAGTGCCCTTCATGAACAAGAATCTGAAGTATTTTCTCCAGAACAATAAAAGTTAATCAATATGCAAATAAAAGACTGAGAAAATTGTGACCAGAAAAGAAAAGCCAGGAGCATTGAAATCAGTCAAAATGTAGAAATATCAGAGTCATCCTAAATATACAGAGTTTATCACAAAATGTTTGCTTTTGGAATAAAAGTCTAATTTAAGAAATGAGACATAAACACTGAGCTTAAATGTTTAAAAATTAGGACATTGAAGGAGAGAGTGCCTCATAACTTATTTTAAAAAATAACATTTACAAATTGAAACACTGGATAGTGACTTCTGGTAGATTTAGAAATTTGTTATTCACATTATTCAAGAAACTGACCCCTAGCACAAGAGCCTATACAGGTCCACAAAAGTGGAAAAAAGTGCAAATAGTTAAAATTCTCTTTAAGCTAACATTTATATACTCTTCTCTTTTGGGTAACTGATCAAATTTTTCAGGAAGAACCTTAGTCTGATAACTATTCTTTCATACCTCAAAACATTTTTCCGTTACTTTGGCACAATAATACCACTTGGTAGTAAGTTCCAGGTTTATGCTATTTTCTGGTTTACATTATTCTCACCTCACAATTATGAGTAATGTTACCTATTGTCTTTTAGTGTTTAGGCTTATGAAGGAAAATTCTTAAGTCTGATTTTTGCACATTTTTCATTAGTCTCTTTCCTTCTTCTCAATATTCCAGATGAGGTGTGAAAGGGATATAAAATGAATCACAAAGACATAAATTTAACTGACACAGTGAAGTATATTCTTAGACTCCTGGATAGTGGTCCCCTCTGCTCCCCCCTTATGTTGGCCTCCAGACTTGATGAAACTGCACTGATAGGCATGGGAGCTGCTTTCCTAATAAATCCTCTATCTCTCTCTTCAGTCTTGCATGGACTGCAATGTACATTTTCTTCTTGCAATGGGAAATATATATGTTTGGAACAAAATCATTTGCTGAATACTCTGCCCTGTCCTCCTTGTCTCCTGCTCACAGGACAGTCAGTTAAGAGCCTTTGCCACTCATCCCTCAGCTCTGACTCCCACTGCCCTGAGATTTTATCTTCTTCATCAATTGTAAGCACCTCATCCTTGTCTCAGGCTAAGCTAACTAGTAAATTACTTTATGGAAATGTTTGTGATTTTGAAACAGGTTATCAATCAAGTTATAAACAAATTATGATAATCCATCAAAATGAAAACTATTTTTTCCCTTAAAAGATGAAGCCGTCATAAGGGATGATTTTTTTAAAAAAGCATTCATAAACATGCTAGGTAAAAGTGCAATTTATTTCAACTTGCTTGAAAAAGCCTTGGCAAGAGATTTAGAAATGCTTCTAAACTTTTATTTCTTAATTCCACATCCTACAAAGTATTCTAAGAAAGTAAATGAAATAACATAAAGACTGATGAACAAAGAGATCCAACTAGTCCATCCCAAAGGAGATCAGTCCTGGGCGTTCATTGCAAGGACTGATGTTGAAGCTGAAACTCCAATACTGCGAAGAGCTGACTTATTTTTAAAGGCCCTGATGATGCAGATGGTGACTGGAGCCATGGAATTAAAAGATGCTTACTCCTTGGAAGAAAAGTTATGACCAACCTAGATAGCATATTGAAAAGCAGAGACATTACTTTGCCAACAAAGGTCCATCTAGTCAAGCCTATGGTTTTTCCAGTGGTCATATATGGATGTGAGAGTTGGTCTGTGAAGAAAACTGAGCACTAAAGAATTGATGCTTTTTATTTTTTTACTGGGAAGAATTTTTTAATTAATTAACACTTTTTTGCTTTTCCAAGTTTTTATTTATCATTTTTTAAAATTTTTATTTTTACTTTATTTTACTTTACAATACTGTATTGGTTTTGCCATACATTGACATGAATCCACCACTGCTGTACATGAGTTCCCAATCCTGAACCCCACTCCCACCTCCCACCCCATATCCTCTCTCTAGATCATCCCTATGCACCAGCCCCAAGCATCCTGTATCCTGTATCAAACATAGACTGGTTATTCGTTTCTTACATGATAGTATACATGTTTCAGTGCCCTTCTTCCAAATCATCCCACCCTCTCCCTCAGAGTCCAAAAGTCCGTTCTATACATCTGTGTCTCTTTTGCTGTCTCACATACAGGGTTATCATTACAATGTTTCTAAATTCCATATATATGTGTTAGTATACTGTATCGATGTTTTTCTCTCTGACTTACTTCACTCTGTATAATCGGATACAGTTTCATCCATCTCACTAGAAATGACTCAAATGTATTCTTTTTAATGACTGAGTGAATTGATGGTTTTGAACTGTGGTGTTGGAGAAGACTCTTGAGAGTCCCTTGGACTGCAAGGAGATTCAACCAGTCCATTTTAAAGGAGATCGGTCCTGGGCATTCTTTGGAAGAAATGATGCTAAAGCTGAAACTCCAGTACTTTGACCACCTCATGAGAAGAGTTGACTCTTTGGAAAAGACTCTGATGCTGGGAGGGATTGGGGTCAGGAGGAGATGGGGACGACAGAGGATGAGATGGCTGGATGACATCACTGACTCGATCGACCTGAGTTTGAGTGAACTCCGGGAGATGGTGATGGANCAGTACTTTGACCACCTCATGAGAAGAGTTGACTCTTTGGAAAAGACTCTGATGCTGGGAGGGATTGGGGTCAGGAGGAGATGGGGACGACAGAGGATGAGATGGCTGGATGACATCACTGACTCGATCGACCTGAGTTTGAGTGAACTCCGGGAGATGGTGATGGACAGGGAGGCCTCAGTTCAGTTCAGTTCAGTCGCTCAGTCGTTTGCAACTCTTTGCAACTCCATGAATGGCAGCACACCAGGCCTCCCTGTAGATCAGAAACTCCTGGAGTTCACTCAAACTCATGTCGATCAAGTCAGTGATGCCATCCAGCCATCTCATCTTCTGTCGTCCCCTTCTCCTCCTGCCCCCAATCCCTCCCACCATCAGAGTCTTTTCTAATGAGTTAACTCTTCGCATGAGGTGGCCAAAGTACTGGAGTTTCAGCTTTAGCATCATTCTTTCCAAAGAACACCCNCCGAAGAACTGATGCTTTTGAACTGTGGTGTTGGAGAAGACTCTTGAGAGTCCCTTGGACTGCAAGGAGATCCAACCAGTCCATTCTGAAGGAGATCATCCCTGGGTGTTCTATGGAAGGACTGATGCTAAAGCTGAAACTCCAATACTCTGGCCACCTTATACGAAGAGTTGACTCATTGGAGAAGACTCTGATGCTGGGAGGGATTGGGGGCAGGAGGAGAAGGGGATGACAGAGGATGAGATGGCTGGATGGCATCACTGACTCGATGGACTTGAGTCTGAGTGAACTCCGGGAGTTGGTGATGGACAGGGAGGCCTGGTGTGCTGTGATTTATGGGGTCGCAAAGAGTCAGACACGACTGAGCGACTGAACTGAATTCTGCATATAAGTTAAATAAGCAGGGTGACAATATACAGCTTTGATGTACTCTTTTCCCAATTTGGAACCAGTGTGTAGTTTTGTTGCAGGAAGAGGGATTCCCTTCCAGGGCCCGAAACTGGGCTCTTGCCTAACACTCAGAAATGAATTGTCCGAGGAGACACATCTGCTGACAAAGCAAGAGATTTTATTAGGAAAAAGCACCCGGTTGGAGAGCAGTAGGGTAAGGGAACCCAGGAGAATGGCTCTGCCGCATGGCTCACAGTCTCGGGCTTTATGGTGATGGGATTAGTTTCTGGGTGACCTTTGGCTAATCATTCTAATTCAGAGTCTTTCCTGGTGGCTCGTGCATCGCTCAGCCAAGATAGATGCTAGCGAGAGGGATTCTGGGAAGTGAACGGACACACGGTGTCTCCTTTCGACCTTTCCCGAACTCTTCCGGTTGGTGGTGGCTCATTAATTCCCTATTCCTTATCAGGATCTCCTGTCATAAAACAACTCATGCAAATGGTTACTATGGTGCCTGGCCAGGTTGGCGGTTTCAATCAGTGTGCTTCCAGTAACAGTTTCATGTCTCGTTCTAACTATTGCTTCTTGACCTGCATACAGATTTCTCAGGAGGCAGGTGAGGTGGTCTGGTATACCCCCCAAATTTCCACAGTTTGTTGTGATCCAAACAGTCAAGGGCTTTGGCATAGTCAATAAAGCAGAAGCAAATGTTTTTCTGGAACTCTCTTGCTTTTTCTATGATCCAGCGAATGTTGGCAATTTGATCTCTGGTTCCTCTTCCTTTTCTAAATCCAGCTTGGGACTTAAGGAATTTGGTTTAGGTCGTACCTGAATGGTCTAGTGGTTTTCCCTACTTTGTTCAATTTAAGTCTGAATTTGGCTGTAAGGAATTCATGATATGAGCTACAGTCAGCTCCTGGTTTTATTTTTGCTGATTGTATAGAGCTTCTCCATCTTGGGCTGAAAAGAATATAATCAGTCTGATTTTGGTGTTGACCATCTGGTGATGTCCATGTGTAGAGTCTTCTTGACATGTGGACAGTCTATATGTGCACACATCATGGTGGAGAGTTCTGACAAAACGTGGTCCAATGGTAAACCACTTCAGTATTCTTGCCTCGAGAACCCCGTGAACAGTATGAAAAGGCAAAATATAGGACACTCAAAGATGAACTCCACAGGTCGGTAAGTGCCCAGTATGCTACTGGAGATCAGTGGAGAAATAGCTCCAGAAAGAAGGAAGAGTTGGAGCCAAAGCAAAAACAACACCCAGTTGTGGATGTGACTGGTGAGGGAAGTAAATTCCAAGGCTGCAAATGAACCTGGAATATTGTATAGGAACCTGAATGTTAGGTCCGTGAATCAAGGCAAATTGGAAATGGTCAAATAGGAGATGGCAAGAGTGAACATGGACATTTTAGGAATCAGTGAACTAAAATGAACTGGAATGGGTGAATTTAACTTAAAGAGATAAAAAAACACATTTCTGTTATCTTATTCCCTAGCCTTATTTTAGCCAAATAAGTCTAGGAAATTTTTTTTAATGGAAGTATATTTGATTTATAATACATTTATACGTACAGACACATATATATTCTTTGACTAAAAAATATAGTCACAACTTGTAAGCAGAGTTATTTTATGTTAAGCCCAAGAGATAGCATCTCAGTTGTCTAGAGAAAACTGCTCCAAGGAGGAAGGAGTGGAAGTCAGGCTATATACGAGTTTGCAATAAAGGTAGCAGTGCTGTCTGAACAACTAAGGTCAGGTATCAAGGAATTTAGCAATCTTTGTATGGGAAGATGCAAGCCTCAGGGCTCACGCAATTCATTCCTTTCATATGCACTTCAGCTATCTGAGGCCAATCCTGTTTTCTTTTTCACCTTGCTGCTTGCATTCCCCCAGCTCCTCAGCAATCAACTCGGGGGTAGCAGCGCCCAATGGATTGCAGTTTTGGGAGCCCTCATTCACATTCGGAGGCCAGAAATCTCTGATGGATGTGACATCTTGTTTTTATTATTTTCTTGTTATTAATATGGCAGAAGATATTTGCATTTCACAGTTCTTTAGATCTCTGTTCAACCACCAGTCTTAGAAAAGACTTTCTGATGACCCTATCTAAACGAATGAATAAGTGAATACATTCACCAATGCTCATTTAGGCTGTACCTGGAAGAGGCTTTTTCTCAAAAAGATAAACAAATGAACAAATTTTTGTTATTTTATTCCTTATCCTTATTTTAGCCAAATAAGGCTAGGAAAAAAAATATTTTTTTAACGGAAGTATAGTTAATTTACAATATTGTGTGAGTTTCAGGTGTACAGAAGAGCGATTTAAATACATACACACACACATATTCTTTTTCAGATTCTTTCCCTTGTAGATTATTATGTAATAGTGACTATAGTTCCCTGTGCTATACATATAGCAGACCCTTATGGGTTATCTATTTTTATACATAGTAGTTTGTATCTGTTAAACCCAGCCTCAGTTCTGTTCAGCTCAGTTACTCAGTCCTGTCCGACTCTCTGTGACCCCATGGACTGCAGCAAGCCAGGCTTCCCTGTCCATCACCAACTTTCAGAGCTTGCTCAGACTCACGTCCATGGAGTCGGTGATGCCATCCAACCATTTCATCCTCTGTTGTCCTCTTCTCCTCCCTTCAATCTTTCCCAGCATCAGGGTCTTCTCCAATGAATCAGTTCTTCCCATCAGATGCGCAAAGTATTGGAGCTTCAGCTTTGGTATCAGTCCTTCCAATGAATATTCAGGGTTGATTTCCATTAGGATTGACTGGTTTGATCTCTGTGCTGTCCAAAGGACTCTCAAGAACCTTCTCCAACACCACACTTCAAAAGCATCAGTTCTTCGGTGCAAGGGAATACCAGCCTAAGGAATTCTTAAATCTATTCTCAGCACCCATTTCTTAGTCTGGACTCAGTAATTCTTTCGAAACAGATAATCCCTGTGGAGATTAGGCTGCCCTCTCCAGTCTCTTCTTCCTAGAAAGCTTGGGCAAAAGAGAGTAGGATTTATTTAAATAGCTAAAACACACTCTCACACAAATCCTAGAAAATAAAGGTTAAAGCAGATAAGAGTTTTCTAACTTCATGTATTTTCAGTGTTTACTATGAGCCCTTTTTTCAAATCCTTTTTTTCAAAGCCCCTTTTTCAAATTGCTCTTTTACCACTCCCACCCTTAGTGGAGTCCCAAGGCCTTTTTGAACTTTGGAGATTACTTGCTGATTTCCAGCTCATATTGCTAGCAAACAGAAGACAAGAATGGAAATTGGAAACATTATTAGTGTTTTTGTCCTTCCCTAAGAGAATGCCCTCAAGCTGCAAAGCTACTAGGTCCCCAGGAAGGCTTGGGGGAGGAGGGGAAGGGCTGAGACACCTAAGGGGGCATAGCTCCTCTCCTTTTGAATGAGGGAAGGGAGCTTTGAGCTTACAATAAGCCTGCAGGAATCTAAATTTGCATTCATTATCAGTCCATTGATTTATCTATTCCTTTATTTACTCAACAAATATTTGGGATTAGGGCTTCCCTTGTGGCTCAGCTGGTAAAGAATCTGCCTGCAGTATGGGAGACCTGGGTTCAATCCCTGGATTGGGAAGATCTTCTGGAGAAGGGAAAGGTTAACCACTCCAGTCTTCTGGCCTAGAGAATTCCATGGACTGTATAGTCCATGAGGTCACAAAGAGTCAGACACGACTGAGCAACTTTCGCTTCATTTCATTTCACTACACTAAAAGCCGAGAAGAGCTCCAAGCATTATCTGCAGTTTGGTGGAGCAGTGGAGCAAAATGTTTAATGGTAAAAGTAACAGGACTTTTAAAATTAGGCAATAAAATTCTTAAATTTATATGTAAAAGATAATGTGAGAACATTCCTCCAGGGGAAGAAATAATATGGCCCTAACAGATATTATTTACCTTCAATAACATAGGGCACTGGAGTTTAAATAAAGAGAACAGAAAGTTCACACAGATTTGTGAATTTAATATGCCATAAAGATGGCATCTCAAGTCAGTGAAGAAAAGGTAAACTGTTCAATAAACGGTGTTGAGACAACTGGGGAACCATCTGGGAAAAATTAAAGCTGTCACACCTAACACCTTGAAATTGGACAAATTACGAAAGGATTACGAATTTAAATATAGCAAACTCGACCATAAAATTACTAGGGAAAAAAGAAAAACACAGGTGACTACTTCAGCAATCTTGGGGAGCGGAAGACTTTTATAACTATGATACAAAATCCAGAAACCATGGAGTTAAACTGCATTAAAAAAAATCCACGTGGCAAAACTCAAAAGGAAAATTAATACCAACAACAAACTGAGAGACGGATTTGCAGTTCATGAGAAAGAAAATGCTAATTTCTTTAATTTCATTTACAAATGATCTAACTGGAAAAATAGGTAAAGGATGTGAAAAGATAGAAAAGGAAGTAAAATATTTCCAAAACCTACGAGGATTAGGAGGAATGGAAGTTAACTGTAAATCAACTGCACTTCAGTGTTTAAAAGGAAAGACTTCTCCGGTGGTCCAGTGCTTCCGAAAATGGGGGACGGGGGGGAGGGGGATGATAGCTTATGGTGAATGGTGTCAGATTCCTGATCTCCAAAGAAGGTTTAGCTTTGGGACTAGGGACCAGGCTCGATCACTCAAGAGCTTTTGGACAGCATAATTTTATTGAAGTGAAAAAGGGACAGAAATAGCTTCTGGCATGGACATCCGAAGAGGGACTGAGAGTGCCCCCCACGCTAGTTTTAGCAAGCTGTTCTCTGTTAGAAAGCTATTACTCAGATAAGAGAGACACCTCAAGGCTGAGGGAGTTTCACCAGGCCCCTCTCCCACAATATGCATTTTTGAAATAGGATGGCAGGAGGTGTGTCATCCTCCAGCCATAAAACAATTGATATGAATACTGGTTTGTTAACCTATTATCAGCCCACAGTTTGAGAAAAGGAGAAAAGTTAGTCTTAGGTGGCACCATTTTGAAGAAAGGCAAATTCCAAAACAAATACATAATTTCACTAACGTAGCTTCAGTTCAGTTCAGTCGCTCAGTTGTGTCTGACTCTTTGCGACCCCATGAATCGTAGCACACCAGGCCTCCCTGTCCATCATCAACTCCTGGAGTTCACTCAGATTCACGTCCATTGAGTCGGGGATGCCATCCAGCTATCGCATCCTCGGTCGTCCCCTTCTCCTCCTGCCCGCAATCCCTCCCAGCATCAGAGTCTTTTCCAATGAGTCAGCTCTTCGCAATGTAGCTTAAGAAAAACCATTCCATGAGAAAAATGCATTGGTTAGCTCAAGGTTTGAGAAAAGTTAAGTTTAGGTGGAACTGGGTGTTGTCAGAGCAACACAGAATTTTAAGAGACGCTTGCAGCCTATTTACTCCGTTTGGAGACCCATGGCCTTCCTGCCTGTTTCCCTCTCAGGAATGGGGTGGGGGTGGGGGGGAGGTGTGTGTGTCTGTGGACTCCTGAGCTTGGAAGCTTTTTTTGTCCCATTTCCTGTAGGCAAGACTCCAGCCTTCATGCTCTTTCCTAAATTCCAAACAGTGGATTCAAACAATTGCTAATCAAGGGAGGAGAAACCATGAAACCACCTCAGTTCAGTTCGGTGGCTCAATTGTGTCTGACTCTTTGCTACCCAATGGACTGCAGCACACCCGGCTTCCTTGTCCATCACCAACTCCTGGAGCTTACTCAAACTCATGTCCACGGAGGCGGTGATGCCAACCAACCATCTCATCCTCTGTCATCCCCTTCTCCTCCAGCCTTCATTCTTTCCCAGCATCAGGATCTTTTCCAATGAGTCAGTTCTTCGAATCAGGTGGCCAGAGTATTGGAGCTCCAGCTTCAGCATCAGTCCTTCCAATGAATATTCAAGACTGATTTCCTTTGGATTGCCTGGTTGTATCTCCTTGCAGACCAAGGGACTCTCAAGAGTCTTCTTCAACACCATAGTTCAAAAGCATCAATTCTTCAGCACTCAGCTTTCTTTATAGTCCACTTTCACATCCATACATGACTACTGGAAAAACCATAGCTTTGACTAGATAGATCTTTGTTAGCAAAGTCATGTCTCTTCTTTTTAATATGCTATCTAGGTTGGTCATAGCTTTTCTTCCAAGGAGCAACCATCTTTTTTTTTTTTTCATTTCTAATTTTATTGATTCGATTTTTCTCTCTTTGTTTCTTGATGAGTCTGGCTAGTGGTTTGTCAATTTTATTTATCCTTTCAAAGAACCAGCTTTTGGCTTTGTTGATTTTTGCTATGGTCTCTTTCGTTTCTTTTGCATTTATTTCTGCCCTAATTTTNTGCAGTGATTTTGGAGCCCCCCAGAATAAAGTCTCTCACTGTTTCCATTGTTTCCCCATCTATTTGCCAAGATGTGATAGGAATGGATGCCACAAACTTAGTTTTCTGAATGTTGAGTTTTAAGCCAGCTTTTTCACTCTCCTCTTTCACTTTCATAAACAGGCTCTTTGGTTCTTTGCTTCCTGCCATAAGGGTGGTGTCATCTGCATATCTAAGGCTATTGATATTTCTCCCAGAAATCTTGATTCCAGCTTGTGCTTCATCCAGCCTGGCAATTCGCATGATGTACTCTGCATATAAGTTAAATAAGCAGGGTGACAAGATGCAGCCTTGACATACTCCTTTCCCAATGTGGAACCAGTCTGTTGCTCCATGTAAAGTTCTAACTGTTGCTTCTTGACCTCATATAGATTTCTCAGGAGGCAGGTCAGGTGCTTTGGCATTCCCATCTCTTGAAGAATTTCCCACAGTTTGTTGTGATCCACAGAGTCAAAGGCTTTGCAATAGTCAATAAAGCAGAACTTTTTCTGGAACTCTTTTGCTTTTTCTATGATCCAACAGATGTTGGCAATTTAATCTCTGGTTCCTCTGTCTTTTCTAAATCCAATTTGAACATCCAGAAGTTCACGGTTCACATATTGTTGAAGCCTAGCTTGGAGAATTTTGAGCATTACTTTGCTAGTGTGTGAGATGAGTGCAATTGTGCGGTAGTTTGAACAATCTTTGGCATTGCCTTTCTTTGAATTTAAAATGAAAATGAACTTCTCTAGTCCTATGGCCACTGCTGAGTTTTCCAAATTTGCTGGCTTATGGAGCGCAGCACTTTCACAGCATCATCTTTTAGGATTTGAAATAACTCAGTTGGAATTCCATCACCTCTATTAGCTTTGTTCATAGTGATGCTTCCTAAGGCCCACTTGATTTTGCATTCTAGGATGTCTAGCTCTAGTCCAGTGATCACACCACCATGGTTATCTGGGTCATGAAGATCTTTTTGTATAGTTCTTCTGTGTATTTTTGCCATCTCTTCTTAATATCTTCTGCTTCTGTTAGGTCCATACCATTTCTGTCCTTTATTGTCTTTGCATGAGATGTTCCCTTGATATCTCTAATTTTCTTGAAGAGATTTCTGGTCTTTCCCATTCTATTGTTTACCTCTATTTCTTTGCACTGATCACTGAGAAAGGCTTTATCTCTCCTTACTATTCTTTGGAATTCTGCACTCAAATAGGTATATCTTTCCTTTTCTCCTTTGCCTTTCACTTCTCTTCTTTTCTCAGCTATTTATAAGGCCTCCTCAGGCAACCATTTTGCCTTTTTGCATTTCTTTTTCTTGGGGATGGTCTTGATCACTGCCTCCTATACAATGTCACAACCTCCATCCATAGTTCTTCAGGCACTCTGTCTATCAGATCAAATCCCTTGAATCTGTTTGTCACTTCTCCTGTATAATCATAAGGGATTTAGTTTAGGTCATACCTGAACGGTCTAGTGGTTTTCCCGACTTTCTTCAAGTTTGAATTTAAGTTTGAATTTTGCAATAAGGAGTTCATGATCTGAGCCACAGTCAGGTCCTGGTTTTATTTTTGTTGACTGTATAGAGCTTCTCCAACTTTGGCTGCAAATAATATAATCAATCTGATTTCAATATTGACCATCTGGTGATGATGACCATGTGTAGAATCTTCTCTTGTGTTGCTGGAAGACGGTGTTTGCTATGACCAGTGCATTCTCTTGGCAAAACTCTACTAGCCTTTGCCCTGCTCCATTTTGTACTCTGAAGCCAAATTTGCATTACTCTAGGTACCCCTGACTTCCTACTTTTGCATTCCAGTCCCCTGTAATGAAAAGGACATCTTTTTTGGGTGTTAGTTCTAGAAGGTCTTGTAGGTCTTCAACTTCAGCTTCTTCAGCATTACTGTTTGAAACCACCTATGCAAGAGTAAAGGAACCAGAGAATCTCATCAGGATTAGAGGACCCTGCCCACACCCTAACCTTGTCAGCAACCCCACCCTTGAAATTGTTGTCCAAGGCTCTGTAACCCCATGGAATGCAGCATGTTCTATCCTCTACTGTCTCCTAAGGTTTGCTCAAATTCACATCCATTAAGTCTGTTATGCTATCTACCCTTAAAGTATTGTTATAAAACTCCTTGTCAGGGGCTTCTCTCATGGTCTAGTGGTTAGGACTCTGCACTTTCAATGTAAGGGGTGCAGGTTCTCTCCCTAGTCGGGGAATTAGGATCTCAAGTGGCATAGCTAAAAAATGAAAATATAATTAACAATAAGAAAAAAAAAGACACTCCAGTAATCTTGCCTGGAAAACCCATGGACAGAAGAGCCTGGCAGGCTACAGTCCATGGGGTCGCAAGAGTCAGACACAACTTAGCAACTAAACCATCCACCACTACAAAGTGAATATGTCCCTAAAGATAATGTCTGAAAAGGATATTTGCTATATATTACCTAATTTTTTGGTGGGAGGGTGGGAATCCAGGAAGACTTGGGATTACTTTTTCATCAGCTTCCATTTTATGCTTATTTATAATGGCCATTATTTTTACCAATACTGTAAAACTATGAAAATGAATAAAATACTAAAAGTTTCGTATAGCCAAGAAAAAAAAGAAAAAAAGACTCCTCATGAAATCTTCTAGCATTGGGCCACACAGTCTGTTGAGGCAGGAACCTGCTGTATACCCCTTTGCTTGGCAAAACAATACTATCCTTTTATACTTCATGTGGCAGCCCGTGGAGGCTACTCTGTCCATGGGATTCTCCAGGCAAGAATACTGGAGTAGGTTGCCATTTCCTTCTCCAGGGGATCTTCCCAACCCAGGGATTGACCCTGTGTCTCCTGCATAGCTGGCAGATTTTTATACTGTCCCTTGTAGTACATACTTCATCCAAACCTCTGTCTAAAACTCTGTCTCCAAACTTTAATCCAGCACCAGTGCAGAGAGGCAGTTTTCAGCACCATTAGGACTTTATATTTTCACTGCCAAAGGCAAGAGTTCAATCCCTGGTCAGGGACTAAAATCATGCAAGTCTCCTGACACGGAGGAAAAAAAAACAAACACACATACAAAAAAAATTGAAAAAAGAAAGAAAAAGGAAGAAAATAAAATAAATAGAGAAATAACAATTAAAACTGCACTTAAAAAAAAAAAAAAAACTACACTGAAATGTTATTTCCCCACCTGATTGCTAATCCCAAAGTTTGATGGCTATTTTGGCTTGAGAGGGTGTTTTCAGGCAGGGTCCTTACACATTCTCGGTGGGTCCGCATATTGGAAGATGCTTTCGTCAAATCTGTGATTGTCACTGACTCCCATCCTCTTTGACTCAGCAATTCCAGTTCTAGGAATTTATCCTACAGACATAATCTCACTTGTGCAAAATATCATATATAAAATTAATTGAAGTACTAGAAGTTTGTTAACAATTTATAGCCAAGGCGCAGAATGAGGGGGGAGGGGCTTAACTGGATGGAACATTCTAAGAGGAAAGGAAGGTTGGGATTCTGGCTAAAGTGACATAACAGGATTCTTAGTGAAGGCAGGCCAGGGCATGAGATATCACCTGAGATAGTGAAAGAAAGTGAAAGTGAAGTCGCTCAGTCTGGCCTGACTCTTTGCGACCCCATGGACTGTAGCCTACCAGGCTCCTCCGTCCATGGGATTTTCCAGGCAAGAATACTGGAGTGGGTTGCCATTTCCTTCTCCAGGAGATCTTCCTGACCCAGGGATTGAACCTGGGTCACCAGCATTGTAGGCAGACACTTTACCATCTGAGCCACTACCTGATCAGATATGGATGGGGATCAGATATAGAGTATGGAGGATTTTGGCTAAACCAACTTAAGAGAATTCTTGCTAAAATTGTGGACAAAGAAAAATTGAAGCCTCATAGAGAAGTTTAGGGAGTCCTGAGCAGAATGTGGTCAAGGAGAGAATCTTTGTCATGCCCTTTTCTACTCTTAAAATATTTAGTCACATGACTGTATTACTGAATTTTTTTTTTTTTTTTTTTTTGCCATGCTACACAAGGCATGCACGATCTTAGTTTCCCCAGTAGGGACTGAACCTATGCCCTTTGCAGTGGAAGCATGGAGTCTTAACTACTGGCCTGCCAGGGAAGTCCCATACAAGAAAACTTTTTTATATAAACCAAAAAGTAACAAAGCATTTAATACAAAATAATTCATAGACTGTGGGAGAGGATACTTAGACTGAAAAAACCAGGGAACCATTGACCTATGTGAAGATATAAAGTGTTTTTACAGGAACCAAATCATTCCTCAAACTCCCTTTGGAAAGAAAATAATAGGAAGATTGATATTGGTTTTTGTGGTGTAGAGTTTCCACATTAAGATTCTCAAAGTTTGTGCAACATAGTATCAAGTAGATCTGCTCACAGCTATGGAGTCCTCTTGGCTTGGCAGGATGCCAGCCATATCTCTTATACTTTCTTTAATTTTGTAGCACTCAGCAGACACCAATAAGTGGGACTGCTTCTGCTTCCCCTACTCTGTAGTCTTGCCTTTTAAATTAAAATTTTCCTCTCGGGGAGAGCCTAAGAGCACCAGTAGGGGAAGGAACACTAGCTCCACAGCTAAAATCCCCAAGATTCAAGCTCTCCTTTGTCACTCACAGCCTGTGGGATCCTACACAGTATCTCTGCATGTCTCTCCAACTTCATCTTCTCATAGTTAAAAGGGCAACATCATCTGTGCTTGTCCAACTTCAAAACTTATTGTGGAACAAATAAGGTGGGCAAAAGGCCTTTGAAAAGCTCCAAGTATCATTCTGATGTAGGGCTGCCAGATAAAATATAGGATTCCGAGAGTTGTAGTGGAAATTCAGACAAACAGCAAATGCTTTATGTATATATCCTATGCAGTTTGGGATTATACTTACACTGAAACTCAATTTGTTATTTATCTGAAGTTCAAATTTAACTGAGCATCCTGTGTTTTTATTTGCTAAATCTGGCAACCTTTTTTGCTATCATATAACAGCATCAATGAAAACAATAGAAAATATTTACCTAGCGGTTACTACACCCAGGACTGTTCCCTGAGCCATATATATATATATATATATATATATATCTGTATCTAAACTCACTAAATGCTTAACAACGAAGGTGTACTACTAGACTTACTTCACCTGCCTTAATTAAGGCAGGAATTTGCCCAGTGTCACATGGCTACTATGTTCAAGCGCTAAAACTTGCTCATGATTCCTATATAACCTGTTTGGGTAGCACTGGCTCAGCAGAATCACTGATAAATATTTTGTGTGTGAAGAAATGCATGGATTGCCCTTGTGCTAAAATGTTCTCCTAGAGAAAGAGATGACTGTTTGTTTGGTTTCCCTATAAGACATAAAACATCATTATTCCTATTGGTATAGATGGTGAAACAAGGAATAGTAACTTTTCTAACATCAGAGAATTCTTTCACCCATAGGCCAAATATTTTATTGAGCAACTACTATATGCTGCACACAGTTCTAGAGACTTCTGATATAGCAGAACAAAATAGGCAAAGATCCCTGGCCTTACAGAGCTTATATTCTAGCTAGGAGAAACAGACCAAAAAAAAAAAAGCAAATTCTATAGTAATTAGAAGGTGAAAACTATGCAATAAAAAATAGAGGAAAGACTTCCCGGTAGTGCAGTAGTTAAGAATCTGCAATTGCACTGTAGGGGCACAGGTTCGATTCCTGGTGGAGGAACTAAGATCCTTCAGGCAGTGCAGTATGTGCCCCTCCTCGCCCCCCCCAAGAAAAATGTTACTTAACAGGTGAACCCTAACAGATAAAAACTACCAGGAACACACCTGTAGTCCAGCAAAGGGGTTGACTTGATGCAGCAGGGGAGGCCACATAGGAGAGAAAGGTGGGCATCTTGGAAAAGGGAGTAGGGAGGGGCTTCTCACAGGATTGACAGCACAAGCAGATGGAAGACCAGCTCTGGGTTGGGTGCTGTTGCAAGATGCAGCAGTTTAGGAACTGGGTATTTTATAAATCTTTGGGTGCTCAGGTAACAGGGAAGAGCCAAGTCTGACTCCATACTGGATCTGATTCTTTGACTTAAACCTTGATTGTCATTGCTCTTGTTATAATCATACATTATGGCCCGCCTCAGGGAACCCTGCCCTCTGCTGAAAGTGAAACTAAAGTGGCTTTGTTCCACTCACTGGGAGACAATCTGACCATGCCCACCTGTTAAAGGCTGCAAGAAAAAAAGTGATTAACACAGCCCCTCCTATTTTGCAAGATAAAGCTACTTTACTTTCTCACCTCCTGTCTCTCCCTGTTCTATAAAAGAAACTGGCATCCAGGCCCCCAAAGGACAGTGTTTCAGGGACCTGGTCTGCTATCACCATGGTGCACAGGTGATACTTTCCTATTCCTGGCCTCTACACCTTATCTCTCAGTTTATTGGCCTGTCATCAGCAAGCAGATTGAGCTTGGACTCGGTAATGGAGGGAGAAACAAAGCGGGGCTGGGCAAGTCATTAGTAAAAATGCTGCATTTTCTCAAAAGGGGATTGTCAGTCATTTTGCAGCCATGCTGTGGCCTTGAGGGAAACATTGTTTTTTGTTGGCTTTGCCACTGTCCTTGTTTGTGTCTGTTGGGTACATTGTGGTCTGATTATCAGTGGGATGGATTTTCACTTTCTCAAGGTAAAGAGATTATGTAAAAAAGCAAATTTAAGGGCTTATGAAAACCGGTCAGGATTTAGTATGCAGCATCTGAGTGGACCTGGGGCATTAACAGGGAGGTAAGATTAAATACTTTTTAATTCTCCTAGTTTTAGAAATAACTCTTTGAAGCTGGGATATTTCAGACAGCTTTTATTGTTCAATATCTATTAAAATTGTAGTGTGAAGCACACTGTTAAGGGTTTTACATGAACTTTAATAAGTTTCACAACCATCTTCAGAGATGTTGTGTTTGAGAGGTGTGCTTAGTGGCTCAGCCGTGTCCTAGGCTTTGCGACCCCATGGACTGTGGCCCGCCAGACTCCTGTCCATTCGGATTCTCTCAGCAAGAATAGTGGAGAGGTCTGCCATGCCCTCCTTCAGGGGATCTTCCCAACCCAGGGACCGAAGCCAGGTCTCCTCCATTGCAGGCGGATTCTTTACCATCTGAGCCACCAGGGAAGACTCTCGCGGGGGTGGGGGGGTGGGGTAGGTCCTGTTATTGTTTTTAAATTATTTTTTATTTTACAGAGGAGAGGAGGAACACTAAGAGGTAAGTTAACTGACTCAAAACTACATTGTTAGGAATGAGAGATGGCCAGAAGTTAGGGGAGACAAGGACTGCACAGCCGCTGCTTAGCCACCTTGCTCTTCTCGGGTTGAGAGATCACACCGCTAACGGGAAGAACAGGAGGGAACGTTTGTTAAAAGTGTTTATAGTCTGGTCAGGCACTAAAAGCTCAGTGAATTGCCACACATATAAAGCCTACTAGGATAAGGAAACTGAGGCTAGAGAGAATGGGTATCGGGCCAAGTTCGTAGTTATGCTAACTGGTAGAGCCAGTAAAGTCTGTATTCAAACCCAGGACCCCCCGACCCCAATCCCAGTTCCGCCTCTCCACTGCACCAGCTTCTGCTGGGAAGGACCCCTCGAGGTGCGTGCCCTTGAAATAAGGACTTTGGTTCCCTAGGCGTGGAACCTGGGGGCAGTAGGTGGGGCGGGGGTGGGCGCTCACCTGGGGGAGCCCGCCCTCGCCCCGCCCCTCCAGGGCGGAGCCGACTCGTCCACCAATCAGAGGGCGCTGGGGGCGGGCCGGGGGGGGTGCTCGGGCCCCGGCCCCGCAGTTCGAGCAGCGAGAGCGCTCGTCTACGCGACGCCGGGGCCGAGGCGAGCGAGCCGGCGCCTCAGTGTCCTTCCCCTCCCCACCCGTCGCCTGGCCGCCTTCTCCTCGCCGCGGCCGGACCGGAATTATGTGATCCCGGAAGTTCCGGCGCCATTGCTGTGTGGGATAAACAGTAATGGCGGAGGCTGCAGCTCCCGGAACAACAGCCACACCATCAGGAGCAGGAGCGGCAGCGGCGGCGGCGGCAGCGGCCTCCCCCACCCCTATCCCCGCAGTCACCTCGCTGTCCCCGGGGGCGGGGGGCGGGGGAGGCGGCAGCGACGGCGGCGGCGGCGGCGGCGGCTGGACTAAGCAGGTCACCTGCAGGTGAGACGCAGAGCGGCCGGCGCCGGGCGCAGGGAGGGGACCGAGACCGCGGAGGAAGGGGGCGGGCGGCCGGGCGGGGGCGGG